>CM024794.1:25338515-25506015 GCA_014281875.1 Nibea albiflora
CATTTGGGAATTCAAACTAGCAAAGTTATCTTCTGTAAGTAAAGCGTGCGTGAAGCCTGACTGCAAATACGCCGAGTGAGGAGCAAAAAGGAGGAGTAAAAAAAACAAGTTTAAAAGTTTAAAGTGAAAGAAAGCTGAAATGTTGTGACACCAAACGTGAAGAAGACGAGCGACGGAAAGAAGGACGAGAGACGAAGAGATCAGGTTTGAGACAAACGCTACAAATGTGGAGGTAAAAGCTGTTTGTCATTGGCAACATGTCACAGTTCTCTTGTTACATGCTGCTACATTAGATGAAGGCCTGAGGGAGGACCACACACACGCACACACACACACACACACACACACACACACACACACACACACACACACACACACACACACACACACACACACACACACACACACACACATATCTGTTCACAGAGTTCTCAGATGGAGCAACTCTCAAAGACACACAGGCATGTATTCACAGCACGCACGCCAACACACGTGAAACTGCCATCAGAAAAACACACACAGTGTAAAGTTACACACACACACACACACACACAGTCTGTGGTTTCCTGGCAGTGGATAACAGCAGTGAGATGTTTAGTATTCAGAGAGAATGAAGGAAACCAGAGGAGAGAGAGAGCTGGCTTCAGAAACAAAGCAGCCTCTTCGTGACTCTTTCCGAGACTCTTGTTGGATCAGCGTGTGTGTGTGTGTGTGTGTGTGTGTGTGTGTGTGTGTGTGTGTGTGTGTGTGTGAGGCTGGATCTCTCCCCATTAAACATTTGTTCATGCATAAACCAAGCGCTCATTACAACTTTGCACAGACTAAGTTTCACCACTTATTTCCATACAAATGCACAAAAGGCCGTTTACTCACCCAAAGCAGGCTGGCGGTGTTGAGGCGGTTCAGCTGCCCTGAAACAATTAAAGAAGTTTCACTCAGTACACGCAAACTATCTCATGTTTATTAGCAGAAACACGAAAGCTTAAAAACACACATGCAGGTCCGTCTGTCCTTTAAATATCGAAGCAGTTTCTCGTCAGCAAGACGACACATACACTCAGACAAAAGTCTCAATCATCACTTGGCGGCGTGTCTATCTGCACAGACCCCGCAGCCTTCATTTTGCTTCTGGGCGTCAACCTTTAGCCGGTGGATACGTTATCCTCGGCCAGTAACAGCAGGTAGTGTGAGGTGTGTGTGAGGGTGTGGAAAACACACGGCTGAAGATGCCCAATCGTAAGCGAGCGAGAGGAAGCAAACCTGTCTCCGATCAGTGAAGAAGAGATTTGATTTACTACGACTGGAGGAAATCAGCAGGAGCAGCAGTCGATGTTATTGAGAGAAGAGTCGAGGTTTGAGTGTGTTTTACAGTTAGACAGCCAAAATTCAAAGACATGCTCTGTCTGAGAGGTTTCATCAGCAGCTGCTTCAACGCTTGAAAATTCATCAGTCGGCCATGTTTGTGTGATCCATGCGTCTCTGTAAATCAAACCTGCCTGCGTACACCTGAGAGCGTCACACTGAGGTCTGCGTGATGACTTGATAATTCACCAACCCGTCTGTCTGCCTGTCTCCTTCTCTGTGACTAACCACCTGTCTGAGTGTGACGTACGTGCCCGAGATAGTGATGAGAGCTTCTTTCTTCACGGGCGTATAGATTGGATTATTGATCAGAGTGCACAGAAGAAAGAAAGAGAGAGAGAGAAAACACGCAGAGCTGTCAGGCGAAAGAACGCTTCACAATGAGAAAGAGCCCGATGAGCGTGCTCATACAGCATATCTCAGCTCTTAAAGATTCATTCATGTCTAGACTCCACTGTCCTGCCAAAGATCTGATCAGAAAGCAGCTGCAACGTTCAGCTTTGAGGAGGAACACGAGGCAGAAGATGAGAAACACGTCCCAGGTCCTTTAAGAGTTTTACACTGCTGATGATGAGGATGAAGGTTGATGCTGAAGTTCGCTAAGTTAGCTGTTTGTTGAAAGAAAGAAAGGCCGATGTTCATCTGCTTGTCTGCAGGCGCCGGGCCTGACAGGTGGCCACTTCACGTCTGCAGCTCCTCCAAACTTAAATTATTGATATGAATCAAAGGTTAACTGGAGAACGCTGCTCCTGAAATTTATGTGACACGTTCAGCGAGACAGGAGAGGCATCGCTCCGTGCAGACGCTGTCTGGAAGAAATCCAACAGACATCAAGCTCATCAAGTTACTCACAGAACTAACGTTAATTATAAATAACCTGCTGACACAAATCACTCACCTGCATGATAATGATATACCTCTTATATCACTGTGCAGCTAACTGTAAATCTGCAGTTTACTATGCTCGCACAGCAAACATGAGCTCTGCTGTCATGATGAACTACGCTACAACGTCTCAACACTCCATTATTGTAAAAATATCTTTCAGTGGACGGCAGACGAAGGAGCCACACTCTCCTCCGTCACACTGACTTCAACGTTTTTTGGACACGATCACAGGATGAGGACGTGGACGCGCTCGGCACTCTCATGTCACAGAAGAAAGACTAACGTCATGTTCATGTGAGCAGAGTCATGCTACAGGCTAACTGATGTCGTGTGTTACATTGTGTTGATTATCGTTGCTTCCTGTAACCTTCTGCTGAACAAGAATACCGTAATTAACGAGTACAGATTCTTCCCGGTCCCACAGCACGTCGGCGCTGATGTCACAGACCTAATTAGTTATATCAACAACTGGAAGTAAGAAACTGCGTTTAGTTTTCTGTGCAGGTAACTGGAGTATGTTCAGTGTTTTAAAGTCAGTTCATCGCGTGATTAAACTGGTGAACCGGTGCTGAGATTAATTAGATTAGTGAGTTCTAGTGAGAGTAAAAATACTTTAACGTGGTACTATTTGTTTATAACACCCGGCCATGATGGATGAGAGAAACTATGGCAACAGAGAGAGCACAAACAAGACGGGAGGCAGGAAAGACAAGGAGAGGGATGAAGGTGAAATTAGGACACACACACACACACACACACACACACACTGTGTGTGTGTGTTGGGACAGACAGCAACAATTGAAAAGAGACGATGAATGCAGAGAGAGAGGTCAACAATGAAAAGAGAGTCAGAACATCTGATGTGTTTTGGTTTGTTTTTCTTTCAGCTGTCAGACACACTCTGCCTTCCTCGCCTCGTTATAATGCTGCCAGTACACACACACACACACACACACACACACACACACACACACACACACACACCTGCAGTACAAAGATATTACCAGTGTGCAACAGTAAACAAGAGAAACCAATATCAGGACACTAACCTACACACACACAGAGTCACACACTCGTCCTGCCTGCAGATAAAATACTACAGCTCAACAGTAAACAAGAAGCCGGTGTCTCTCCCAGGTAACAACACAGCAGTGTTAACACACAAACACACACTTATAGATGCATAAAGGGAGACTGAATAAAGTAAAACATGGACGCCGAGCGGAGGAGGAGACACGGTAAACTCACTCTGGGTGACAAACGAGGTTGAAAATCAAAAGATCCAGACAAAGTTTAAGACTCAAGAAATGATCGGTGCTGTGTGACAAAGACGAGGCAGTGATGGACGCTGGTCGCTGTGGACGTTCAAACAGCTGAACACTTCTGCTTAACGCTCCATTACTTTTAATTTGCCTTCAAACCACAGACCAACCTCTGATGGAACCGGACCAAGAGCCACCCAGGAGGTAAAGGACAGATTAAAAGTCCAACACAGAGCTCTAATGAGAGCCGTACACTCTCGCCCTTGGATTCAGGCTCATTATGATCTAATGCTACCTGCCATTTAGGAGACCATTAGCACTGAGCCGAAGGGTCCAGACTCTCAGTGCTGTCACAGAAACAGTAATGAGGAGACACAGCGACGTGGAGAGAGGTGGTCCGATAGATGGACAGACGTCCAGGACGCGTGAAGGGACGGAACAAAGGTCTGATCTGCTCTCCTCTGGACACCTCTGCATTTATTCACCACAGCAGTTTGAGCAACGGAATCTCGAGTCTTTAACCACAACTGAACAATGAAAGCAGTTTCTGATGAAACAGGCGGCCTGAGAACTAAAAGAACGAACCCTGAATCAAAATGACAAGAAATCCTTTTAACAGCGGGGTGGTGAGGACGTCCGCAGGGTGACTTACAGGCCAGCAGCAGGCGCCAGACAAGACAATGGATACAGAGCCACGCGATGGATGGATGGAGGGAAAAAAGAGTGCCTGCAATCCTGAACTGCACTGTAAGTGAGTCAAAGACCTCTAACAAGTCAACCAGTCCACACTGATGTCTCCACAGAAACAACAAAGCTCTTACTGTGTCTGTTCATACTCTGTGGCATTAACATGAAAAGCTCACAGAAGAATCTAAAAGAATCTAAATCGTGACATTTCCAGGTAAAGCACCTGAGGTACTCACACTTGTCACGAGCGAGCAGTTAACGTCCTCATTTCTTCTCTCCGTCTGCCCGATGACAGCGCCCGGGGTTCTAAACATTACCCTGACACTCCACGCTAGAAGCCGGGGATTCACAATGACCAATCTATTTCTGCACAAAGCCTGATGAGTCTCATCTCAGCCTCATTACTCAGTGTGCGGAGAACAAGCCACTGGTCTTAACCCATGACTGGTCAATTACCAGCCCTCTACAAAGAAGCTCTTATCTGGTTAAGGGCCAGACCTCAAACCTCACCAGACTGCACCTTTTAGCTGCAGTGCATTACTGAACCAGCACACTGAGCTGCCACGCATGTAGCAGAGCTCATTTATTAACCAGACGGAAGAGATAGATTTATTAAAAAGAGACACACAATGGACGGATAATTGAGGATTTTTCTGCCCACTGCTGCAGAGGTCAGTCGGAAAATCTCTCTCCTTTCAGCGCGCCGCTGATGGCGTCCATTCAGTGCTGAGGACCGCAATTACATAGAGATGAATGAAAGGCAGGGCAGGTCGTTTCTTCCACGTTCTTCGCTGAGATTTGAGGTCCACCTTGGTGGGAGCACATTGTCACTTCCAGTTCTGCCGTGCTGATGTTTTAACACGACACCCGAGCAGTGAATTACCAGAAGACTTCCACAGAGAACAGCGAGCTTCATTTCCTCGTTTGAAGTGCACAAAAAGAGCTTTTCTGTCTTGTTTTAGTGGTTACGCGTCCATTAGATAAAACCAGCTGCACGTCCATTATGAGCTCAGGCCATCAGAGCTTTTCAATTCCCACATCCACAACCACAAACAATCCAATTTACAAGATTCTGTATCAGGTACAGTGAGGGAGACGGCTGGTGTGGAGTGTCGTGATAATAGCCCTCAAGACGCTCCCTCCTATGACTTGTTCAGACTGCCTGTTTTTTGTTTTGGCATATTCAGATTGTATCTAACCACCCGAGGCAGCTGCAAATGCAAGATAACTCGACAGTCCATCTCGCCAGCCTTCCAGAGATGCTCTTGTGTCCGAACACAGTAAAAAGAATGGACGTTGTGTCCGTCATGTCACCCACAGGTTTCTGAGGAGCTGTTGTGAAGTCCGGCCTCTGCCGCCTCGCAGACTGAACGGGCAAAGGACGTGGATTGTCTGTGAATTAAAACAACATTTGCTGCTTTCAGTCAGAGTTTGGTCAGTCTGAGTCTGTTCGGTTTGAAGTTTGCCCGTGGTGGACCGTGATAGACCCTTCCAGTCATCTGGCCTGTGTTTGGCCCGTGCATATAGGCTGGTCATATCTGGAAACACAGATCCGATCTGGTCAATAGTAAACCCCAGCGCAGGCAGTCTGTCTCAAAGATCTGATTTGAGGAAACAAATCTAATTTGCCTGCAGGCTTTGTGCCTTATTCTTTCTCTTATTGTACCGGAGATTTAAGCCTTTCTATCTGGATTCTGTGGATTTACTTGTGTTGTGCTCTCTGATAAAAGGTCAAACTGTGGGGCGACGCCTGAATTACACAAACAAAGGGACAGTTTAGTTTTCTATTTGCACGTTTAGCATGCGACAGGCCTGCCAAGCGTTAAAGTCTACTTTACTGGACTGACATTTTCCTGGCTGATTTGTACCAATGCTGCGTGAACATTAGTCCTGATACACAAATACTGAGGATTCAACTGAATTTGACACAGTACATAGAAACTACAGCCTGTTAGTCTTTCCAGAAAACATTAGAGGCAGCAGCTCATGTTTGAATCTGACAGAAAGAGAATAGCTTTAGAGAGGAGTGAAATCAGTATGGCCATCTGCTTCCTACCATCATTATCTGGCATCCAGTACATACACTCAGGCAGGACACTAATTGAATTACAGTTGTGTTTGTTCTCTCTGCTAGCTGCTCTAGATAAACCCAATCAGCTCTGACGCCGCTGTCACGGATTCTCTCTGATGTCTGCTGCCCCAAAAACACTGAGGAGGGTTCGTGTGCCAAGTGAGCTTGTAAAGTGCGATGAAATGAGAAGAAGAGTGAGTGAGTGTAGAGACAAAAATATCCTTGATTTGTTCACAGGCCTCAGTGGATTGTACAGTATAAAAGGAGGCGGGTTTAAATGGATGAAATATGGTCTGTTCACGAGGGACTGATGGTGTTAATCTCCACTTTATATTTATTTCACGGGAGAGAAAATAAGACTTGTATTGACCGTATGGGATTCTGTTTTCCTGGGTGTGGCCGGAGCCACAAACATGCACCCAGAGTCAATAATCATTTCCTCGATTTGTCAGACACAACAAATCCTCCAGTGACACAGAGTGACGCTCACCCGCCTGGAGTCACAGCATCTCTGACACTACACGGTCTTATCTGACACAAAACAAGCAATTTTAATTACAAACCGCGTGTTTTTAATTGGCTTGGCTGTCTTGTCCGTTGAAGATTTTGTGAAAGCAAATGTAGATCCAAACGAAGAACGAAGAACCTGCTGTTACTCGTCACTGCATGTGTCATGTGTTCATGTTTTTTTAGCCTGCATGTGTCATAAATGTGACAGCTGATCCACAGTCCTCCAGCTAACCTAATTAATAAACACAAATTGTTGCTGTACTTATATTAGTGCTATGTCTTCTGCCTCTCGGGTTAAATGTGGAGTTCCACAGGGATCCACACTCGGCCCACTCTTGTTTTGAGTCTACCTGCTGCCCGTGGATCACATTCCCAAAAAACACAACATAACCTATCACTGCTATGCTGATGACACGCAAATCTATGTTCCTGTGACAGCCAATCATTTCCTGCGTTTGAATACAGACACATTCAACCTTAACGACCCCACAAAAATTCTAGGACTAACATTCGATCCCACTCTTACATCCTGAAGATTTGATCATATGAAGGCAGAACTAAAATCTCCACAGTGGCTCTCAGTTCATGTAATAGCTTATTTAAAACTCTCTCCTCACCTATAAAGCTTTAAATGGACTGGCTTCCTCTATCTGAAGCCTTATTTCTCCATAGAACATCCTTTATGTTCCCCTGATGCCAGTTGCCGATCTATTCCTTGATTTAATAAGAACATATTTGGTAGGTGAGCATTTACCCAGCAAGCTCTGCTTCTCTGGAATAATTCACTGTTACACATTCAGGGAGCGAGCTCCGGTGATACTTTTAAATCCAGGCTGAAATCACATCTTTTCTCATTTATTTTCACTTTCACCAGCAGGAACTCAAACCACTGACTGCTATTCATCCTCGTCACGTAGCTGCCATGTTACAGTTTCATTTAAACTTGAAACAAATCTGAATTAAAACATCACTGTTCTGTGTAGGAGCGGGATTCTGTGTGAGAGCGACTGTACCGTAACATGAGGGAAGGAGCACACAGATTAATCATGTTTGAACTCATCATGCTGATAGCAGGCACTTCATCACACAGTCAGGTGCACTGAACACCTCACTCAGGAGCATCCTGCCTCCAACGTGCACACAGAGGCAAGACGCTCGACACCGTAGGTGCCTCCACAACGTGCCACTTCATAACTAATTATTTCCTCATTTGGCTCTTTTCCTCTGCTCGTCCTCACACTCGCTTCCCGTCCTTCTGTCAGCAAGTTTTCATTTTCATCACTTCCAGCAGCAAACAAACAGACCTTAAAGTGACTGTGGCTGGTTCAGCAGGACTTTCTCATGTTAAAGTGAAATTTGAAAATCGAATCGTGACCTTAAATTCAAATTGTGACACCGAATGTAAAGTAGATTTTCTGGACCGTCTGTGTCACTTTTCAAAAAGTGAAAACTGCTAAAGGCTCCAGGCTCAGCGACAAAAATCAATCAGCTGATTATCAGAATGTGATTAAACAGAAAACTCGATGACTCGATGGTGAGCTGTATAAAAATGATGGCGCCAGCCTCAAGTGGACGTTTGAGGAACTGCAGCTTTTGGCACCTCTGCAGTGTGTAAGGTGTGAGCGTAACTCGACTTGTCACTAACAATGAAAGCTGCATAACGAGGCTTTAATAATGTATTGGTGTTTGTATTGAATATGTATTGTTAGAAAGCTGTGTGTGTTTCCACAGCAGTGCAGGAACATGCAGGTCACGTCCTGTCTGGATTTTTACGGTACACAGGCAGATAGCGAGGCAGGGTCTGAGGAGGGGGCGCCAATACGATGTAGTTTAATTAGCAAAGGGTGGCTAAGCATTGATTTACATAATTCATTTTGCATTCTATCAATGTGTATTCAAAATTGAATTTAAAACCACTGAGGGCACAGGCGAGGCTAGTTTACATCAAAATGATGTTATTACGACAGAACAATGTCAAACACGTCTGCTGCTGTCCACAACCTGCAGCCTGCAATTAACCAGCCTGTCACACCGCTGCACACGCTGTCTCATCACAGAAGTCATCAACACAAACACACACACTGTATGAGATCTATAAAAGAGCGCCACGTCCAGCTTATGGACCTCAAAGTTTGTTTGAGTTTGTTCATCCATTCAGAGCCAGAATGTCTTCTCAGCTCTTTGCAGAGCGGCTCCGGGGTGAAGGGATTGATTCGGGTCTGGATGGATCGCTGCAGCGTGAAGGAAAAATGAGGTCAGAAATATTTAGCGTTATGTTTTGAGATAATGAAAAGCAGAGCTAGTGAATGGGTTTCATACCTGCAGTCATTATCTGAGACTAAAAGCGTCATTCTTATTAAATCTCCCAGCTGTAGCGGTCCTACCGGGTCTGATTAGCTGACCATGCATCCGTGACCGATGGAGGGAAGTCTGATCACAGCTCTGCTGTAGGTGTCCCACCAAAGCTGTGAGGTCTTTTATCTCAGAGACTTTTTGTTTTCACCTGCAGAGATTTGACAGGTGACTTTTTTGTCCTCTGACATTCAAGGTGAAAAGATTTGTTGTTGAGTTATTCACTCCACACTTTAAGAATTTTAGTGCAGACTGCTCATATGAAGCAAAGACTCTTTTTCTTGGTGGATGAAACAAAGACAACAAAGTCTTTGAAAGCCTGAGAACTACCTGGAAGAGACAGACGTTGATATGTGGTTTCTTCAAGTCTACACACACACTCGAGGGAGAAGCAATGACTATTTCATGGTTTGTCATATTGTTAAATATGTGATCTACAGCAGGAACGTCTTATTTCATCTTTGGATATTTTATCTACCTCACCTATACTCCCCTGTGAATTATGGACTTTCCAGAATTAGCTCTATGCCCATCTTCAATCATCTCTGCGGGCCGTCACCTGTGACCGCGCAGAAGATGCAAATTTCCTCACTAAGAATAAGATTTTTGGCTCGATGTTAGCACCTTCACTGACTGACAGCAGTGGCTTCCTCTTGAATGGATACATTATTTAGACCTTTGTGCCAAGACAGATGGCAGCGCTGAGATGAAAAGGCTCGGAGGAGAGGAATGAATGAGAGGACTGTCGAGCAGCGCGAGGCGGAGAGGAATAACACAGCAGCCATGAAACATAAAGTCAGAGAGATGACGACAGAAAGGATGGAGCTGGTTAAATAATTGTAAAGGCCTGTGTGAGACAGTGATGGACAGATAGACGGAGGGAGAGATGGGGAGAGGTAAAAAGAACAAATAGCTGTAATAAATCTTTCAGCTTGTAACTCAGACACAACACAGGCACTCTGGGGAAATGGCATGTAATATAAGAGGGAGGGCACGAAGGAGAGAGAAAGAGGCAGAACAGAAAACACGAGCGCTCTGGAAAAAAAACATGAAATGAAAGTTAGAGAACGAGAGACAGCAGAGAAACGCCGGGCCTCGCCCTCATACGACAGACGAACAATAATTCTTTATGAAACGTTAAAACTGCAGCAGCGTTCATTATTTTTTAAATGAATACAGATCTGCCTGTTACGATTACTGATGGTATTACTTCCACTGTCAGTATTTGCAGTTACTGCTGCTGTGTACTCGTCTACTGATACTACTGCAGCTTCTGATCATTATACTGTCACTAGTAAAGTAACACTGGACTGACACAACCAACATAATCCGAACACTGTCGTCCTTACATCAGCTAGTATGTGATTAAAAAGAATATTTTATATTTTCGGTTGATAAATGTGTGACAGACAAAGTTTGTTTTAGCACCTCACATCTGTTTATTACAGACAGACTTTTCTGACAGGAAACTGTGATGTTTATATTGATCAATGCTCTTTTCTGACAGACATCAGACGTCTTTGACAGAAACTAAACTCAGAAACAGAGTTGCTGCTCTCGTTGCTTCAATTTAAACACTTCAGTTTCCCGTCAGACATCCAGCTAAGGATCGTTTGTCGTGCATTTCTTCACTTCTGTTCACGTCCTCCTGACTCTGTATCCAAACTAGGAGTATGCTGTCCATCGTAAAACACTGACCATGGATAAAGACCTCACACAGTTCGTAATAAATAAATAAATAAATCCAAACTGACTCTTTACCATCGTTCATAGCTCATGATATTAATGCTCACTACAGCGTCATCACACACAAAACTACACGACGTGTGAGCAGCACAAACTCTTGGCCGGTTGATGAATGTGTTCCTTCACCTGAGACAACCCTCGATCAAACGTGTGTGTGTGTGTGAGAATACGTGTGTGTGTGTGTGTGTCAGGTCCGGCAGGTTTGTATAGTCCAGGTGGTCTCTCAGCAGGTGCCGTGTTCATCAGGATGTTGTACCTCCATGCACCACTCACCCTCACACTAACAGGTCAGAGCACACACACACACACACACACACACATCCAGAGAGCAAAACACTCCCACACATATCTGTCAGGAAACACACACACACACACACACACTTGTGAAGTGCTTCCTCAGCAGTCTAATCAGCAATTTGGCCTCAAACTGTAAACTCGTGTTTCTAATTAAAACTGATTAATTTGAATATTTTCGAACAAAACGCAGAAACACGTTTAACACCTCACACACACACCTGACTTCATCCGCTCCTTCTGGTTGGTTAATAAGAAATAAATGCATTATGGGTGAGTTTGGAAATAAAGGAAGTGATGTATGAATAATACATTTGTTTACGCTCCTTTATTTTCCATACTGTTGATGTGTGTGCAGCAGAGGCCTGTAGGCTTCAGTTTCCATAGGAGCTAACTGCAGTCTGCAGGTCCCGCTGGACCTATGGCATACAGAGAGTGTGTGTGTGTGTAGGAGCTGTTTATGTGACCTTATTTACAGTATGTGTGTCCAATTGGACCTGGAGGTTACAGTTCTTACAATCAATATGTGCTGCAGCTGCAATGGAGCCCATCAATAGCTGTCCACGCTGCTGAAGGGCCCCTGAGCAACAAACCCATGTAACGGTGGAAGTAGCTGTGGATATACAGCAGCTGTCCTGGGAATGAAGCATGGAGATGGAAAAAGAAAGAATAAATTGGATGATGGGAATGGAAAATGAAAAAAAAACATGCATGCATGAGCGGCTGCATCGGACCGGAGGCGAAAGGCGGGTTTGATCCACTATGAGATTGTTGCACTGCAGCATGCGCAGACACTCTAATACGAATTTTATGACTGAGATGTCAGCAGACGCTAATATTGAAAATCTATCTAAGGAAGCACGTCCAACTCTTTCCTCTGGGTGACTCAGATATGATGCAGCTGCAAACATGAAGCTGTTTTTCTCCTGAGGATGATTCGACATATAAAATGTGGACATGTTTGTACACTGAGGTCTCTGTGACACAATACAAGAACTGCTGTAATCCTGCATTGTTTTATTTTAATAATAACATTAAGATGATGCTCGGAGAAAAACCTTCTTTTGGTCTGCAGGCTTCATCTGACCTCCAAGTCTGACTGTGGCACCAAACTCAGCTCCGAGCTGTTCCTGCAGGCTTGGCTCAGGTTAGCTTGAACAGCATATTCTGGCCATGTTAGCCACAGCACCAGCATGACACTCTGGCAATATTAACGAGCAGGCTTGTACTGGTCCAGTGTGTCAGATTGAAGCGGCTCTATTACAGAAAATGGCAGTAATGGAACATAACAAGGGTAATGTTTGAGTATAATCACCTGAAAATAGGAATAATTATGACTTTGTTAGATTAGGATTAGACTTGTATATCTACAGATGCCTAAATATTGGCTCAAATTATGATGTTTCATTTCTTTCCCATAGTTTTCCCCCCACGGACAGGAACAGGAAGCAGAGGCGACATGCCCGACTCTCCCACACACTGGACCTTTACACTTCATTAAAATTATTTGGGGTGTGATAATCTTCATCGAAGACAAAACCAGGAGCCACTGTTGCTATTGACGACCTCCAATATGGCCGCCACAGGAGTGAGTTATGTCACCTAAAAGAGTTCATCGTGCCAGAAGAGATCTGAAGATCCATGCTGAAGTGAGCAGGAGGACACAGAGACACAGAGCTGGATCGAAGTGTCAGAAAAGCCGATCATAAGATCAATCTCATGTCAAATAGATGCAGAATGTGTCGTTACCTGGAGCCAGGCTGAGCTGACTGACACGCACCAACATGGCATCAACGTGCAGAGAGGAGGTAATCTATTTTTTAACTCTATTATTGATATGTAGACAGCAGCCTCAGTTGTGTGTTACCTCCTCAACCCTCTGAGGCATTAAAGACACACTTTCTCTTATCGCCACAGCAACAGCACAGGGGAGGATGTGGCATGATGCAACACATGTTATCCAGCGTTACGCAGGCTGAGCCGGCACACACGGCACAGTGATGCTGTTATCTGAAGATCCTGTCAGCGAAAGACGGCGCTGACTTTGGTTTTAGTGTTTTCTCAGGAGTGATCAGAGCGCACCGACTCTGATCTGCACGAGTCTCGTTATGGAAAGAGGACGCACACTGTTGTCGGTATTTATTTGAATATAGAGGTAAAAACAGACACACAGAACTTCTGTAAGCAGCTTTGAAGAGGTTTGTTTTACTGTGTTTAAAGCAGCACGGGGAGAGCTGCAGGCCAAGAAGGAAGCAGCCACCGTGATGATGTATTCAAGCATGAGCTCTGTATCAATGCTGAGGTCCTGACTGCAGCGACGCAGGTTTGATTCCAGCCTGCCAGGTCCTTTGCTGCATTTTATCCTCTCTCTCTCTCTACCTTGAATTCTCCAGCTGTCACTGTCCAATAAAGCAGAAAATGCCCCAAACCAACCCTAACCTAAGCTGGCATCTTCCATTTTCAGCCCGGAGAGTGCCAGTAGTTTAACTTTAACGTTATCACACCTTTATTACTTATTCACTGCAGAGGAAACAAAGTCAGGGAGGATGCAGCCTGCACAACTTATTCACTAGCACAGCTGCAAGCAGGCCCACCTGTTCTCCACCAACAAGGTCAACAACATCCACACACACTGTTAATCACACACTGTAGGCTTCACATACGCAGCTCCACTGCAAGTAACCCGAGCTTTGATTTCAATATACATGAACACCAGCTGAGTCAGTGCAGCAGGATGAGTCAGACGGTGTCAGGAAGAGTGTCATAAAAAAAAAAAGCTGTGTAAATTATCGTTCCACATGGAAACAAAGCGAGCAGCACAGAAATGAAATAAAGCATGAAGAAGAAAAGTGTTTGGAAAGTGACATAACGAGGCTCTTGAACTTGTGGCTGAACATTAATTACATGAAACGACCCACGCATTGCAGCCCACACCGGGCTTCGTCAAAGACCCGGAGCGCTCGGCGCGGGGAAAGTGCTTCTTTGTCTGTGAAAACATTCAAAGGTATTTTCTAATGATGTCTGGCTCCTGCAGTGTGCGCTGACAAAAATAGACCAAACCACCTGTGAAGAGGCGCGTTACAACCCCCCAGGTACTGTGATCACTGTGAACCTGAGCAGGGGGGTCCAACATGGCAGCCGGTGGTCCTTAACACTAACTCTGTGTCCCAGTTTCACACAATGGCGTCTGAGCCAGCGTCAGTCTGTAGTCCACTCACAAAACGGCTGCATTAGGTACTCAGAGATGTTGGAATATTTACAGCACGCTGCAATGAACAAAGGAAACTGTGAGTCATCTCAAAATAAAACGCTGAATCTTTGTTGAGTTCAACTGGAAGAATCCTTGAAAAGTTTCCATTTAAATTCTTTTTTGTTTAATTTCTGGTATAAAACTGCAGAAAGTCCATGTGGAAGTTTGCAGCCTGCACAAAAATACAAGTGACCAACATCGGATGTTGATGTTGCAACGTCGCTCTCTTGCAGTGAATTGTGAGCTAACAGAACATCTTTGACTAGCGTTAGCCTTCTGAAGGCAGGTGGGTGCACAAACTGGACCGGACTCCACGTTTGCTGTTCTGATCATGAGCTAACGTCAGCCAGGAAATAAGGAGGCGCAGACAACTGAAAGTTCAGATTAATCAGACTTTATGACTTGATGAAAAATTAAACATGTGGTGATGCTTCATTTTCTGTATTACTGCACATCGAGTTGCATCAGGACGGAGCTTAAATTTCACGATCACGGCTCCCTCGAGGACGGAGAATTTAATTTAGGCAGATTGGAGTCGACAGCGTCTCAATCACCAGCGAATGGACACTCAAGTTCTGCTGCAGCTCTGCTGCCATTCTGAGGAGTAATGAGGAAACTATTTCTGTCTTAAAGACAGTAAGAAGGTGCCAAATATACTCCTGAATCACATCCGGTGACAGACAGACTCTAAGAAGAGGCACTGATACATTCAACACTGAGATAAGGAAAGTGTTTTCTTAATGAGTATTTGTTGAAGCCGATCTGTGTGAGTCCAGTGAGAGTCACCACGTTTGAATGATGACACGTCCCCGCCCACCTCGTCTCTCCAAAATTAAAACAATAAAAATCCAATAAACTCCCGTCCAAAAACAAGCGTCCCCTGGCAGACAGATGGCGGCTGCCACCCGGCTCAGTTCGCAAAATCAAACACACACAAACTGTCGACGCGCGCGTGGCCGCGCTGCTCGATAATCAGAGGCAGAATCATTAACATGACTCACTTACTGAGCCTTTAGACTGAGTCAAGTGTTTAATCCCGCTGCCTGATGGCTCCCCACACAGTGTGTGTCTGTGTGTGTTACTGTGCATCATGGAGGAGGTGTGTGTGTACATACAGCACAGAGACACAGGAGTGTGTCATGACCTGTTTTGGTTCGATAAAAGTCCAGAAGAGCCACACGATTAAATCTTGGTGTGTGTGTGTGTGTGTGTGTGTGTGTGTGCTCCTGTTCAGATTACCAGTTGGTGGTCGTGGTCTTTCACAGTTACCCAGCAGCTAATGAGACTCTCTCAGTAACACCTGCAGGAGCTCCCAGCATGGGGCTGATCACACACACGTTGCAGTCCTTCATGTATAAACGACTGAATGAGCATGTGAATGTGCATTCAGATGACTCATCAGCTGATCAGCTGAGAGCATTTAACACCATTAAACTCCAGGTCAGCTTGACAAGTGAAGAAAGTGCTGACCGGATGTCACACAGCTGGTCAGCGAGTGTTTCCTTCACGAGTCAGTGTGAAAACTATTTCAGCGCTCAGCTTCTCCAACACAGACTGGACTCAGAAACAACTCATCTGCTGAGTCCATGATGAGAACAATGTTTGTTAGTGTATTGTATAATTTATCCAAATGCTGTTCAACACGTATAAACCTGCAGAGAAAGGACAGTTTCACCTGTAAGGTCTGCATCGTGTTTTAGCCTCATCAGTCAGTCTCTGTCTCTGTGTCCATATGTTTTCTTAGTGCTGTTCTCTGGATAAAGGTTAGAGACAGTTAGAGAGCCGCCTTTACACCAGCTGCCCTCAGAGATGTGTGAGGCAGATTTACAGGTGTGTGTTTTAAGGTGGAGTCAGGCCACTGAAAGTCTGAAAACAAAACTATTAGAAAATCGATGCTGAGCAGCACAGCGCTGAGGCGGACCGACGAACACTGCAGCATCTCTGCAACAGCAAGCGAAGCTGTGAGAGCAGACACAGAAATCTGAACTGAGGTCAGATCTTAGAGTTCAAACTGAAGAAGACAAACTGTGACTGAAACAAATCAGCTGCCAGCCTCAGCCTCTGTTTCCTCCTCCTCATCGTCACTTTCTATCCTTCTCATCTCCTGCTTCTCTCCCCTCTCCTCTTCTCCTCTTCCTTTCTTCCCCTCTCCTTTCTGTCCTTCTGCTCTCCTCTCCTCCTTCCCCTTCCTCCCTCTGCTCCTCCTGCTCCTCCACCTCCTTGCCGAAGGTCTTACAGATGGTCCTCTGCTGATAAAGCAAAGCTTGTGTGAGCCAACCAGCTTGGCTGCAGTCAGCACAAAAAGAACAAGAACAAATGGAGTGATAAACTGACCAGACAGAGGCCTTCACGCCGGGTGGATGAGGAGATGGATGCACAGATGGATGGATGGCCGCGGCAGGATGGAGAGACGAGTGGAGGATAAGCAGAGTGAAAGAAAAAGTGTCTGTGACCGGTTAGGACTGATCCACTCAGCCTTATCTCACGTTCGCACACTCCTGACTCAAACCGGTGTTATGGAAACTCACGTTGGCCTCCATCACCTCTCTCCATCCTCACACCTCCATCACTTCTGCTGACTGGCTGCGACAGCAGCAGTTAAATCTCTTAATTGATCTCATTTTCACTGTATTGGCCCGCACTAAATAAAACTCTGTGCCGTCTCACTGGCGCTCAGCCCACATCAAAATGAAGTCATGAATCCTCGGCGCGCTCAGCAGCAGCCGCTGGCTCTGTTTTTCTGCTGGGGCCACGAGAACCGGGTCCAAATGTGCACTTAAAGTGCCGAGAGCAGACTGACGATTAAATGATGGATGAAGACAGAGTGGATGAATGTGACGCTGGACTGAACAGATAGGTTGGGAACAATAGATTGGAACTCGCTGGCAGTAAGAGGAGAGAGGAATGGACGGACGGAGAGACGTTAAGTTTCAAATCGAAGACGAGAATTCTGTTTAGCTAAAGGTCGATTTTATCCACGGCACGACGCTCGCTGTGAAAAACAAATGCCAAACAAACGTTTAACAAACGTTGGCATTTGATGAGCACAGTCTGCACCTCGAGGCCTTCGTTAACAAAATGAGAGTAATTCTAAAATCCAGACTACAGGCTGTTTTATTTCACTTCAGTTCATCCAAACACAGAGCCTTATTTTAACCACACAGCAGCACGTCTATTAATACTGAACAGCAATATTCATGTCAGATAAACACTTCTTCTAGCCTCTAGTTTCACACCTGTGTGGGCTGCTGTAACCAGACTGAGGAGGTGCGGCTAATTAAAAATAATGAGCTTCATGGTCGACCCTGCAGCGGCCGCATCACCGACAGCGCTCACCTCAGCGATCCCAGAAAAACGCACTTTATATTTACAGTGAGAGGAAAGCAGCGGCCCGTCATGTGAAGGTAAAGAAATGTCGACTGGCTGTTTTTTATTTCATTAAGCTGATCAGTCCACGGCGAGGGCAGGTGTGTGTTATCAGAGGCTCCGCCTGATATTCTCAGGATAAATTAGAGCAGCAGCAGCAGCAGGACAGGTCGACCCTGCTCAGCTGCAGACAGTTTACACAGGAGGCAGGTTTATTCCTCATTAGAGGATTATTCCTACCAGAACCAGAGCTGATTTAGTGGAAGATGGAGTAACTCCTGATCCGCTCTTCTCCTCCTAATATTTCCTGTTTGGAGCCACGACTGTGATTACACAGCTGAAACTAAATACGACAGAGACAATAAATACACTCTCCGTATCTCTTCACCTGCATTAACTACAATAAAATACATGTGCAGATGCTTTTCTGAGGCACGACCAGTGGAAAGGTGGAGGAAAGGTGGAGGAGGAAACTCCTCTGGTTTCACCAACACACACCTACAGCTGGGCAACTAGCAGATTAAGAGCTAACGAGCTTCTGCACATTGAAATAAGTTCTTAAGATACAGCAGACATGGACTGCTAAGACAGACATCTGTGCACACGTGACTGCGTAAAGTCTCACACACACACACACACACACACACACACACACACACACCCTCAGTTATTAGCTCAGGCTGAGCTCGGTCTCATTGGGAGACTCGAACAAACAGTCTTTATTAATTTAATGAGACGCTACAACGAGCCAGAGGTCGTCCACGTCCTGCAGAAGACTTCCAGGATGAAGCATAATTACAGTAAATGGGACTAATGACAAGATTAACACAGAGTCATTAAACATCACTGACGAGGCTCCACGTGAACGCAGCAACGATTTTAGTCCAAGTCAATGAGACTTCAATGACAGAGAGAAGAGGCAGAACGGATGAAGCAGGTCGGACTTCAGGGCCTCTGGTCAGATGCTGCTGATTGATTGGCTAATCTAAAAATAACATCAGGAAGAATTCCAGTCATGTACTGGTTTGGGATCGGCGTATTGATCCCCAAAGCATCAATACAGCTGATACAAAGTCTTATTCTGAGTGTCGGTACTCGTGTCAGTGAGATGGAGACTAAAACATTGGCATCCAGGTCACATCGCTCCCTGCAGCTTCACGTCTGTCACTCTTTATTTACAAGTCGTGAGCTCATAGGATGCTCTTCTTTAACGAGGACATCAGTGGCTAACACAAATATGAAAACATGCTTCGGATGTTTCCACATAATAAACTAATGTAGAGGATCAATGCTGCAGTGCTCACAGTGAATGCACATGATGAATGGTAAGTGTCTCTGCAGTCTGTGGAGGTGGACAGTGTTAAACGCTGCAGCCTCACAAACACACAGTTTAACTACACACTGAGCAAAACAAACCTCACCCTTTGAATTAAGGACATTATTTGTTGGCAACTGAAATTAGTTATATAAGCGAGTGTCGTGCCAGAACCAGAGCTGGGCAATATAACCAGACTCAGCAGCCTCTGTGGACAAATGGCAGAGGAGGAGAGAGTGAAGAGGACGCTGACGGAGGAAGCTAAGAAGAAACAAGGAGAGAGCGAGCGAGAAGCCGCCGGACAAGAGTAAATCTGGGACCGACTTTTAGTGGTTGGTGAAATAAAAGGCTGAAAGACAGACGCAGAGCTACACACTGGAACCTGTGTGTAGCTGTACAACGTCTATTTCCACACAGTATACACAAAACATCCCGCTAATAAAAAGCTTTTTCCTTCAACATGAAAGCTGCACACACACTCTATGTCTCTGTATATCTATTATACACTAATGCAGGAACACAGGAACACCACACACACACACACACACACACACACACACACACACGGCTTGTTTGAAGTCATAAATTATGGATGTCTCAGTGGAAACTTGCACAGTCTGGCAGTTTTGAGTTAAGAGCAACACTGAAGAGCACAGAAGCAGAAAAGACAGCAACAGGCTGAGCAGACGGGCTCTGAATGAGGAGGAACCATGAGAAATCTGTTCATGTGGATACAAATCTGTGACGTGTTACGATTCATCAAGATCTGTATTTATAAAGAATTCATCGAAACTGGACCAGACGTTCACGTCGTACGATTCAGAGTGAAAGTATTTAATCTATTCTTAGTAGTCGTAGTATTTCTGAGTACAGATTGTCAGATACTTGATGAATACGTGGACTGAGCTTCAATTTTGGTGATGAATTATTACGAGTGCAGAGCTGACAAAAGGACAAATAGCAGCTGGATTATCTCCACACAGAAAGTACAGCAGCCTCTGTGCGTTTCCATCTCCCGTCTCTCGTGACATTTGGTCAGGTGGTTGATTTGTTCTGATCCGACCTCCTCCGTCACTGTTCTACATGGTGTTGAACCTCCATCCTTTTATCGCTTCGCTCCCATTGTTTTAAACCGGCTCCATTACCAGAACCACTTAGAGACGAGAAGTGGCTCTGCTGTGTTGACCCGGTATAAAAGCAGCAGTTACTGTGCATGTTAATGAGAACGCTGCAGCTATTCTGCACTTCATAGAAACACATTTATGCAAATCTGAACACAAGTTAATTAAGTGGAAAATTGTCTGTTGGCTGATGTGAGTTTTCTGTGTGTGTGTGTGTGTGTGTGTGTGTGTGTGAGATGAATGATCTGTTTCACCATGTTTGATCTCATGTACAACATGTCAAACTGTCCTCTGCCCAGTGAAATAGTTGGTGGCGTGTGCCGTAGAGCGTTGTGTGATTTTAATTAATAATGGTGGATTAATGGGTGACAGCAGAGTCCTATGGCACAGAGACATAAGCTGTGTGACGCTGCTTTTGGTGTAATTTCATTTAATTTATTGAACAGTAGCTTCATCCTTTAACTGGCCGGCTGCTCTGTTTAAACATGGCTGTGGTTCTCTGGTCAGCTCCAAGCTGAGAATCACAGTGCTGAAAGAGAGAAGAGCGTTTTTGTGTTGTGTGTCAGCCTCCCTGGGTAAATAAAAAAGTGACTTCAGTTCAAGAGAACGCCTCCGATGAGCTCCGGCTGCTCCCCCGGCTGTCAGTCATGGAGGTAAAGCTGAAGCTGCAGAGACGAGCTCAGGTCCTCTGGTGACTTCCTCCATCTCACTTCATCTCATCTCGGCTCATCGCATCCACATCTTTCCCCTCCCGCTTTCTCTTAACTTTTGTGTGTTGCTTAACATGATACACTCCAAGCGTGCGCACACACACACACACAAACATGTCACCCTTCAGTAAGCTCACAGTTTCTGTGTGTGTGTGTGTGTGTGTGTGTGTGTGTGTGTGTGCTTTTACTTTCTGTGAGTTTCACAAAAAGCCTCGTGCAGCGTCAGGCAAAGTGGGTCAAATGTTCTGGATAACCCAAAAAGTTCAACAATATCTCTCCGCAGGGACGACAGGGCGCTCCGCATCACGGCACACTGTTTGTATGATGTCCAGAAAGTGCTGAGTCATGCTTGGATTCATAACTAATTATTAAAATCTCAAAAAATAAATTGATGATATTGTTTTTTGGGCATAATTCTGAGACGTTGTTGAATAGAATATTTGTGATGATTTCTGCATCGTCATGACTGAGTCTCTCTCTGTGACCTACATAAACAAACAGATTTCCTGTTTCCGTATCGGTATTCTTAACGTCTGCCACCGGGCAGATTTGGTTGGATTATCCTGAACTGAAAGAGAAGTGGAAACACTTCACGGCCCACAAGAGTCAGCACAGACTTTAAATAGAGACCGAGCGACAACCTGCAGTTCCTCAAACGTCCACTTGAGGCTGGCTGCAGAAGTGAGTCAGTCTCCATAAGTCCCCATGTTAGACAGCAGAAATAAACATGTTTACAGCCTGGTACAAAAAACTGTTTTGGTCTCTGTAGCTAATTTCCCCGTTCATGACAACTGTACTGAGGGTGAATTTATATACAACTCACCTGTTCACATTATATTAAGGCTTAAAGTTATGCAGGATCCTGACGACTCTTCAAATGAAGCAGAGAGTGTGTGGACCTGAACACACTCTTATTGACTTTTCTGTAATTTAACACTGAATATTAAACGCTACTTACTTGTGCATTCTTCAAAAGTCCTCAAAGCACACCGAGTCTCTGTTAACGGTTGAATGTTGTGTATTACTAATTAAACTGATACGAAGCATTTAAAACGTGCGTGTGTGTTTAAATGTGCTGATGCTGAGAGAGAGAGAGAGAGAGAGAGACTGAGTGCCATTCAGTGTCAGGCTGCGGCGCTCCAAAACAAAGCCCTTTGAGTCGTTCGTGACAGGCTGAAAGGAAGCGAGGGAGGACGGGATGAACGAACGAGTGACAGAGAAAACAAGTGAGAGGCTGAGAGGTCCGAGGGGGGAAGACTGCGTAACGGGAGAGAGGGGGGACACGGAGACAACAAACACAAACAAGACGACACAATCTGAAAGATGGAGACAAAGAGATAATACACACACACACACACACACACACACACACACACACACACAGGCGAATCACTGGCCTATTTGACGTTAGGGTGATGGAGACTGTTAGTTGGAGCGGAGTTTGTCACAGAGGAGATGAAGCCTTCATCTGTGTTTAGTCTGACATTAAAGACGCAGCCTCGTCAGACCACTGTGTGTGTGTTGTGTGTGTGTGTGTGTGTGTGTGTGTGTGTGTGCGTGTGTGTGTTAATGTATAACTGATAAATCTATCCTAGTCCACCTAGCCCGTCCCTCAGCTCAGCTCCTTGTTTTCCATGACCGCTGTCTCTTATCACGTCTCACGCTGACCCCGTCTTTCTGTCTCACTTCCTGACTCGCACATTAGCTGATCTGAAGCAGCAGATCTCGTTAGCGGTGCGATGCGTGTAGGTGTTGCATCTCCAAATGTTCTTGAGACACGGGGGACGTCTGGATATCACCAAAACACATGCTGCTGCTGCTGGCATGCACGGAGGCTGATGAAGCAGAAAAGAAAACTCTACATTAAAATGTGAAAGATGAGACACAGTTCATACGAGGATCACTAATAATCCACGAGTCAGCTGCCGCGAGGTTTGAGGCGTGATGATCTCTTGACTTTTGCTGTGGTGTGTTCAAGTGCTGCGAGAAGCTCCATCATCTGACACATCAGCTGCTGAAGAGCCTTTTCAAACAGCAGGAACTGTTCACGATCACAGCAGCCCGGTTTGTTTCTGGATCGCCCTCTGGCTTCATGACAGCACAGCTGTGGATGGATGCAGAAACTGATTGACAGCTCGAGCTGACCAACATATATGAGAGTGACGGCGATCCAAAGCGTCACAGCGACAGTAATCAGAGTTCAGTCTGGCCTGGCTGGGTCGGTCCTCACCTCACTGTTAAAGTGTCTCACCTCCTGAGGAGCAGATGCTCTCAGCACGACTTTGACATAACAAGCCACATTTAACAGTCAGCTCCCATCAGGGTTTATGTTTAATGTCAAACATTAACACTCAGCCTGTTTGGATCCTTTCATATTGTTGTGATATTAATGAGAGGGATGATAATCCATCAGAATCAGACCTGTGTTGTCTCCTCGTCTCTCTCTCTGTCTCTCTCTGTCTGTCTCTTCTTATATCTCTCGCCCTCTTCCTCTGTCAATAAATCGGGCTGACAGGATCCAGCCGACGGCCTCTGGCCCGCGTTCTGTCTGTCAGCCTCCTCTCACCTGTCTGTCACTTCCTGTTCCTGCTGAACACAAAATACTTTGATACATCGCACCGCCCGCACTGCACCTGTGAGCTGCACAGAGATTCAACGTTTTACAGTCTGTTCACGACACAGACAGACAAATCTGTGAGTGACACACTGAAATATAAATAGAGTTTCTTTACTGAATCGGTCTGACATGCAGTCTGTGACTGTTTCATGTCAGAGTTTTCATTTCTCCTCACAGACCTGAACGTGTTCGTGTCAGGCAGTGACCTTTAGATTTGAAGGAGATGGACTGTCTGATTTACAGCGCCTGTTACAGAGCCACGACCCTGCAGCACCCTGCATGGTTTCTCTGATGAACCAGCTGACTGTAAAAGGATCTGTCTGTCTGTCCTCAGAGGACGACCAGGCGACGTGGTGGTAATAGCTGTGAAATGGAGCTGCCTGTCTCCAGCTCAGCTGAATTACAGTCATCACACTCTTCTTCTCTTGAACATCCTCCCAGCATCTCCAACAGGAACACTTCAGACTGATGTAGAGCTGCTGCTGTCACCTGTCTACTCAGCTGCTTTACACTTTTTTTGATCTTTGCGACGCGAAGCCTGTTCGGACTTTTCTAAACATGCCTGAAGGATCATAAGAAACCACTGGATCTACTGACACATGGTGCAGGAAGTGAAGCATCATGTCTTCATACAGATACGGTGTCTGTGCCCAGGTGAGGGTCAGGTGAGGGTCAGGTGAGGGTCAGGTGAGGGTCAGGTGAGGGTCAGGTGAGGGTCAGGTGAGGGGACTATATGAAGTGTGACTGACGTCGGTCTCGCTGGGGCAGGAGCTGGCAGAGAGGCGTGGTACACCCTGGACAGGTCATCAGTTCATCACAGGGCTGACACACACACACACACACACACACACACACACACACACACACACACACACACACACACACACACACACACACACACACACACACACACACACAGACAAAGAACCATTCACACTCACATTCAACCGATGAACCTGCGTCAGGTTGAGGATGGAACCAGAAACTTTCTTACTGTGATTAAAATAAAAACTATGAAACTTTACAGGGACGTTCAGGTTAGTAATAATTATGTTGAAGTCCAGGAAAGTTCGAGTCAGGAAAGGTTACACACCAATTAGAAGAGAGCAGTAATGACCAGCATCTCCAAAGAGGTTCAGGTTAGGAAACAGATATGTTGAGTTAACAAGCTAATCAGACAGAAACATGAAATGAGCGCGTCAGGGAAGGTTTGACCTTCGAACACAAAGGAAACAACATCAGCCACAAAAGCTGCTGTAATAATACAGAACAACAAAGAGCGCTGAGCATCACAGCGAGGCTGCAGCTCGGATCACTTTAAATCACTGACAATCGTTTTCCTTCATCATCTCGTCCATGAAATCAGTTTCACAGAGCCCGAGCTCGTCTCGTCTCACTTTGTTCAACAAGTAGCCGAAAAACCAAAATCTGTTTGTTCAGAGTGAAACAGATGGTCACGTGTTCACAGCTGGATGCAGCTAACGATGAAACATTTCAGCCTGTTCTGTGGCCACGACGTCACCGCTCTGCGCGTCCTCTGCACTGCTGATCTGTGCGGCGACACGCTGACAATGGAGGTCATTCAAAGCTGAGTCTACTGTAGATGTGAATGTGTTTCTGAAAGAGGACACTACAGAGCGCCGCGACTGAACAACAAAGTGTTATCAGGACGAGCAGCCAGACGCTGGTGCATGCAGGCGGCCAGATAAGAGCAGCAGACGCCCGAACACAATACTACGAGCAGAACAAAACCCTCGCTCATGCTGACACACAGAGGGACGGCCCACGGCGGCGTGTACGACCGGAGGGGAGGCTTTTGATTCGCCGCTGTGAGCGTCTGTTTCCAAAACGTTAACCACGCGTCCTCGTTCAGAGGGACGGACAGGAAGTCATCAAAATACTTTCATTGGTGAGTAATGTGTGAGTGTAACCGTGCACGTGTGTGAGGTGAGCCCACGCTCAGCTCCTGCACTAACAATGGTCACAACCACAACCAATGACCCCGGCTCTGACCCCACCGCCATCTAAAAAAACAACACGGCCACGCCGCAGGGGAACCACAGAAGAAGAGACACAAAGTCAGTCAGGTACAAATTCACCAGCTCGTTTAGGACTCGGGGGTCATTTGCATAAATTATTTACAGCAGTAATATGAACTCATCACATAAATACAGAATTATTGTGTTAGAAATGTATTTTTGTCCTCAGGTCATGTTCAGACTTAAACTGTAATGAGACCAGCACAAGTTTTATGAGTTCAACACGGCCTGTGGAGGTTTGCATTCTCAGAGCTTCCTGAACACGTCGAGTCTGCTCAGAACTTTATCAAACCCAACTCTTACAGAGCTGATGTAGTTATACTGTGTGTGCATTATGGCTAATTCACTTTATTAGCCAGAACCTCTTGTGAGATTTGAACCTTGTTGTTGGCACGTGTTTGCCATCAGGACTTTCTACCAGAAAACGTCACAAATGTCTTAAATCTTTGTTAAACTCACCAGATTTTTCTGTCTGGGTTTTCTGCTCGTGTAACTGCAGGTGAGAGTACAAAGTTTATAAATCTAGTTCTACACATGACCAACAACGAGACCGTTAACTCTGCTGCTGTGACCTTATTAACCTCTCTGAGGAAAATTGGAAGATACTCAGGCGTTATCACAGAATATCATTTTTAACGCTCCATGTACACAAATAGTTTGTATAGTACACATCAGGCCACCATAATAATACAGACATGTCTGGCTCTGCTGATTGATTGGACATTCTTTGACTGAAGAAGCTGAACTGCAGACACCCAGTAGAACCAGCAGTGACCTCCCAGTTGCATAATAAGAGCCAGAGGCTGTAAGAAGCATCCAGATCATGCAGTGTTTCATAACGTGATGTTAGCTGGAGCAGCTCAGCACTAAACCCTGATACACTGCGCTGCATTATGTATTAATCTGTCATATGAAAAGTATGAAGAGTGACCAGAATCAGCCTGCAGGTTCAGATCAGAGGTGATATAACACTCACGTCTGCCGTGAGGAGATGCATGCAGAGAAAACTGACTGAGCTGAGTGAATCTTCTCTGGATTAAAACTCATCAAATAAAAGCGACAGTAAACACGACGCGTGGATCAGAGCTAACGAGCTGAGCAGCCCGACGATCAACCAGGTTCTGCTGTAAAGAGGTCAGAGGTCAGAGCAGCGTGCTGAGCATGCAGGATAAATGTTTACGTCTTATGTAACACACTCATCGCCTTGATGACAAAGGGCTGCACTGACAAACATATGGCCACACACACACACACACACACACACACACACACACTGTTTAGTTATTACAGTCGCGTTTCAGAGCAGAGATGTCCGTAAGCTTCTTACACATGAAGCTCAGACTGACGTTTGTTCCAATCCTTCCTGCAACTTCTAAGATCTGCAAATTTAACGTGGATCATTTCATAACGAGACGGAGCAGCAGGAAGAAAACTGCACAACACTCACACCAACAAACTCAGTTCAGGATGAGTCTGCGAAAACAATCAGCAGTCAGTGACCTCGATGAGGGGATCTTTGTCGTCATGGTTACAGTAAAAACCATAATTCTCATCAGTGACTGACGGCGACGGTTAATATTGACGGCTGGTAGGAAACAGGAAATGAACGGAAGTCCCCTGTGTCCGTCCTGACGTCCTCCCTCTGCGGACGTGTCACATTTAGAAGAATGAAAAAAACACCTCCAGGCTCAGTCCATGACAACGCTTCCATCAATACCGAATACATCGAGGGCCTTTTCAAACCTTCGGGGATTTCATATAGAAAAAAGTGACATGGAGCCCATTTCTGAGCATGAACTGAAGATATCTGACTTTCTGATACAAAGTCAATATTTATATTCTGAAGTACGACTCTTGTATCATCTCTCTCTGTACCTTTATCTTCTGACCTGATGCAGGTCCATTATTCTCATTATTAAAGCTTTGAGTCATGCAGCGAGCGTTCAGGCGTTACCTTTGTTCACTGATGCTGTCCTGATTGGTTTGCACCTCACTGATGTGCGTGTAATTACTCTCATTACAGCAATGTCACACTCCGTCACCCTGACAGACTCGTGACTGCTGCAGCCGAACTTTTCCCGCTGCAGCTCACTCCAACACCGAGCTCCACTTTGCTTCATTCATTTTTAAAATGTGTTTATTAAACGGCAGAACAAACCCACACTGCTGCTCAGACTCTCCCGCAGAGTGCGAGCCGTCTCCACCAAATCTTCCTCTGAACTGATTTACTATAAATGACTGATTCCTCGATAGACGGGCATCGAGGGAAACTGTTCCCACGTCAGCTAAAGGTGACGACAGCTCGGCTGTCACACAGGAGTCATCACGGGTCAGCGCGGTTTCCGCCTGCTGTGAGGCTGCAGCGGAAATACAAATCATAACAGCAGTGATGTTAAATCACGCAGCAGCAGCAGCAGCGGACCTTTTCTTTGTCTCATGGCTTCAGTTTGTTTAGCAGCACAGATTCTGCTCAGCATCACTCCAACTTCTGTCAGATAGTCTGGAACATCGATCCGAGGCATCCTGCAGGAGCCGATATTCTGATTTTTCAATGAATTAAAAATAACTGCTGCCGCTGAGAGCACGACGAAGGAAGCATCAGACTGTGGAATATCAAGACAGCTCCAACACAGTGTGAAGGAGAGATGACTTAAGCAATAACCAACCACAGCCTCTGTGTGTGTGTGTGACTGGACCAGTGCAGTAAAACTCCAGATTACACACACGCAGAGATACTTTAGTTTAAAATCTGTTTAGATGTTTCCTGGTTCAGTTTCAGGTTTTTATTTATCGTTCTGGTTTCATTTAAGTTCAGACTTTTAGAAAACGCTCTTTTATTTCTTTGGTCTGAGCAGCTTCCACTCTCTCTCTCTCTTAGTAGTCTATTGATTCAAAGTCTTGCTAATAAACACGGTTTCCTTTTCCCTGATCGAGCTGCAGTTTTAGTCCTCTCAGTCTGCAGTACACACACACACACACACACACACACACACACACACACACACACACTGGACATCCCTGAAGAACTTCATTTGTTTCTTTCTCCTTCTTGTTGCAGCTCTGATGACGCACAACGTTTGAATTCATTCAGTCCTACGACGTCCATGTAAGAAGGAAAGAGTGGGTGAGACTGAGTGAAAGCCAGAGAGCCCTTCCTACCACACACACACACACACACACACTCACACACACCTCCTACATCAGGACAACAGCCAATAGGGGGACAGCTGGTGGCGCAGTTCCTGGACTCGGACCAATGACTGTATGTGGGCGGACCGGTGGGGTGTATCGTGCCTATTTGTGCGTACATGCACGTGTGTGTGTTTGTGTGTGTTGGAGGTGCAGTGGCCTCAGCGGTGTGTAAAAACAGCAATCTGTTGAACAAGCGGAGTGTGTGTGTTCGTATCTGTAACAGATGACAGATGATGACGGTCAAATCTCTTGTCCAAACTCTGTCTCTGAGCGATCAAACACCGGCTCCCTGCAGCTTTAGAAAGTTAAACATTTGTTTCCCGTGTGAACAGAAGCCGTGGTCAGCTCCAGTCCGGGCAGCTGTGATGAATTACACATCATAAACGTTTCACAGCTGAGAGAGTTTCATCAAAACAATCCACAGAAAGCACACTGCAGCACGGTCCACTCCTGCCCATCTGTATGCGGAGTGCAGACACCTCCACAGCTTCAGTCCTCATGTGACACTGTCAGGCTCGTGAACGCGTCCATGCATCACTCTGTGCACACTAGAGCTCCCACCTGCTGCTCATCCAAACTCTACATGAAATGGAGCACGGCTGAGGAGACGTTCGACGCAAAGATACACGAAGAACATCACCAATATTTTCAACATTTAGAGCCTCCTTCAGCTCTGATGGAAAATATTTCCAGGTCCTTCTTGATGTACCGTGAAGGTCAGGTGACGTAGATTTTTAGTATAACTAGCTATTTATTACTGCTAACTTCAGCACAGCTCTTCACATCTGACTTTCATACATGCTGATGTTCTTCAACGTCTAACATCTGATCCAATAAAGATTAACATTAAATATTGTTTTCTGACTCAGTGTGGGTGAGCATGAAATGAAACCATCAGCTCAGTGCTGTGGGTGTCTGCTGCCACATGACATCACTAACCACTAATAACTCTGTGTGTGTGTGCATGTGTGTGTGTGTGTGTGTGTCTCCTGATCCCCGAGGACACAGAGGAAATGCATGAGTGGACACGCTTACTGCCTGTCAATCACACAGAGCTAAAGTGGAGAGTGGCTTCAGGGTGGATGTAAAAGGAGAGGATGGAGGACGGAGGAGGAGGAAGACGTTTGGTGATGGTCGACCTCAAAATGTTTTTTTTATGTTTTGGTCTTTAACAGAAACTAAAAATGTTTTTCTGAATAATTAAAAAGAAAAATTATAAAATAATCATGAATTTTCCTTTTTCAGGGAAACGTTCTCAGTGACACGGATCATTCGTCACATGTTAGAATGCTAACATGCTAAGATGACGAACATGTCTGAGCATGTTGCTGCTGATGGCATCACCGCAGACTCTGTCGTGTTTCTTAATTATTCAAAATGTCTCATTTCAGATGATTTATTTCAGCTCTGTGAAGTTTCTTGCAGCTCGACCTGACGGGTGAGAAAGACGAAGAGGAAGAAGAGGAGGTCACTGAGTGGGCACCTTTCATCCCTGCTGTGTCATTAAATGAGGTCCACTCACAGCTGATCCAACCCACACCAGAACGCTACAGTGTCCTCCACACTGCACCAACACGGCACTGACGGGCGGAGGAGTCGACTGTGGGAGCAGAGTTTGAGGGGAAAGGAGCTGAAAATAAATATGAGGAGAGAAACAAGGGATGAAGGAAGGAAAGGAAGCAACTAAAGAAGAGAGGAGAGAGGGAAGATAAAGAGGAGGAGAAGAGCTCTGAGGCAAAAAGAAGGCATCACATATATTAAGGAAATAAAATGATGAGGACAGAAGAAGAGGGCTGCAGACGGAGGAAATGATTGGAGGAGAGAAAAGAGGTAAAAGCATTGAAAAAGGAGGGATGTTAGGAGTGGAAGAAAACGAGATGAAAGGAGAAAATCACATGAAGGGGAGAACATGAGCGGATTGATTGGAGAAAGAAGAGAGAAGATGATGATAGATGAGGTGTGGGAGGGAAGTGAAAACCTTTCACAGGGTCGAGACAGCGACGGACAGAAGCAGGAAAAACTGAGACGAGAAGATGAGAGCGAAGCGCGAGGCAGTGAGGACGGAGGGATGATGATGGAGGAGAAGAGATGAAGGAGCCGTCATGAAACGCCCTGCAGCTGATTCTGGTGTTTGCTGTTAACTCTCTGGAGTCCTAACACCAGACCTCTGAGCTTTTAATAGACACACACACACACACACACACACACACACACACTGCACACACACGCTAATAACGCACAATCCTTCAAACAGACAGAAAAACAGGACTGCTGCACAAACACTTAGGCGAGGGCAGAGGAAGCGTGAGGAGGAAGCAGGAGGAGGAAGCATGGGGAGGAAGCATGAGGAGGAAGCATGAGGAGGAAGCATGAGGAGGAAGCAGGAGGAGGAAGCAGGAGGAGGAAGCATGAGGAGGAAGGATGAGGAGGAAGCATGAGGAGGAAGCTTGAGGAGGAAGCAGGAGGAGGAAGGATGAGGAGGAAGCATGAGGAGGAAGGATGAGGAGGAAGCATGAGGAGGAAGCTTGAGGAGGAAGGATGAGGAGGAAGCAGGAGGAGGAAGGATGAGGAGGAAGCATGAGGAGGAAGCAGGAGGAGGAAGCATGAGGAGGAAGGATGAGGAGGAAGCAGGAGGAGGAAGCATGAGGAGGAAGGATGAGGACGAAGCATGAGGAGGAAGGATGAGGAGGAAGCATGAGGAGGAAGCAGGAGGAGGAAGCATGAGGAGGAAGGATGAGGAGGAAGCAGGAGGAGGAAGCATGAGGAGGAAGGATGAGGAGGAAGGATGAGGAGGAAGGATGAGGAGGAAGGATGAGGAGGAAGCATGAGGAGGAAGCAGGAGGAGGAAGCAGGAGGAGGAAGGATGAGGAGGAAGCATGAGGAGGAAGCAGGAGGAGGAAGCAGGAGGAGGAAGCAGGAGGAGGAAGGATGAGGAGGAAGCATGAGGAGGAAGCAGGAGGAGGAAGCATGAGGAGGAAGCGGGAGGAGGAAGCATGAGGAGGAAGGATGAGGAGGAAGGATGAGGAGGAAGCAGGAGGAGGAAGGATGAGGAGGAAGGATGAGGAAGAAGCATGAGGTGCGTTTGATTTGGTCGCCTTTCAATGGCGTCACTTCCTCGTCAGGTCCAATAACTTCCATGGAAACACGACTGGATGCATCACGAGAGTCGGCAGTTGACATAGTTACATTTGTCACAGACTTCATGACATAGTGACATAATGTGTTTTATGTTCTTTTAAGTTTTACAAATGTTAAATCTTCACTGCAGAAAAAATCAGCAGCATGTGAGGAAACAATGGAAAGAAGCGAGTGTCTCTTTGCTCATATAACAGTGACTTCCAAACATGATGTTGCTCACATGCTTCATGAACAGAGCGCGCTCTGTAGAATGATGTTTAAGTTGTTTGGTAACTGAAGGAGCGCTCTGTAAAGAGCTGCAGCCTGCAGGGTTCAAACCTCTTCCTGTCTAAGTGCTGCAGTGAGAAGAAAAGTGAGTTATGAAAAGAAAATGTCATGAGGTCAAATGCTCACTTCTTTCCTGTCGTTGCTCTCCTTTAAAATGAAGCAGAGACCGATGATGGTGACTGACCACTGAGACCGCCGTATCAAACTCTCTGACTGAGCCTCACACACCAACACAGGTGACAGAACTTTCTTTAATGGAAATGTATCTGATGGGAAACAGGACGAGCGAGGCGGTGATGATGACAGTGATGGCACAAAGATCAGCCACATCCAAAAACACCCACAGAGAAAGAAACTCTGAAGAGTCGCAGCGGTGCAGCCGTGCAGCCGGTGCAGCGGTGCAGCCGTGCGTACCACACTGTAATCCTCATTCATATTGATGACAGCCCGGCCGTGGAGATGAAAGAGAGTCGGGATGAGTGAGGTTACACATACAGGAAGTAATAAAGTGGACCTGGTACGACAGATTCATTTAAAGAAGGAGAGAGAGAGACAGACAGAGGGAGAAGAAGAGTGAGGTTAACTGTAAAAGTGACAGATGGAGGTGAGAAGGGTGGAGCGACACCGACTCAACGGCAGAGGAAGGAAGAATGAATGGAAACGTGCTGTTACATAACCGGCACTGAACTGAGGCACTAAGACAACGCTCAGCTCGACCCATAATGCACTACTGCTGTAACAGTTAACATAAAACCCTGTGTGTGTGTGTGTGTGTGTGTGTGTGTGTTACTGCCTCTATAAGTCGAGTTTCAAACACGTTAACAGAAGGCGATTTCATAGCAGAAGAACTGTGGAGCTGCCGCTCAGCAGGAGGCCACTGCAGTTATTCTCTTCACAACAAGCTGTGTGATACACACACACACACACACACACACACACACACACACACACTCGTAAAGCTCGTCATGTCAGGTTTTGACATTCACTCTCGTCATTATTGAGTTGTTGCTGCGGCTTCATGTGAATCGTTTAAACGGTGGCTTTTATTTTGAAGCAGCCACAGGAAGTCATCATCAGATTATCTCTGACATTACAAATGCATCACTGATCCAAGCAGCATTAGGCGGTTCACTCTTTTAGCTCTGTTTTTGGTCTCTACCCAGCGCAGAGAGAAACGCTCCACCAGCTGGCCTCTACACTTTACACTATGAGCAACACTCTCAGTCCAAACTCGTCCAAAACGCTGCTCTTGCTTCTGCACAGCTGTCGTTACCCTCTGGTGTAGTTTGATAGTTCGATGTGCTGTCACAGTCAGTCCACATATGCAGTCATATAAAGACTTGGAACTTGGCGTGGATCGTACCGTCCTCTCTCTAAGGCTCTGTCTCTGTGAGCTTTATTTCCTGCCTGTCCTTCACCTGGATCTTACGTCGGTGCTGCAGAGGCTGTTAGCCTGTCTTAAGCTCCTGAGCCTTTTATCTGTCACGTTGAAACTGGAGGTGTGTTGATGGAAAAGATCAGCCTGTTTGCTCTTTTATTTGTTTGTCTCTCGCTCAGCGTCTCTGATCCGATTCTGACCAAACGCGAGGGAGCGATGCTTCTCACTGTCTCTTCTTCAAGTTCACAGTTGAATTCCTGAACTGACGGAGCTTCAGACTTTCTCTCCAAATGTTAACCGCCTGCCTGTAGCCGCCAAAAGTAAGAAAATCAACCCAGCTGTCGGAGTTATCTGAGCCTGTGTACCAACCTCCACCCAGACACGGCGCACCAATCAGCCGGATCATTTGTGTAATTAAGAACTGTGAAGAAACGCTGCGGATGAGAGGCTGGAGGTACAAAAACAACCCTGAATGCATCCCAGGAGAGTAATCAGACACCGAGGACGAGGAGGGAAGGAGGAAGAGTTATGAGACGGGAGGACGATGGATAATGAGATGTTAGGACAAAAGAAGACACAGTGAGTGATTGCTACTCTGATACAGGATACCAGATCACCAGGTAAACCAGTGATGAGATCTTAAAGACTACTTTAAAGGACACCAGCACAAAACGTCCTGGTCGTGGTTAAAAGATCTATTTAAACAAAGCAAACGCTGTAAGACAGGTGAGACACCTTTTATCGTCTACTGACTCTTCCTGTCTGTGTTCAACAGTTTGTTTATTACTTAGTTTGGCATTTGCCATAAAATCAATGAACTGTCGATCTAAATAAAGACTTCATAGTTTAATAACGTCATCGTGATCAAACTGTAGATTTGAAGATCTGTGACAATGAAACATCCTGAGTTTCAGGTGACTTCCTCAGATGGCCCAAAAATCTTCAACTTCCTGTCATGTGATGAAGACGTGCCGAATATTTTCACATTTGAGCTCCTGGAAGTGCCAAAATTTAAAAACTGGTTTAAGGTTTTCTGTCCGCTGACACTGAGTGAGACTCTGCTGATGTAGACATACAAATGAAGGAAGCTGCCTGACTGTCGCTTGTTAGACGGCTGAGTTGGACATTTGCACACTTCTGTCCTGACCTGTCCTCAAAGACAAACTGACCCACGTCTCTCGTGACTGTCTAGAACATAATAATTAAAACATGTTCAGACGCTGAGTAGATGTTTGAGTTCTGTCAGTTTACATCTCACTCTTCTGTCACGTCATCACGTCAGCTGTTCAGGACAGTTGTTGAGGGTCTCTTTGCGTTCTGTTCAATCATAGCGTGGAATATTAAACGTTTTATACCATCAAAATGTTGCAGATTATCACTTTAACAGCTGCTCCATCAGAGCTGCTCAGCAGCCATCAGGGTTGTGGTTGTGCTGGAACTTCTCCCAAGTGTGATTCGTGGGGCGGTGATGAAAGAGCAGCACAACACCCACGGGGTAAATAAAGGTTAAAAGATGCAGAAAACAGAGGAACATATGCCTCTCTGTGTGCGAGGGGATCTGCTAAATGCCTCATAGTTGTGAAACGAGGAATGAATGAAGGATGAAAGGACCAGAGGAGATGCTGAGGGAGCAGAGAGGAGCGGTGGGGCGGGTGGAGGAGAGGAAAGAGAAGATGGGAAAATGCAAGAGTGAAAGCAAGAGACAGAGAGAGATAATGGAGGAGAGGAGGAGGCAGAGAGGAAGGAGGCACGCTGATGAATAATCCATCAGCTAATATAAAAAGGTAAAGCAGCACGCGGCTCGACAAGAAGCTGGAGCGGTGCAAAGGCAAATATCAAACATGAAAGGAGGGAGACGTCTCCTGGTGTTCACACGGCTGTCCGAGGAGCCACACATGAAGAACACACTCTGAGCTCAGCTCCATGAAGTCAGATGATGTTAGTCATATATTTACATCCCATTACTGTACATCATTTTCTAAACATGCAGAGTGTTTTTGTGCTGCTGCTGCACCCTCCAGCCTTTTTCCCCCTTCAGTGGAAGGACTGGGTGGGGGTGGAGGGAAGGAGGGAGGGTAGGAGAGAGGGAGGGGAGTTGTGTGGCCTCATAGACATGGAGATGGATGGAGGAAGGGCTGGGCTGGAGGCTGGTGCAGGGAAAACAAGGGAAGCCCCCAGAAAAGCTGCAGAGAGACAGCAAGAGAAAGGAAAAGCCCAGGGAAGCCCCGCTGCAGCTTCTGCACACATGCAGGAGGAGGCGGAGGAGGATCCCCACCTCCACCTCCACCTTCTCCACAGCCTGCATGCTGCAGACAATCTCTCACAGCCCACTCCTCATTAAAACTACCTCCAATGCATCAACTATTCTACATCTGTAATGGAGCACCGTGCGTCCTCCTCTGCGCCCTGCCGATCTGCCTCCAGCTCAGAAATCCTGAAGCACATGAGAGCTGAGCACAGTGACACTCAGTGTGATGTCAGTTAAAACACGACGTGTCTGGTTCTGTTCTGAAATGTTCAAATAAGATCCGTTATCTGCGTGTAAACACGCACAGTTACGCAACATCACTGCTGGAATCCCGCAGCTCGTTTTAACGACCAACCAACCCGAACCCGAACCAACCTCTGACCGGACAGATCACCGCGCTGCGTCAAGACCAGCACAAACAGGCAGGATGAAACCGGAAAAAGACAGAGCGCGGTTCAAGATAAAACCTTTATGAATATAGAGATTCCTCACAGTCAAACACAGTTAATGCGTGACGGTTACTGACACACGGAGGAGGCTGAATTACGCGCAAAATCCCTCCAAAATAAGACCGAATATCAGCATCTTCAATACTTCTAGATCCGAAAATCTGCATTTCCCCAAAGCGAACCTTTTATTTTGAAAGTTTAACCAGAAGTCGTACGTCTGTCTCTGCTGACTTGACTCTGATCTGATCGTCACCAGAGTTACTACAGTCAGAGGACAGCTCCACAAAACACATTTAAAGCGTGCCATTCACAGTCTGTCTGAAATGTTTGATTTTTCTGACACCTGCAGACCTTTAACGTCTCTCTGCAGTGACACATGAAGTCTTGGTGTTGTTGATTTGGCTTTGAGCTTGAACACAACACCTGCCTGCGCGCTCCCAGCCTGACCGGTCCCCGCGGGGCCACGCAGGGCAGAGACGCTCATTAAAGCACTTTGGATGAGAGCGTCGGGCTGGAGGCTTCACGTAGCCTTTCCGTGTGTGTGTGTGTGTGTGTGTGTGTGTGTGTGTGTCAGTGTGTGTCTCAGTGTGTGCATCTCACCAAAAAAATCCCCGCAACATGTTTAGCATTTCACTCACGCCCCTAAACTTTAGAGAATAGAGGACACAGAGGCGCAGAGCTCATCCTGACGGTGCCGAGCGAGTTATCAAAATAATTCCAGAGGTGATGATGATTATCTGTCAAAGCTCGTCTTCACAGACACACACACGCCGGTGCGGACACATTTTAACCTATTTACAGCCTCTTAAAGCGCCAACAACACTTCCATGGAGACGGGCTCTGACAGTAGTCTAGTTTTTGGCACCGCACGGCCGCTCCACATGGCCGTGCTCGGCTGGAATCAGCAGCCAGTGATGCCCGCATGAGCATGTGGGCGCAGCAAACACGCACAGACCGCGCAGTGTCCACAAACAGAGCACAACTGAGAAGAAACGTCTCTTACCTTGTGTTCTAGAGCCGGCACGCACTCGATGCGATGCGCATAGTATCTGCTGTGAGAGTGAAAGACCGGAGAGAAAACTGTCCTCGCTGCTGCGCTCCGCTTCTCTCTCTGCTCTCTCTTGTCCGCCCCGACACACTCAACAAACTGCACGCACACACACACACGAGCTCCCCCTCCCTGCGGTCCCTCATGACACACAAGCACACACACACCGCGCGCTGCCGGGCGGGGTGCCGAGGAGCGCGGTTGGTCCTCGGGGGCGCGGATGGATGGATGGATGGAGAGAGGGGATCTGCGCCTGCGAGAGGAGAGGAAACAAGTATTAAAGGAGAGATGAAGGACATGAGTTTAGACTAGACAAGGAAAGGAAAGGAAAGGAAAGGAAAGGAAAGGAATCAAGGAAAGGAAAGGAATCAAGGAGACAGGAGGGAGGAAGGGGAAGCAAATGGATGGGCAAGAAGAAGGAAGTGGAGAGATGAAAGGCCAAAGAAAATAATTTAGGTGAGATGAAGGAGGCAAGAGGAGACCAGAGAAAAGAGGTGAGGAACAGGAGAGGTGGTTAACATTACAGTTTGCTAAACTTTAGTTAAGCTTCCATGGACATGATGGCAGAGGAGCAGAGAGTGAAGAGGACACTGACGGAGGAAGCTAAGAAGAGAAAAGGAGAGAGCTGAGCGAGCAAGAAGAGTAAATCTGGGACTGACTTTTAGTGGTTGGTGAGAGCTTGGTGAAATAAAAGGCTGAAAGACAGACGCCGAGCTGGCTGACTGCTGCTGGACTAGTCAGTAAGATTAGCTGCTGCTGCTGACCTGGTTAGTAATGTAATCAGAACAAATACTCAAGTACAGCTGAACACATTTACCACAGAGAGGTTACATCGATCTTCAGCCTCCGCCAAGGTTTCTACCAGGTGTATGAACATCAAACTGACGATGGATACAAACATACCTTCACTCAGGGCATAAACCTTTTATCACATCCCAACATTCACACCTGCTTCCTATGATGCGATTTCATCGAGTGACCAGAGCAGAGCACAGACGTGAGAGGCAGTTCAACATCTACCAGAGGTTCTTAATGTTTGTCCTCCTCAAGCGTTGCTCCCTGCATGGTGGTGAAGCTCTCTGACTCAGAGCAGATACCAATCTGCTCCAGGTAATGGATTTGGCCTGTGGTGACGTCCTGTCAGGCCTGGATCCATCACACCACAGGGGGGGTTTCTCCTATTACCTATAATATATAGTGGCAGGCCGTGTGTGAGCTCTTAAAACGTTTTCAGGTTTGAGCACAGATAAAACGATTTGGAGGAGTTTGAAGTTTGAAGGTAAGGACTGAGGAAACGGAGAGAAGGTGATGGAGTCAATAAGAGAAACTGAAGGAGGAGAGCAGAGGAGAAAAACAAAGAGCAAATTGAGAATTGATTAACCACGAGCGTAGCAGGATGCTCTGCAGCCAGCACAGCTCCACAATCCTCTCCTCATTTTCTAATATTAGACGTCACATTACATTTTCATACTTGACACTGTAATATTTAAATCTGGATATTAACCAGCTCCACACTTTGACGTTTCTTCACTTAACCTAATAACTAAAGTGACGGTGCAGCGGGCCAACAGGAGAGAAGAGGGCTGCAGGGAGAGCAGAGAGAGAGAGAGAGAGGCATTTATCAAAGTATCGAGCCGAGCCAATTACTTAACCAGTGTGCGACTGGCTGCTGAGGCCTGCTGACCAAGCAGGCAGGAAATACAGTCAGTCAATCAGTCAGACAGTCTGTCTCTATATACACACGCTGAGTTAAATCTACCTCCCAGAGTTCATCGAGTGGAGTCTGAGCCGCCACCACGCTCCGCCTGATGACACGTTTTTACTGATTTTTCCTCTGTTGTTGTTTAAATTTTTATAATTTTGCTTTAAAGTGAGTTCACGGCATATTTTCCTTGCCGTGAGCTCTACGGTTCATTTATCACCTTCATTTTCTTGTTTATTCACATTTATTTGTGTGAGTAACGTTAAAAAATCACCAGCCCCTCGACCAGGCTGCTGCAGGCCTCATGAGCCTTCATGAGGAGGAGCAGTTAAACATCATGTTTATATTTAGTATTTGTCTGTTGTCACATACGAACATGACACCAATATATTTTAATAAATTCCAGTCTCACTTCATCTCAGGCTTCATTTACATCTCAACTCAATTCTGCAGTTCTGTACAGACAGACTCCAACAAATGGATCAGATTTACATTTTCATAAAAACAAACAAACTAAATGTTTCCAACATTAAACATTAAACAGACTTTGCAAATGCGTTTTTCATATTTATGTACATTAATGCGGCTCTGTGCTCCGTCGTTCCTCACATGTCAGCTTCAGAGAGCAGATAACAGTCAGCGGTAACTGTCGATGGCGCTGCTGTCCAGAGTTCAAAGTTCACCTTTGTCGTCCTCTGCATTTTAGTAAATATCATTCAAACACCAGAGCGACCTCTGACCTCTGACCTCTGAGCTCAACTATAAATCCAACACTGACGTGCAGAAGCTCTGAGATCTTTACCAAAGAGTCTGACCTCTGGCTTTGTGGTCAGGTCATATCTGCATGCATATCTTCTGTACTGTATCACACACACACACTGTACGTCATGTTGTATTGTACACACACACACACACACACACACACACAGCAGCATCACTCCTGCACTGTGCAGATAAATGATATGATGCATCACTTGTGTCCCGGCATGTGAGCGCTGGGCGACCATGTTATTGTGGCGATTATGTAAATGAGCTCTGGCAGTGTTGAGAGATTTCTCTATAAATAACACGTTTATCATTAAATCATATGAAGGCAGAGGCACAGAGGGAAGTCATGTACGAACAATGTTCATGTATTTTAGCATCAGAAGCCGACTGACGACGGCTTTGATGTCTCTGCAGTTTAGTTATTGTACGATGGAGGGAAATCCCTTCATGGGAATAACACAGTGCTTTATATATTTAGATTATTTAAACTGTTCCAGCCGCATGTAACGTGTTTAACATGAAACACAAGGTCACAAGTCAGATTCAGAGGCACAGGGCGAGCTGCCTGCTGCTCAGAGACTCTGGAGGCCGAGCATTCAGTGTGTGTACAGTACAGTACTGTAAATGCAACCACCTCACCTCACCTCACCTCCTCCTATCATGAAGGCTAATTCTGATTTCAGGTGATCACATGTTTGAACATGGTTGTGAGTTTCATTTCTTGTCATGACTGTGCAAACAGGGGAAGGACCAAGTGCAGATACTTACTGAGGAGACAGCAGTGCAGGTCAATCAAAGTGTGTGTGAAGGCTTACCGGATCATGAGGCCAGCAAGAGGAGAGGAGTCCAACACAGAGTCCAACACAGAGTCCAACACAGAGTCCAACACAAGAAGAGTAATCCAAGAACACAGACGATCCAGAGACACTGGGAAACAAAGCTCCACACACAGTACAACAAACTGACACTGTAACAAAGGGACACACAGGCTGAACACACATGAGGAGCATGACAAGACCACTGAACCTGACAGGAAATACAAAGACAGGAAGTAAAGCTGCAGACACAGAGAGGGGAAACTACAAAATAAAACAGGAAGCTGCCTTTAACACTGACGAAAAGATTAAATACAGACACACAGAAGACAGGAGGAAGGTTTGTTAAGAGTCCAAACATTTAGAAAACTTTATTACTAAAACAAACAGGAAACACAAACAGGAAGCACAAACATGGACACACAAACAGGAAACACAAACAAGAAACACAAACAGGAAGCACAAACATGGACACACAAACAGGAAGCACAAACATGGACACACAAACAGGAAACACAAACAAGAAACACAAACAGGAAACACAAACATGGACACACAAACAGGAAACACAAACATGGACACACAAACAGGAAGCACAAACATGGACACAAACAGGAAACACAAACATGGACACACAAACAGGAAACACAAACATGGACACACAAACAGGAAACACAAACATGGACACACACAGGTGAGAGAAGCAAACCTCTAAGTCAAGACGAATGTTCCCATCAGGTTCAATATGAAATGAGATTTCTGTAACTGTCAGGCAAGATAACGATTTCAATGTTATATTCAATTAATTTGAACTGTCGACCTCTAAATTTGATTTAAATTAAAAACTGATGGATTTGTCTGGAAATGGAAACGTCGCCTCTGTATAATAAGAGTGAATGTCTCAGCGTGTATGAAAAACACAACGACGAAACCTCTGACATGTCTGTGAAAAAGGGTCTTTGAACGCATCGTCTCTGCTGCTGATGTGTAGACATCAGGCCAGAGTCACCTGACCTTCAGAACACAATGACACGCTATTCAAAATGCCTGAATACTCACAGATGTACTGAGCGTAATGAGCCTTCTGCTCGGGCTGATGCTGCAGTCACCACACAGAGAAGAGGGAGGAAAGTCTAATTACTCCCTCTGCAACAAAAGTATGAAGGTCAGACAAATGTCAGCGAAGCACAGTGTGAACAAACGCACAGTCCTCAGGTGAAGTTCTATCAGAACACCTGTGAGCTCCACGTGTGTCGAGCTCCAGAGATACCTTGCCACGAGCTTTCCTCATGGTGGGGGGAGTCACACACACACTGCCAGCTATTTCACTGATTTAGCTGAAACTGGATCATATTTTATGGAGGAAATGTTTTCTGGTTTTGTCTCTGATGTCCTCCGGCTCAGCTCAGAGCGCAGCAGGAGTGTTTCTGTTTGTACCACGGGCGTTTTGGGCCACCGGGAAGAGGAGGAGATTTTCAGGCCTGCAGCTCCGGGGAACGCTGACGGGGAGCAGAGCTGGTGTCGTGCCAGAACCGGAGCTGCACAGTGTAACTGGACCTTAACAGGCCTCTGTGGACAGAATGACACAGCTGGCTGCTATGTCTTGTGTTGAACTAAACTCCTCCACATCAGAGCTGCTGATGGAGCAGCCTCTCTGTGAAGTGAGCAGGTGATAGATTGGACTTCATGTCGGTGCTATCGGGTCAGTTCTTTCCACCGGTGTTAACAGAAACATGCTGAAGTCAGGATGTTGATTTGTTGCCATGCTCAGGTACAATCACACCTAACCAGCTCTACTAAATCACTGTGTGTGTGTGTGTGTGTGTGTGTGTGTGTGTATCAGGGATTGTGTGCTGAAGTGTGTTATATTGGGATTTTTCGTAGGTGTGTATTTGTATGTAAATGCCCTCTCTGTTTCTTTGTGTCCTCGTCACTGTGCTGTCAGTGGGTATTCACATGTTTGTATTGGATGGTAGCAGTGTGTGTGTGTGTGTGTGTGTGTGTGCAAGCTGTGTGTGTGTGTGTGTGTGTGTGTGTGTGTGTAAAATCTCTGCTGCTTCAGGCGACTCAAAGAAAAACAGAGAAATGAGAGCGAAGCAGAAAAGTGAAAGGTGTTTTCTACGACCTGTCATCTCACCTGAGGTGTCACTTCACATCAAGACAGTGACACTGTGAAGAACGCAGGCTTACATGCTTTCATACAGTTTATTAACCAGACTGCCTGATGTCGCTCAGGTAGATCTAATAAACTGGAATTTCTTCAACATAAACACATGAAATGATGTAAAGCACGGGCCTGTAAACCTCTTCTTCTTCTTCTTCTTCTTCTTCTTCTCTTCTTCTTCTTCTTCTTCTTCTTCTTCGCGGTGGTCCAACATGTCTGTGGTACAAACACTCCCCCGGCAAACAGACTGAGCTAACAGCAGCTACAGCTGTCAGCAGTTTACTTCACTGTCCATCAGGAAAGTCTGTAAATCACAGAGAGTGGAGGCGGAGCAGCCGGAGGACTCACAGAGACACTCCAGATCTGTTATTTAACAATGAAAACAGTTACACAACGTTGCTTTAACGTTCTCACTCGAAGCGAGAGCTAAACGTCACAGACTCGTGTTTGTGCTTTAATACCTGAAACAATCAGACGAGCAGCTTCTGTCATGCCGCGAGTTAAATTACGGGTGCAGAGAAAAACGCTTTCACAGTTTCTGGAAGCTTTTCAAACAATTTTCATGTTAAATATCAATTAATGTGTTCGTGTTTCATAAAGCGTGTCAAATATTCTGCACCTGTCTGTGTGTGAGGAACAGAAATCCTCCTGAGCTGCTGATGAACTGTCTTGTTGTTGAATAAGACACTAATCTCTGTGTAAATGATCCTGAATCGCTTCAGCGAGCTGAATTTTACATGCTACTGTACGGCTGCTTGCTGTTAATGAGGATTTTTAATTTGTCCAAACATAATGTTCCCGCTCTGAAGATAACAGCCGGGCTGAGCTGTCTGCTCTCGTCTTCATCGATTTAACGGCGCGTGATGTTTAAAGTTAGTTAGTAGTCATTGTTATGATGGCCGTGCCGACGTGCTGATGTTTGAGATGCTCCATGAACTTTATGTGGTGACAGGAATTATTAATTAAAGGTGTGAGGAATTAATTACCAGGCAGAAGGTGTTTATAATTAAAAACAGGATGTGATGTTCTATATATAGTGTCAAATAATACATTTATAATTATATGCATAATAATGTGTTACCTGACTTCAGTCTCTTCAATCATCTCGTCAATGGCCACATGAATAAACCCTCATTTGGGGAAATCGATGGCAGGTGTCGTCAATCTGAAGTGAATTTTAAGTTTACAGATTATTTAGAGATTTACATTTTATTATTTGCAGATTGCAGCTCCCTCCACTCGTCACAGCTTCACATATTTACCCATTTTCTACCCAAACATCGCTGATGAATTCATTTCATTTGAGTTTTTGTGTCTCAGTTTGCCGCTGAGCTCTTCGGACAGCTGGCTGAAACTATTTGCTCGATATGCTGAGTGACAGAAACATGTTGAACCTTTCTCCGGCGACAGATGGTGGCAGCTCTCTAACATTTCTGCCTCTGTGTAACTACATCCTCATCTTCAGCCTCACCCCGACCAACAAAAAGCTCTGCATGGTGCATTAAATCCAAATGAAATCAGACTGGAGATGCTGTCAGGCCATTTCCTCGTCCAGCTCAGTGTGTCTGCCTCGTTCTTTTTCCTTCGGTTGTCTTTTTCTCTGTCGCACACACCATTCTGGGAAAACAAATTAAAGTGCAATAAGTGGCCTTGCCAGCGAGCATCGTGTGATGGGCGGGTCACGGCTGACTGGAGATCTGCCTGAGAACGCACAACTGGAGGAAGGAACGAGAAGGTGAGACAAAAAGAGACAGACAATAAGAGACGGACAGAGATTCAGAGCTACTGAGCAGAGGGAAAGAGCAGAGAAGTTAAAGACGAAGAAATCGTTACTCAGTCCTGTTAAATCGGTTGATTGACCCTCCTGCCGTGGCTGCATGGAGGAGAGCGGCCAGATAAAGCTCACTGTGGACGGGTTGTCCTTCACTGCTTCATCAGCATGTTGGCTGCACCGAGGAGCTCGTATCCGCTTGACTGGAGGCTCACAGCTCAAATGTAAGACACACAAAAGAGTCAAAGATGGAAATCAGATGAAAATCTATTAAGTTTAACTGTCATGGCTGAACGCCGCATTTTCCTTTGTGTGCCATCGGAGTTGATTACTTTACGGCACAAAACGACACGAGGTGGGGAAATGATTTGTGACTCAAAGCAACAGAGATTATAAATGTGACTCCTGCTAAAGCTGAAATGAATTTTTGTGCGTCCTCACAGCGACAGGAGGACATTTCAAAAGAATGTTACAGCTACAACAAAAGCTCATGAGCCGACAGCATGACTCATGCTCGTGAAGCACAGCCAGCAGCACAACTTTCTGTTCATCAGCAGCAAACATTCAGCCTCTTCTTTTAAAAGTCCAGAGCAGCAGACTGAGTCAAAGCAAAGTCAGCCGTGCGTTTTCGCTGCTCTGTGTCGGGTCATGTGAGGAGCGGAGGAGCCTGCACAGGATTCACACCGACTGTCCCGCCAATTCAAACCCTCCAGTTCACCTCACATGTGTGTGAAAGGTCTAATGCAACCAGCAGATTCAAACCCATGCAGGAGCAAACTTCCTTTAAATGAGGTCAGGCAGCTCTGCACTGTTTGAATGATTTACTGAGTATAAGATTCAGATTTTCTGCAGAGCTTCACTGAGTCGCTGCGTTCTGACTGGTTGAAGACAAATTTTCCATCAATTTTTCTATTTCAGGCACGAGAGTGAAAATATGTGTGAAAAACGATGGTCGCACAGGGAAATGGGTTATTGATTTTGAGTTTGTAGTCTTGGGTTTCCAAAAAGTTGAGCTCAGATCAGGCAGACACACTGTGTCAGGAGCATATATGAGGATTTAAGACGAGCAGGCTGAGGAGAGAAGGAGAAAGGTGAGAAGTGAGGTAAGAGGAAAGATTGTGGAAACTGAGACAGTGATGGGCGGAAAATGAGGGAGGAGAGCTCGAGATGATGAGGAGACAGAGAGAATATAAGATGAGAGGCAGAGAGTGAGATGTCAAAGGAGGTGAAAATTGGAAAAACCCTCAGAGAAAAAAATTATTTAAAGAAACTGCAGAGAGTGAAAAATATAATAACAAGGCCCCGAAAAGGAGAAAGACAGCGAGAGGAGACGATGAGCCGACAATGCAAAGAGTGTGTGTGTGTGTGTGTGTTTATATGAGAGTCATCAGTCAGTCCTTAAGCCTGCATTGGCATGCCGCTGTCATCACCATTAACACTGAGAGACACGAGGAGCTGAGACAGAGAGAGGCAAACATCGACAGACTGAAGTTCTCTACAGTAACGAGGACAGTGGAGGGCTGTGTGTGTGTGTGTTTGCGTGCGTGTGTGTGTGTGTGCGTGTGTGTGTGTGTGCGTGTGTGTGTGTGTGTGTGTGTGTGTGTTCATATTGTCACATTAACACACCAGCAGAACAGAGGAGATGCTGACAAACACGCGGCTGGTGGTGAGAGGACGGCTACCTGAAATAAACTCAGAGAGGAGCTGTTGGTGTGTTCAGCTCCTGCTGCCGACCTCGGGAGAAGATGAAGGATGTGGAAAAGGAAGTTATCTGCAAACAAACTGCAGCCTAATTCATAATGCACCTCTGGCTGCAGACAGATTTTACACAGTGACAGTGAAGAGGGCAGAGCAGACAAAGAAAGCACGAGCTCTGCATGTACGACCACAGACAGTCCTCATACTGTGCAGGACTCACAGACAACAACATTATCAACCAATATAAACTCATTTTAATGCAACCAGGGAACAATGAAGGAAACCTGAGCTGTGCTTTACAGTTTGTGTGAGCAGTGCTGACAAAAAGTCCAAAATGGAGGAAGGTATCATTATATTAGAGCCAGTAGTGTGTCTCAATAACAAATCATTTTATCCTATAAACCGATGGATTGAAAATATTAACCTGAACTTTATTTTGTGTTTTCAGATGTCAAAGAGGAATCTGTGACGCTCAGCAGACGTTTGGCTCGTGCTCAGTCTTCTCTCTCTTCCTTCAGCTTTCATCCAACCTGCGTAGTCGTCTCTTCCTTCTGTAAATACATCACGCTTTCACACATCGCCTCTAACACTCTGTTTATTTCAGAGAGGTTATGGAACGGACTATTTATAGGTCACAGTTAGACTTGTAGGAAATGGCTCTGCTGTTTGAGGGAATCCCCCCCGAGACAAAGTGATTTCTCCCTGCTGAAAAAGTATTACCAAAACAACGGAGGGACTTTAGATGATTTAAATGATCACTGTGGACACAGAGCACATGGCAGAACGCAGGACATCATCATCATTTGAACACCAAAGCACACGAATGTATAGATTCAGCAACAAGCAGCTCTGTAAATACGCAGAGCCAGAAAAGATCAAAAATCATGCTCACAGCTGGCAGCAGAAGATTCACAGATGATTTGAAAAGCACAGATATGTCGGGTCAGGCGAGCGTAATGAGCAGAATAACAGTGTCAGGTTATAATGTCACCTGCATGAATGTTCACTGCAAACAGCTGAGTTCAGGTGTTCTGGAGTCTTGTTCACTGAGTGTGAGACGGACAGCGCGAGTGTCCACACTTTTCATGCCAGAGGCCACATGGAGAAAAAGTATTATAGTCCTGAGGCATGAGGCCTCAGGACTATAATACTTTTTGAGTGATCAATGTGCATTAATGTTCATCCTGAACTTGAATTTGGTCCTTTTGAGAAGCAGATTATTGGCTGGAGCCACCAAGGTTTCAAAGCCTTGTCCCTTTTTTAGACGATCCAAGCAGAGGAAGTCTGACAAACTGCTGAAAAGACACCAGTGAGGTGCTGCTGAGCGAAGCATTTAACTGACTGTGGTGTCATCGGCAGGTTATAGCTGCTAACGCTTTAAACGAGTCCTCACATTTCCATTGGCTCCTCCATTAGACACAACAAATATCAGAGGGCAGGTCGTACATTCAGGAGGTCTGATGTCGTAATGAGCTGCTGTCCTTTGATGATTGGTTAGATGAGATTCAGAAGAAAGGATGTGACCGAGTTCTCCACCTCCGTCAGTGTCACTGAGCTTTCTACCTCCAATTAGCATGTCATTATCCAGAGTTTAATTACACACACACACACACACACCTTCATTAATCCTCTCATGTCTGTCACCTGAAGCGCTGATGAGGGAGTGGAAGAAAACTCATCTCCAATGTGTAATTCACGAGCATCGCTCCGCTCCAGTGAGTTCGATGAGAGTCCTATCTGACTCACATTATCTCTCAGTGTGAGCTGCTAAATTCAAAGCTCCGGATCTAAGGTGACATGAACATTAAAGGAGGTCCCCGTGTTTTTATACTGTAGATGAAGTTAGTACACAAAGTTTATGTTCTGAAACTTTTCTGATCTGTCGGATGAATTTAAATCACGAGGTTGTTCAGTGAGGAGATAAAGTGGTTGTATTATCATGCACAGTCAGCCTGTTGCATTCATCTGAACGTAGAACTCTTCACACTTTGTGGCTCTAACCTGCAGATCTTTGGTAAAACAGTGATGCAGGCTCGTCTTTGTCAGTCAATACAAATGTTTTCGTGTCCGTCAGGACTTGTTTGGTTGTCGTCTGTCAGTCATAATTTTGCAAAGTCTAGGCACGTCTCTGTTTGATCTGATTTGAGTTGCCTCACACACTAACCCACCTCATCCCCTCATATAGACTTTTATCTGTTATCTTCATCTTGTTTACACTCTGCCTCTCACACATTTCCCCTCCAACACTTTCCCAAAGAGAGGTGTAAATGGAACTGCTCTGATCTGAAATGATTGGACCCCAAAGCCAGCTGGGTCAGAGCTCCACGCTGACTGAAACTGTTACAGGCCCACATCCATCTTACCTCACTTATCTGAGCTTGTCGAGAAACTTGTTTAAAAGCAACTAACTCACTTTCTCGTGGAGCGTAATAATATACAGTCGGCTTTTCATCCAGGATACTGATGTGTTGAAGTCAGCTCTGAATGAACTCCATCTCTCTCATCCTCTTCAGGTGTTCCCCAGGGCTCAGTAATAGGTCCCTCCATATTTATTAATGATATCCCTCATGATAGTGCACGCATTCATTTATATACTGATGATACAATCTTGTATGCCACGGGTCAGAAAGTGATATTGATGATGATGATGATGATGAGTGATTCTTAATCAGAAGTTTGCTGCACCAACTTTGTGTGCAGATGTGCCTGAGTACGTTAAGTTTCAGGGCTGGAGTTACTGAAAAGTTTTGAGATCTCAACATCCAGCAAGTCAAAGTTCCAAACAGCCTCAGGATAAACACACACACAGACGAGTTTTTGCTGCCTGATTCGTGACTGTTTGCATCCACTCACATCTTTCATTGATTCCTTATGCAACCTTCTAAAATGAAGACTTAATGTTTATGGACATATAAGTCAGAGACTGAATCTGCAGCACTGACACTTCAACAGCCATGAACCTGTAGCTGCCTGGAACTTGAATATAAGTTTTATGCTTCAGACTTTTAATGAAAGCTGACTCTTATTTTTAAATGGTGATCTGATTGATACTTAGCAGGGAAAACAAATTAGGAAGTTAATCAGTTCTGTAATTTGAATCAGTTTAAAAGGTGATTAGCTGGATGTTGATGGGCCTTGAAGAAACGCACGATGTCTACTTTGGACACGAGCACTTCCTGTTTTCACTCTGAAACATTCAGTTTGCTCTTCACTCCCTTCTCTTTGACTTAAGGTAGTTAATACTCATCTCTTTAAGAAGCGACTGAGACATGAGCACACAGTCTTACCTAATGGCTCCAAATATTAAACTGATTTAGTTTGCTCGACAGTTTAATAGCATCAAAGTTTAGTTACATCATTAAGTTTCTGGATTAATTAAGTGAAGCTCTCAGTGACAGATGAAGGTACAAATCCCGCCTCTGGCTGCAACCATCTGTGCTGAGTTCACATCAGCTCTACCAGTGCTGTGAGGCAGTGCTGTGAGGCAGCGCTCTGCATCGCTCGGTGTTCGTCCTATAGATGCAAACGTTGGTACCAGGCCAGAGCCAGGTGCAAACAGGAAGCTTGTGCTAGAAACTCCACGTCGAGATAAAATGCTACTGAATGCGACTGCAACTGAATCCCCCTCACCTCACCCTCTGCTTCCAAGCGTGAAGAAGAAAACACACACTGTCTGTACAAACTGCCCAGTGTGCCTTTCAGAAGTCATGTGGTGTACTATGAATAGTAGCAAGCACCATATACAGGACTTTCCAGGGAACGTGTGTGCAGTGTTCAGCTGATATTGCCTCTTTATTTTTAGACACGCACCGTGGCTTTCTGGAAAATAGCCCTGAAAGCAAACTTCTCCCAGCTGCAGAAACAATGGCTACAAATATGAGGAGAGTCTCACAAATCTAGAGAGACACATCAGAAGAGGACTGCTGCGCCTGTAGATATAAAAGTCTGATTCAAAACAGAAACAACAAACAACAGTCTGTATTTTCAAGGAAACATAGTTATGTAGCTTAAATTCCATTCTGCTAATTAATCAAATTTAAATCAGATCAGTAGAGTTTTCAGCAAAGGGAGATGTGGCTACATCTTCAACCAATACCTCGCCTGACTAGGCACAACCCTGAGAGAGAGAGTTTAGTCCTATGGCAGCATAACTAAGGGATGACCTGAGCCAGACCTAACTATAAACTCTATCAAAAAGGAAAGTTTTAAGTCTAGTCTTAAACATGTTGCTTAGCTCAGCTGGTAGAGCAGCTGCCGTATGTACAAAGGCTCAGTCCTTGCTGCGGCAGCCCGAGATCAAATCCGACCTGTGGCTCTTCCCCGCGTGTCATTCCTCGTCTCTCTCTCTCTAAAGGAAGCATATATAAACTGAATAGAAGTGGTTCTAGTACAGAACCTTGTGGGACTCTGTGACAAACTTTTGTGTGCATGGAGGATTCATCACTGACGTGAATGAACTGAGATTGATCTAAGAAATACGACTTAAACCAGCTTAGGGCGGTTCCTTTGATGCCAGTTTGATGTTCCAGTCTCTGTAAAAGACAAATGCGGATCTAACAGGACAGAGATGAGTCCTTTGTCTGACGCCATTAGGAGGTCATCTCTAACCTTGACTAGTCTCTGAGCTATGACGCACTCTAAATCCTGACTGAAAATCCTCAGATTCATCCTCCTAAATCTTACACACACCTTTAACCATCATGAATGTGATCAAAGAGGCGGCACTGGTGCGTTAGCACTGAAAATACATTTAACAATATTTATTAAATTGGATAATGGGAGGAGAAAAAAAGACTAAAAGGTTCATAATTCTCAGTTTGCGCAGATGAAGACAAGCCGAGCTGTAAGTATGGAGCCGATCCTGAACCTTTAATGCAACCTTCTGCTTACCAGACATAAAACACACCTCTGTTGACTTCTCACTAGACTCTGTTTCGCATGAGTGCCGTAATACTTCCTGAGGGAATCGTTCCCAAGGTCAAAGTACACAGTAGCTCGTTGAGGTAATAGAGGCAGCCAATTATTCCTCCAGATATGAGCATATCTTTTCTCAGGATGCTCCTGCACTTCGCGCTCCTCCAGCTCTCTCATTGATTTTCTTACTATTGCTGAATACAAACTCCTGCTGACTCATTTTCTCAGCATTGGGAGGTTGCCAATATATTACTGTAGCTGTTAACTGAGCCAAACCGTTTGACCAGCACACTTTTATTTACAGCACCGTCTCACTGCAGTGGAGACACAGTGACGCGTGTACATTTGATTTTGTTTAGATTTTCCACCAGTCGAAAGAACGCAGACTGAATTTTACTGTATCAGTATTGGCACTTCATGCAATAAATCTAAATAATGATTCATAAGTGAAGTTTGTGCTTGATGAAGACAAATCACTGATGACAGCTGACTACGACGGCACCTCACCGGCCTGATGAGTTTTTATGACTTCTCGTAGCCACAATAAACAAACTTGTGTTGTAATTACATCCTTGTAGTAATTATTGAGATGCTAAAGGGAGGCACACATCAGCAATGTGAGAACATCCAGCTCAGCTGTTTTCTATTTACGACTGCACGCTGGCTGCATCAGTGTTATCCCGTTCGCTCAGCTGCTGTACTGTGAATGCGTCTCTTCTGCGAGACACAGAGTCACACTGACTAGAAAACTGAAGCGAACGTCGGCTGCATATCGTCCCCGTGTCTGTGTGTGTTCTCTCGGGCACTCTGGCTTCCTCCCACAGTCCAAAGACATGCAGGTTAGTTAGTGACACTAAACTGCCCGTAGGTGTGAATGTGTGTGTGTGTGTGTGTCATCCCTGTGATAAACAAGGGCTGCCTCTCACCCAATGTCAGCTGGGATTGGCCCCGGCCTCTCTGTGACCCTGGTGAGGGTAAGTGGTTATGGAAAATAAATGGATGGATGGACCTGCACCTCTGTGTGTGTGTGTGTGTGTGTGTGTGTTCTCCAAATTAGCAATTGTATGAGCTGCTTCAGTCAGCGTGTTTTTTATTAGAAACATTAGACTGTTTCCATCTTGACAGCGTCGCTCTGTGGCCTCGTGAACAGAAGAGAAGGCAGGTATGGATTTTACTGGATGAATTATAGATTAATCCCAGCATGCAAATGTCCCGGGCAGCTATTGTGCAGTGTGTGTGTGTGTGTGTGTGTGTGTGTGTGTTCCTGATCTCAACTCCTTGGCAGATTGATGCCTGTGTGTGACCTGCAGGCCATTTCTTTGTTAGGCATGAGCTCAGTGGAGCATTTCACTCTCAGCCTGTCACCCTGGGACACAAACACACACACACACCCACACACTCTCAGAAACATCCACCCACAGTAACCATTACAAACCTATACATTTAAATGCTGCAGCTCATCTATAATTCATATCAATATCATATCATTTTCACAATCCATATCAGAGCCCCTCCCTCTCACGCTCGGGCTTTAATCCCATCACGAGCAGTCGTGTTATTATAAAATCTATACAGTGTTTTCCTTAAATCCATCATCAGCATGCAGTGTTTCCCTGCTGCTCTGCCGAGGCTCGTTTTATCAGGGTGTGTCTTGGGAGTGTTACAGTGTGTGTGTGTGTGTGTGTGTGTGCAGGAGCTCCCCCCACCTGCTGGTGGAGCTGCTCTCACTGCTGCCTTAGAGCCAGAGCGCCATCTGCTGGTATCAGCTCCTCTCCAGCAGCCCCCAGGATGGAGCTGTGAGCAGGGGAGAGGACAGGGTGCGGTCAGCTCTCCACGCACCTCCAGCTGCTTCTCCCACCTTTCCTCTTTTAATGACTCACTCAAATATCAAATCAACAATTATATTTCACTTTAGAAAAGCTCCAGTCTGGTTATCGAACAGTGGATTCAACTTCTTCATTTAGACCTGAGAGAACAAACCTGCAGACTGAGTCATTTAAAGCTGACGAGTTTGGACGGCGGCTGATGAGGATCAGAGTTAGTCCAGAGGTCAAAACTGACAAAAGAGGAACAGAGCTACACATGATCAGATGAAGAGTCCTTTAAACTGCTGTGTTTGATCAGTGAATGAGGAGCAGGTGGTCATTCCACCACATGAAGACAATATGATCAGATTATTTAGGCTAATTAAGAGATAATACTGTCATGTTTCTTCGTTAATTCAGTCATGTCCACATAATTTGGTCTCTGTGTCAGCACAGCTTCAGATCAGCGTTCATAACAGAGCTGCTGAACTATGAGCTGCTCATTCTTCTGTAAATATTGAGCATGGTGTCGCTGAATGGGCGAGGTGACCGTCATCACTTACACTCCCCAATATTAAACTGATGTCACCACTCGAACAGGCTGTCAATCACTGAAGATTGATTCAGTCTTTAAATCAAACAATCTCTGCAAACATGTGCACTGATTTTATGCTGATGCTGCCTGTTTGACCTCTGCAGGCTGCCTGCAGGGACGGACGAGCAGATGGCCGTTACTGTGACAAAACTACTTGTGCCATCGTCTGTCCTCGGGGTGTTTGTGACAGGAGACAGTATCATTAGAGCCTCTGACAGTAAACACACAAACACCAGCAGCCCATTAGAGGAGATCACAGTGTCATGTCGGCCCTTCAGACTCAGTCTGGACACCACAGAAGAAGAGAGATCACCGGCGACACATGACTGTTGAGGTCTTGTTAACGTCCCATCTAATCACTTTCAGCCGCGCAGATGAACTTGGACAGGAGCTAATGCACCCTGGGAAATAATGTTTATGAGACGTGCTGCTCCTCCGCCGCTTCCTGTTTATCAGCTCATTTGTTTATTGTGAGGCGGCGAGCAGGGCAGCTGTTGCTGTGGCAACCAGCAGCCTCCCTGTGAGACCAAAACAATGATGAGGCGACTTCATTCACATCCACTGAACACAACCAAGCAAACGATGCTCACAGTTCACCGCTGAGATGAATGAAAAGGAGACGACGACATCAGTTTATTGAAATCACATTTACAAACAATCACAACAAAAACTGGAAGATACTTCAACAATTTAGTGTCTTATAAAGTTCTGCAGACTGATATATTGTCTAAAACATAACATATAAAAAATATGAATTAAACAAAAATATGTTACATCAATATATGAATATAAAATATGGGGAAGCAAAGAAAGCAGAGAGGAAAAGAAGAAAAGGAGGACTGGAGGGAAGGAAGTGAGGAGGCGAGGATGTTTGCAGAGGAGAGCGCAAACAAGAGCGAGAGATTAAGGAAAGGGGGAGTGAAGGACTGATCAAACAAAGGAAGTGAGGATTCAAGCTAGAGAAGGAGAAGCTAGAGAAGGAGCTAGGAATGAAAGGAAAGAAAGGAAGGAGAAAGGAGGAAAAGACAGGAAGCAGGAATCAAAGGACGGGTGACGGATTGAAGGTAAAACATGATGGATTCAGATGGTTCCTCACACATTCACTGCAATGAATGCATTAACATCCAGTCTCTGCTCTGTGGCCTGGATAAAAGAGGAGCTTCACTCACTAAGACTGGTTTCAATAGGAAGAGTTACTAACAGGGCTGGACATTTCACGAGTGTGATGCTCGTGCATTAGTGAGATACGTGAGGAGGAACTGAACTCTTCCTCAGCTGACTGAGCATGTGCAGGACGTGATCAGACTGTCCATCGCGGTGCACCTTTCTGCTCTGCGTTAATGTCAGATGAGACATCTCATCATATTCTCAACAGGTGGGCAAGTGTATCCAGTGGCTCTGTTCATGATGTGATGGCACACTCTTACCCTCAGTGACTGCAGTGAGTGTCACCCTGTGATGGAACATGTCTATCCTGATGGAAGAGCTCTCCTCCAGGATTACAATCTGCCCATCAATAGGCCACAAGAATCAGTGAAAAGCTTTATGAGTATGAAAATAATGCAAATCATGTGCAGTCAGCACATGTCAAGATTCTGGACCAACCACCGTCATGAAGTCAGGACTGATCTCTGATCTGTTCTGGTGACTTTACAAAGAAACTTCACGTTGGTTTTTCCTTTAATTTGTCTCTCGTCTGTACAAACAAAGGAACGGAAAGGCTGTAAACTACAGAGAGGACAGTGAGGAAATGGTGATGCATCAGTGTCAGTGACACAGGAGTTCATTAATTCGGAGTAAGCATGTTTTTGATGTGTTTTCTGTCTGTGCTGTTGAACTGCTGCAGCCTGTGGGCGGTGAGGACGAAACAGATGAGAACAGATAAATAATGCAGCCTGAAGAGCCGGGCGGCGAGCCGTGACGACAGCGAGGACAATAGATGGTATTTATGTGTTGTCTTCTAATCAGTGTCGGATGAAACAGGATGTGAGCAATGACATTTCCATGATAAATAGAACCTTGAAAGGTGGCGGTGGAGTGGTGGGAGGGGCGTTTGGATTCAGGTGATTTGTTCTGCGGTGGAGAAAGAGAAAGAAAATACATTAAAACTCAACAGGGAGGACGAATAAATCCAGACTACAGTCCTAGATCAGACTCCGGGTGCTCAGCCTCTCTGAGGAGGCGGCTTCCTTCTTTCTCTTCGCTCAGTCTCTGAATTATCAGCTGCTCCTCGCTCCTCTTCCTCTCTATCAGCCGCTTTCAAATTCCCGCACGTCCGAGCAGATCTATCTCTGCAAATCCTCCCACTGACTCCGTCTTATCTTCCTCCTCTGCTCACCTTTCGCTGAACTTAATTTAACCTCTGTGATGAGAAAGCAAAGCTGGCTGCTGTTTATCAGTGCTGTAAGATGCACACAGGCTTTGCAACAATAATTCACATTTAAATGATGAATCTGTGACTTTCAGGTCCTGTCCTCAAAATCCATACAAACTGAAAGACAGACAACAAACAAGCCATCCTGGATAATAACGGCTCACTCGTTAATTTTTATTGTTGAAGATTGTCTGAATATGAGGTCGGTCTACTGACGGCTGAGCAAACAAATCAAAATGCAGCAGACACTGAAAACAGCAAACAGCTGTCTCCTCCAGAATAATTTCCCAGAGGACATTTGTCACCTTCAGTGTCCTTCAGTGTCAGCGTGACTCTGTCAAACTGTTACAGAACTGATCTTTCCCCTCTCTCATGTGGTCAGACATCAGTCAGTCAAACTGGACGCCTGAGCTCTGATTGTGATTTTAAAGCTGCACAGCTGAACTGAAAACATTTTAGCTCGTTAAGCTCGTATGTGCGCTGGTTTTATGGTGCAGCTGCACATCAGACGCCACAAGAGACGCTAACACGTGATCGCACACACTGCCACCAACTGGCAAGCGACTGTAAGTGCAACTCAGACTTAAGATGGCTGACAGAGGGCCAGAAAGTCAAAGCCGTTGTTATATACGAGTTTTTAAATTACAATCGTGTTTTGCTGACTATATTTCAACTACGATTCAAACTTCACATGAATTTTGTTGTTATTGAAAATGTTTCTTCTCTAGTAACTTTGAATTATTCCAACGTAACATTTACAGCTTACAATGCAGCTTTTGTTACAAAAACAATATTTTGTGTAGTTTCTATAAGTGACTAACAGCGTCTTTATAATAATATATTAAACATATTAAAAATACTGTAAATCTATTCAGTCTCTCCACTGAACAACAAAATATGTGAACACTAGTTTGAATATAAATATGATGTATTTCATAATTAAAGTCAATCTGGGTGGATGTGAAGAACGTCTTGTATAAAAACATGTTTTTAATTTCAAAATGATATTTGCATTTTAATTAGCGTGGCCTGCAGGCTGGGAAAATCTGACTGTGAATGTTTCATTGAAGGTAAGCATGAAATGCTGCTGTTTTCTGTCATCTTCTCTTCATGTCTCCACTGTACCACACAGTACACTGTATTCTAAGTCTTTCCATGCGGGTCAATGAGATCTGTATAGTAAGACACTATAAGCTCTCTGTATAAACCAGATATTTTGTTTTGTACATGTCAACAGAAATGCCATAAATATTCATGTGGAAAAAGACTCTTTGTCCGGGTTGAATAGTGAGCTAGTGACCCGCACACACTCATAGTAACACCCAGCTCCCCTGTTGCTGAAAGTCATCGAGCACACACACAAATGCACACACTCCTCGAGCTGTCACGGCCGTCTGCGGCCGCCTGATTAGTGAGCTGGTGTCACGGCCGAACTGTGACTGATGGCTCGCTGACAAGCGGGCCATTTTACCGCTGCCCACGTTTGTTTTGATTTTATGGAAGGTACATAAACACTCAGACATTGGTGGGTGTAATTTGTCTGGCAGCCGGCCTGAAACGCTCGGCTCTCCTGGGACCAACAGGAGCAACAACCTGGAGGAGAAAAAGACGCTTTTATCTCAGGGCCTGTGTGAAGCAATGAGGAGCCACGGTAACACTGTGCGTGTGTGTGTGTGTGTGTGTGTGTGTGTGTGTGTGTGTGTGTGTGTGTGACAGGTGAAAAAAGCATCTGTTTTATGATCGCCTTATGAAATCTGATACACTGCTGTCTGGTAAGATTTGAAATAAGACACACTGAACTCTGGAGTTACTGGAGAACAGACTTGGTGATATTAATGAGTTATCATGTAATAATTGAATAGATATCTGTGAATGGACATATTGATTACTTTATATGAACACACTATGATCACCTGTGCAGACTGTTTGTCTGATGTTTCCCTCTTTTTGCTCTGTTTTGGTCTCCTCCACCTCCTGAGAGAAATCGCTGCCTCTTTAGCAGCTAAATACTTCATCGTGTTCATACACTGCTGCTCTCCTGCTTTGTCTCTCAGCTGTTTGCTGCTGAGCAGATAACGAGCACAACAGTGAGAAGTCGTGGCCGGACAGATGAACAGAGAGCTGAAACTATGAAGATGTACAAAGCCGCGGGGAGCTGCGTGATTCTCCGTAGGTTCATCTACAGAGTTTAATCAGCTAATCGACATGAGCGAGACGATGGAAGAACAGGCTGCGTGAAAATGAAAGGCTCTTGGGTAATTGATTACAAATTAAATCACTTTAACTGATAAACTCAAAACAATCAACAACAAATTCACCCAGCTTGAAGCAGAAATGCTGTCAGAACAGAACAATGGACCAGAATCTTAAACAACCCGCTCAATATGTTCAGGGACTTTTTTGTTGTGGCTGATTTAAACATTATAAATGAGTTTTCAGGTTCACGCTGAGCTCCAGCTGCTGCACCTGTTCTCAATCAGGTTCACTGCTTGATTGGCTCAGAGCAGGCGCACTAACCCACTGTGGCCATCCGCCACATTTCATTGTGCTGTGTCTTGGCTCAGGTTTAAACTTGAAGTGTTTGGTTAAAGACGTGCAGCTATGATTTGTCTGTTTTTCATGTGGGACGCGCTCACCTGGCTGTGGTCCACCTCAGAGGCCCAGGCAGACCCTGAGCTCCTCCAGCGTCAGGCCTCGGTCTCCGTCCCTGTCGCAGTACTGAGCGAACTTCTTGGCGCACCGTCGTGGCTTCAGCCTCCGTCGCAGAAACTGACGAAGAGGTCGGGCCTCGCGTTCACTCAGCACCCCGCTGGAGTCAACGTCCAGCTGGCTGAAGTGCCACCGCAGTACCACCTCTGGCCTGGAGGACTCTACAGCCTCCGCAGCAGCTGGAGAGGCCGCGTCCAGAGTCGAAGAGGAGGAGGTCGGAGTGTTGAAAGATGTAGATGGAGAGCTGCGGGGAGGCGTGTTCGAGGGTCTGGTGGAAAGAGACAAAACCAAGAGATTAAAGTGAGACCAGTTTAAAGAGTCTCACCTAATGTGAATCTGGAGGTAAAGAAGTTACGCAGACCAAATATAATATTCACAGTATTCCTGCAGAACTCGATAAATATCAAATTTCACGAGGACGCGGCAGCTCGCTGAAAAAACAAATGAGCAGACGCTCCTGAGTTTCAGTTATAGGGAGAATAAAAACAACAACACAGCTTCGATTTTCTGTATCAGAACAAAACAAACCTGGAATTCATTAAAGTCAAACAGGAAGAAACATAATCATGAATATAAACATGGTCAGTGTGTGTGTGTGTGCATGTTACAGTAGAAGAGGTGAGAAGAGGTGAGCGACTGATGAAGAGACAGAGAGCAGAGGAACAGATGGACTTGATCTGTTCTTCCAACAGTTTCCATCAGTTAATCGGATACTTGATCAGGTCTGTGTTGGTCACTCAGGTGTGAAATTGGTTTCCATGTGGCATCCTGAGCAGATGAGACGTTTGCATTCGACATGTGGCAGGTTCACGTCCACGAAGCAGAATGAGGATCATGTGGCTCTTTCTGCAGCACTGTGGAGTGAAGCTTCGATGAGCCATACCTGGACTGTTTATTACCTGAAGCTCATCTCATCCAGTAATCACAGGACAGTCGTGGATGGACACGGAAATGTTTGATGAGTTTACTAATGAGCATGTTTAATTACCTTTAAGCGCCTTTAATGTTGAACTTCAGATACTCAACAGATGCTCATTATTTTACTTATCGACGTATTCTGCTGTGTAAACCTGAACTACAGTAATCTTAGACAGCATGACGCAGTGCAGTTATCACATGTAACCATGAGGTTTGCTTTCTTCAGGCCTTTTACACAGAGCCCAGCTGCACTGAGGATGAAGAGTCACTGATTACAGACAAACTGACGTTCTCGCTCATTCCCTGCTGCTTAGAATAAACACTGAACAGTTGAAGCCACTATCAGTGAACAGGGAGAGAGTTCTGATGCTTTCACAGATAGAGGATGAACTTACTGGGAGGGACTCAGACTCCCAGCATGCTCTGCTTCCAGCTGCAGAGCTCTGACCAGACTCTGCAGGAACTGCTTCTTACGAGCTCCGGGACAGCCTGAGGGACAGAGAGAGACGGGGACACTGTGACCCTTCAAACACGGCAGCTGTCTGACGTGTTGTGGAGGAGGATCCTGACCTGCCTCTGGTTTAAGTCTGATGCTCTGTTTGATGCACATTTACCTGGCAGAGGTTTGTCCTTGTACCTCCTGTCTGCTGGCGCCTCCTCTGCCCCAGTGCAGTCTGGGATGTGATACCTGCAGAAGAAAAAACTGTCAGTAAATAAATAAATAATGAACACATTAAATATATAAATGTATCATTTCATTGGTTAAAGTGAGTTCTGCTCTCTTGTCAACATCCTGATGAAAGTGAATGTTCTTTAATTAACTGCAGCCAGAGATAAATGTACACTCGGCTGTACAGTAGGAAAATAAAAGACATTATGGGGCCTCGGGGGAGTTTCCCTGCACACCAGCCAGCCAAAGAAAACCATCAACAGCCAGCGACGAGAGCACACTTTCTTCTGATCTGCTCTGTTTCCTTTAAGGGGAACACATCGAGTGTTTCCTTTAAGGGAACAGAGACAGTAATTGGTGTAAAATTGGATGATTAAGATGAATTGCTTCTGAGCGTCAGTGTGTAATTATATCGGCGCCTAAACGAATCAGTCGGGTCCAATGAGGGGAGAGGAAGACAGACGTGAAGCTATGAAACGCTCTGATTCGTTGATCACCTTACAGACGTGCCCGGCAGCGGCCTGCCGCTCTCCACCCTCACACACCAACAGTAACGCGTAGCGGCGTGACACTGCACGGGGCTGTAGCGGCCGTCTGCAGTGCATTCTGGGATGAAACGCTCTTCCTGCCGCGCTGAACGCATCTGAGAGAGCAGCGACGCTCGGTCACGCTCACACGGCTGAGGACTGTCTGTACACACACACACACACACACACACACACACACACACACACACACACACCACATTACTACAGTATATTTATGTAATTACTTTTACTTAATTCTTGTTCAGTTTGATTTCTGTCAGTTCAGTTCTGTCCACCCTCTCACACTCTTACCAGTAGGTCGTCTGACTGAGCGGTTTCCTTTGGGGTCAGAGTTCATCAGGATAGTGACCCAGAACGGAGGAGCTGTCAGCTCTAGACAAGACAACATGATGTGACTGTAATATCTCATCGCAACAGCTGATTCACACCAAAACCAGGACAGGATGGATAAAAACAGCCTCTGCTCCAAATCAAATCAGATCTGAAGAACAAACTGATTTCAGCATTGACAGACGTCTTTTTAATGAAACAGAGTGAACTCATCTTAAAGCTGCAGTGACTGATTTGTTTTGGCCACCTGGGGGCACCAGAAACTATTTACGGCAGTATCATTAGCTTGGAGTTTCACTCGTTAGCTCTGTTTTCTGGCCTCTGCCACCTCTTAAATGAAATATCTGGCTTTTTAACTGCATAATTCTGCATACATATTATAAAACATTAATAATAACTGCGTTAACATTGTATATTTAAAGGAAAGTGAACAGAACGAGGCAGACAAATGTGCTCTGGTTTGTTTTCTGTGTAAGTCAGTCTGAATGGAGACAAACTAAAACTTTAAAATGAACGAACGCTTTATCACATCCTGGATTATTAAATCAGAAGTATTATGTGTCTGAGTCGTGGTAACTGTTTAGCAGAAGGTTCAGTTTGTCACCTGCAGGTTTCCTGGGGTCCGGTGTCGGCCCTGCTTCACCAGCTTCATCTGTAAGAGGAGAAAAGAGAGTGAGAGGTAACGAGGAGGAGGAAGGAAACAGTCGAGACAGAGGAGGAGAGCATGCGAAGAATCAAACAAGCAAAATTAGACGGACAGAGAGACATTTTAGGAGTCCTGGCACGTGGAGCGGTCTGAGAATGTTCAAGTTCCTGCAGGTGTGACTGGCAGAGAAACAACCAGCGTCAGCCAGGAAAATCCAGCTTCTCAGCGAACGTACAGCACACGTATATATTCAATATAGATGGAATATGGAGTCAAACGTCTGTCTCACCTTGGACTGAAGCTGAATCTGCATCAGTGATCTGAGTCAGCTTGTTGATGTGATCTGTGTAGGAGAAAACACTGAAACAAGCTTCACACACATTTAACTTAACTGTGTGTAACATCTTCTTGAAGAGCAGCAGGAGACTGAACAAAAATCCCTCTTAAAGATAATTAAAGGTGGCATATCACATTAATTCTGAGGCATAATTATCATCAGACAGGAGACTCTTGACAGATTTACAGGATCTGTTGTACAAACAATCTCAAACTAACGTCAAATAACTTCCTAAACTCTATTTTATTATGACATTTATCATCTTTTGTTTGAACTCTGAGTAAAGTTTATCTGACCTGTGCAGTTGGGGATCACATGGAGGACTGAGGTGCTGCTGACAGGTTTGCCGTCGGCCGTGGAGCACCAGCAGTATCCGGTCTGATTGTGGCACTGCACCGGCAGGAAGTGACCGTCCGGGTGGCACTCTGGCACAAAGACGGCAGCAGCTGGATGAACATGGCCGCCACTGTTGTGAGTGCTGGCCTCCAGGGCTTGAGTCCGGGCCAGCTGGCATTTGGACTGACTAGGATCTAAAATGAAAAGGCGAAATCAAGACATTATGATCCACATGCGTGGAAAGAGTGATTACTGTTCACAGTGAGGAGACGTTGTTCTGTCTTAGTGCGTCGGTTTCATCAGAAACGTGATTATAATAAAATGAAATGAGGGAAAACTTTGCAAACTACAAACTAAATCAATCAACCTGCATCTGCAGTCTTTGAAATCTGAACGTTAACACTGAGATACGGCTGATTTCCTTTGTTCATGTATGTACTGTGATCTGTAATCACAGTGTCCTTGCATCTTCTCTCAGTGTTCATATAAAGGTTAACAATAATAATCATGTACTTGTGCTTGCACCTACACATCAGCGGTGATGTGGCGTTGTGCATTCATTGTGAAGCGAGCTGCAGGTGTGGGCTCCTGACATGTTGTGTCTGAGTTTTATGGCGTGCAGGTTGCGGTGGTGTGTCTGTACCTGAGCAGTGTGCTCGTGGAGCGAGGCGGAGCTGTGTGTTGATGCATTGGGCCCTCTGGAAGGCACACAGCGATTTATACAGCCTGCCGTTGCTCCCACACACGGCTCTGTGGCGCCCCCTCTGGCAGTCCAGGACGCAACCGCGAGGCCACATGTTCTCCGTGATGAGGAAAGGCTGCAGACACACAAACAGACATTTTGGAATAAACACCAAAATGTCTGAGCCGACTCATCCATGTTTCCACCCTCCCGTGCTTCTCTTCCACGCAGCACGACAAACAACGTCGAAACGTTTGACTGTTCCATGCCAGCTGAGTGTGGATGTGCTTTTTAGCCTGATGGAGAGTGAGCGAGAAGAGTGTCACAACAGTCGACACACCCGAAGCATGCAAACATCTCAGTGAGCGCAGGCAGGAAATGTGTGAGAACGTCTGAGGTCTTCCCCTCCTGCTGCTCCCATGGGAGCTCCTAATTATCGAACTTTCACTAAGTGAGGGGAGGATGGTGGCATCTCCATCCCTGTCAGGAGGAGGAGGAGGAGGAGGAGGAGGAGGAGCAGGAGGAGGAGGAGGAGGAGGAGCAGGAGGAGGAGGAGGAGGAGGAGGAGGAGGGCGTCTGGCTTTGTGCCTGACAGGAAGAGTTTTTTTTCAAACCAAACAGGAGCTTTTACACAAACGTAAAACGAGTCACTGACAGCAAAATATTTTGGAATAACTCTATTAAACCCTCGACGCAGCCAATGGAAACATGTTTCCTTTCCAAGAGGTTGATTTACCTGATACTTAGCCAGCAGCTTTTTAGACTGTACGCTGCTATTTCCTCTTTTATGAGCTGATGAACTTCAGTAAATTACTTCTGTGATCACTCTGACGGTCCTGAGTGAGGCTGAAAACAGTCCAGAGGATTAATATCAGCCTGTATTTCACTGGGCCCCTCTACAGCTGCCAAATCAACAAACACACTGCAGAGCCGGAGCAGCCGTGAGTCCACAAATTATTGTCAGCTTCATTATGTCGTCACAGCATCTTTTAATCTGTGACTGTGAAAGAAATACAGACTCATTTAACGTGTGTCCTGCCTGCCCTGGCCTTGAGTGTGTGTGTAGGTCTGAGTCTGAAGCATTTAGACGAGCAGAGCGGAGCCTGGCGAGCGTGATGATCTAAATTACTCCCACATGCTCGTCTACAGTCGGTACCTGACAACGCGCTCAGCTCAGGTTCTCGCACAACTTCACACGTCTCCAAAGTATACATGAGATTCGTCACGCTGCCACACAGACTCACTGAAAACACCCGAAACACGCGAGGCCGCTCTCACACACACACACACACACACACACTAACCCCACCTTCATACTCTTCATCAGTGCCTCTTTGTCCATCAGTCTCCACTCTCTCACAGCACACACACACACACACACACACTCTGAGTTCACATGAGTAAATTTGCTATGGTGTGTTTAACAGTGTTGACTTAATTTAAAGGTGAATGAGGCCTCTGTGCTGTAAATGTCCAGACATTAACGTATGTGTTGACTGCAGAGATCACATCTGAAACATAAACTGTGTTAATGAAACTAGTTTCAATAAATTCATCAAATCTTTGATCGACGGAAAAATAAATCTGAATTTTTTATTATCAATAAACTTTTTATTAAGCAAAAATGCCGTAAATGATTATTTACTGCACAACATGGAGTCTAAGCGTGTCCTGATGGAAGTCAACGTCCTTCATGTTCATACTGATAACATGTTTCCTGACATGACACGCTCATTTCACTGAACATCAATAATCAGAAGAGTAAAATAAACCTCATCACTTGTCTGACAGCCTCAAATGTTCCTGAAACCAAACCTGTCACCGGCCGACATAAAGTTTGCCTGGCTGGAGAGATGTTGTGACGTGACGGAGGTGATGGAGGGAGGACGACGATAAAGGCAGGAATGTTTTACTGAAATCTGAAAACCTGCAGTCAGTCCAAACAGAACAAAATCATTTCAAGCCACACGCGACGCGACACAGACGACAGCAAAGTCATATTTGAATGTAGGTTTCCTCCCGTCAGAGCTCCAGTCTAAACATGACTCTCACATGACCGCATGATAAATGTTTAAAGTGTGTAGTCTCAAAAAAATATCAACGCCTGTCAATATCAAGATCACGACCCGCTGGAACGAGCTGCTGTGTCCCTCAGGACGTTTTGGGCTCCAACCTTGGGGCAGCGTACAGGTTGAGTTTAGGACTCTGTGAGCAGGTCACATCTCTGCGTGCTCTGCTGCTTTCCTGACATATAAAGAGCTTCAGGTCAGTTTTATGTCTGTGTCGCTGCTCTCTCTCTCCATTCACTCTGCAGCTCACTCGTTCTTCGACGCTGACGGGATGCATCAAAGAGGAATGAGGGACGGCAGCAGCTATATGAGGTTTAAATACAGAAAGGAAACTATGAATGAAGGAAGAAGAGAGTGCTAAGAATAAAGAAAGGATGGTGGACTGAAGGAGTGAAGGGTACAACAGAGGAACAGATGGATAAATCAGGTGTTGGACGAACGTCAGGACAAACTGAGGGGAAGAAATGTGATTAGTGGAATTAAGAGGAATAAAAAGGAGAGCAGATGGAGGTTAGCAGAATGAAGGGATGAAGGGAGGAGTAGTGGAGGCACAGCCCAGCTGCAAAGTGTTGGGCAGATTGGATTTCCTGTCTGTCAAGCAGAACTACAGCAACTACAATATCCTCAGTGTTAAAACAATTACCACATGGGCCTATAAAACAGGCCGAAGAGAGCGCGGGCGAGAGGGAGGAGACAGGAAGTGAGCGAGCGGCAGAGAAAGTGAGAACAAGTCGCCACTGTCTCCTCCTGCTTCACACATTCCAGATACCGCCGACGGGCTCCAACTCATCTCCATGGTGAGACGCCATGTTGGGCCTGGAAAAGAGTCGCTGATGCTGCTGAAAGCCTGTTGACACCCAGCGGGAGGCTGGGATATGCAGTCCGAACAAACTGCCCGTGCTGCTGTACGCCGCCCTTTCTCTCTCTGACATTAATAACAATAATAAATGTATTTATAAAGCACCTTTAACAGACAAAGAGCCTTACAGAGCAAATGAACAGAATCAAAGAATGAATCCGTCTTTTTCTTATTTTGGGCCATTTTTGCCTTTTCTGGCAGTGACAGGTGAAGAGGCAGACAGGAAATGTGCTGTAATCGATGGATCTTTGTTATGTTGTCGGCTCAGAAATCACACTCATTACTGCTTACAGTCACATTTTCCATCATTTGCAGGCAGCAGGAAGTTTGCATACTCAAACAAACATGGAGGGACGATAAAAGATAAAACGAGGAGCACGCGTGGATGAAAAGAAATTAAAATTTAAAAAATACATACAACAGAAAATGTGTGAAATATTGCACATGCTTTGTAAAATCAATCATTGATGATACACACACCTGTCTGTGCTGCACACTTGATATTTACATACACCTGAATGTCTCAGTCCTTCAACCACAAACGACCACTTTGCATCAACTGCTGACCATTTCCAAAGCACGTGCATGACACGCTATGACAGTGAGCGTGTTTACGTATCCTCTGTGTGATGTTGACCTACAGTAGCTCTACAAACCACTCGGGACATGAGAAACATGGAAGACCGCAGTTTGCATCCTGTTTCCTACCAACTGTCAACACTGGTTTTGTAAACCATGGCCATGATCTTTCCCTAAACATAACCAGGTTGTTTATGTGCCCAAACCTCTCCAAATCTTAACCATGGCGGTTGCGGATCAAAAAGGCCCGGATACACGCTGCCGTCCCACTAATGGAGGCTCCAGTTTAGAAAACACTCTAATTGGTCAGGAAACTTGACTCTGAGCTGTCGAAGCTTCCCAGAAACACTTAAATGCACCATTAAGGAACATTTTCCCAAAAGGCTCTGCTCCCAGCTGCATGAAGACACGACAAGACTTGACCCAGAACTTAAAGTAGCAGGATGCTTAATCTGACGGATTACTGCTGGTAAGTGGCTTCAAATCACATTTCTGTCTCCGTGAAACAAAAACAAACTGATGGCTGCCTGGCTCATGTAAAAGACTAATGAGCTTCAAAAAATCATTTACACTGATGTAAGGTTAAAGCGTGCACATGAATCCTTTAATACAGCCGTCCCCAAAGTGTCTGGACCCAAAATGGGTAACAGGCCTGTTACTGAATTCCCGGTTGGCAGTGAAGTGCATAACAATGCCGTGATCCGTGAGTAAAGCCTCGCTTCATGAGCGTTCCCACATACACACACCACGTGATGCCAACATACTCCCCTCACTGAAACGGAGCAGTACTTCCATAATATTCACACATGCCGGGTGTCGGTCCGGTTCTGTCCATATGGACACTTTCTGTCTTGAGCGCACACGTGTATGTGGAGTGTACGGTGAGTGCCCAGACGCTGCACTCATAACCGGCAGCTGAAGCGGAGCAGTCAATACCTCAGTATAGAAATGTAAGTTATATGTTACATATCAATAAACTGTACGTGTGTTTGATCATCTTCTGCAGATCAGACTGTCTCTGACTGACCGTCATATATTTCATCACATTTCCATGTACTCACAGTGTAGCTGTGATATTTGTACAGCATACTGTTAAAATGTATTACAGGCTTACTATGGCTCTGTCTCACACACACACACCTACACACACGCACACACACACACCTGTCTGTTTCCCCTGAGTAGCAGGTTAAATATTTGCCTGGCAGGAGTGTGTGTGGGTTTATGGTTTGTCTTGCTGGCTGGTGTTACCCTGCCGTCCTCCAGGGAGCTCACACACACACACACACACACATACACACACACACACACACACACACACACACACACTAGGGGCAACTTGTAAATCAAACATGAAGATTAATCTCTTCATCCTGAAAATCAATACGGGCTCTGAAGCTGCCAGAAAAAACAGAAATCATCTCAGCACTTCTTCTGTTTTCTGCAGTCTGTTCTCTCTGAGAACACTGCACACAGCACGCTGATTACAAAGTTTAGCTGTTAGTGACCGTGAAGATGTGAAGATGTGAAGATGTTGACCAGCTGTATGTGTCATTCCTTTAAGCTTCTGTCTAACTGTGATATTTATCGTGATATTTTCTGAGATGGCTGTCAAACTGTAAAAGTCTCATATTGTTTCAAAGTAAACTTTTCTGGTGCTGAGGCAGTGAGATGTGTGTGTGTGTGTGTGTGTGTGTGTGTGTGTGTGTATACTGTGTGACTCCATGAACGTGCTGAGCTGTTCTTACACACAAACAAACGCAGATCAGTTTTAGTCTTAGTTTGAGTTTGAACTAAACTTCAGTCTTTCAGTTCTTAGCATTAATAATGAACTTCTCAGACAGTTTGCACAGACGTCACACAGGTTTCAGCTGCAGTTCGCACATCATAAAGTTCGGTTCGGGTCTTACCGCCGTTCTGTCGGGCTGAACCGACTCTGAGAGCAGGACGACGAGCAGCGCGCGGCAGGTAAAGGTGAGCGCGAGCATCATTCCTGCCACAGTGTATCAGAGGAGGAGTGTCCGCGCGCTCCGTGTCGATCCGAGGTTTGAAAGCGGCGCAGTGCGCGCGAGGCGGCCACAGACGGTCTGTACCTGACTGACGATGAAGAGCGAGAGGTCCAAATACAGACCGGATCACGTCACCACTTCATCACCTCTTCGGATGTCACCGAGCCGCTCCTCATGTTGTTTGCTGCTCCAAGTTCGCGCGTAAAAGCGGTTCGTGTGTCGGTGCTGCCCACGCGGAGCAGACCGTCTCCCCCCGTTAGGTACTGCCCATTTCCGCTCCTGCAGCGTGACACCAGCAGGACTCGCGCTCACAGCGGGCCACCTGTGAACATCTGCTCATTTACACTCACAGCAGCACCGGACAGGTGAGACAGAGAGACAGGTGAGGCAGAGAGACAGGTGAGACAGAGACAGGAAGAAGCTGAAGGCTTCAGCACAAACAGACTAAGTTTTTAAAATTGGACTTTAATAATGAACCTTCATCATGTCAGGTTCTCATTGGCTGTGCTCCTACAGAACTGTAACGTTTATAACTCGTTTGTTTCTCTTCCAAACCATTCAAACGGATCTAGCATCGTTTCTTCACTTGCTGCTTTCTTCCTTTGACTCCTCAGTGTTTCCACCATCATCTGTCTTTATTGTGCATGCTGGTGCAGGCCACCTTCTCATCATGTACATGTTTTAATGGTCAAAAACTCCACAGGCTGACTTTAACCTTCTAAACATCCTGTTCTGGTATCATGGCACTAACCACACTGACAGTATATTATTGGACAGTTTGAGATAAACAGCAGTGAGGTGAGGAAATAAGGACACGGTGACACGCAGAGGTATTTTGTAAGGAAACTTTTATGTGTGCTTTGTGAAACTCACTTATCATTAGAGACAGAAGGCGTTGCAGTTTCCAGTACAGCAGATAAGGTTTGATATTAAAGAGTACAAAAAAAGGAAAATCACAATTCCAGAGTTCATTTCATTTCTCTCCGAGCTTGCAGGGAAAAAAAGGAGAAAGAAAAAAAAAGAAAGAAAGAAAGAAGCTTTTGGTCCGAGTCTTTTCTTCTCAGTTCTTTCCCTGTCTGTCCCTCCCCCTGTCTCCCCCTCCTCCCCCTGCTAACAGCCGACAGACACTGGAGAAATCATTAAATTTAGACAGGGAGCTCTCGCTAAGGGCCTGATTGATGACCACGACTTTCCCCAGAACGCAGATATTGAACACGTTATGATTGCATAGTTTTTTTGTTTGTTTGTTTTTCCTACATAACAATTTCCTTTTTTTAAAGATTTCATTTGCACATAATGGAATGTTTACATGACGACCCCTCTCCGATCTTCACTCTCCTCGTTCTTTGCAGTAAAATGTCATTTCCCTTTTCTTCAGAGACAAATGGGGAGGGGGAGGCGGGGTGAGGGAGAGAGGGGGGAGGCGGTGGGAGAGTGAGGTAGGGAGAAAGAGAGAGAGAGAGAGGGAGGAGGGAGGGAGGGGGGACAGGGCTGCAGCCACCAACAGGCACATTTATTTATTCATTTATTTCATTTCATCCAAAAATCACATCTGATCTGTCCACTGCACGTTACCACGGTAACCCTAAGAAGCCAGGAAGTGCAAGAACCTTCATTCAACCAATCAAAATGCCTCCTTAACATGACATGTATATATTTCTGTGTGTGTGTGTACGTGCTTTCTGTATATAAAACTGTTCTAACTTTTACTACTACAGTCTCTCTATTGTATAAATGTTTCGTTTGTATTTAAATAAGCACCGGATGCCAGACGACCCCAGGAGGAGAATAGTTTCACAGAAGCAAATATTTGTGTATGATTATGGTGTTGGCCATCATGGATTTATACAGAAGAAGGCCTTCAGGTACACGAGCCTCAGCTTCATGGCTGCCAACGCGTTTTTTTCAAATTGCAAAAGAAAAGAAAATCCCGAGAAGCCGTCTGGAAGCTCAAACCTTTCCACTGGAGAAACTGCTTCTAATCTGTTTGTGTCATTTTCTTTATTTTTTAATAAATGTGTCTACTTTGTCCTACCGGAAAGCCTGTGATCGATTATTCTCGACAGCTGGGACCGCGTGTGTCGTTCTTCGCACTGAAAAAATAAGTATGTACAGCGCTGAGTCCCGCCCCGCCCGTCGACCCCGCCCATCGACCCCGCCCATCGACCCCGCCCATCGACCCCGCCCGTCGACCCCGCCCATCGACCCCGCCCGTCTGCTCCAGAAAATAAACAAAGAAATAAACGAAGACAGGAGGAGGAAAAGAGCTGAGGTTAGACAGGTCACCTTATCCAGCAACATGAGAATTATGGGTAAATATGTCATTTTATCTCTGGTTGGTCAACACCCCCCTCCCCCCCCCTCCTGACCCCGCAGCATATATCTCTCTAGGATCTAATACACAAACCTCGCCAGTCGCCACGTCAAACCCCACACCGCCCCGCCCGCCCCCCGCCCTCATGCCCTGAACCCGCTGGCAAGAAGAAAAAATTATAATAAAATAAACAAAAATTAGCATAAGTATCAGATTAGCTTGTGCCCCCCCCCCCCCCCTCCCCTGTCCTAACCCCGTCCCTCCCCTGTTTGATCCCACAAAGGCAGAGAGGGTGAAGCTAAGGACCCAGACTACAGAGCAGCTGCCCCTGGATATGCCTGTTCATATAAACTTTACGACAAACGGACTCTCGATCTGTTAACGGAGCCGAGGCCAAAGCTAACTAAAGTTCAATCAACAACATACATGATCATTCTAAACCGGCACACGCAGGGGCGCCTCAAACCACCGCTCAAACTCTTCCAAACGCTCGCCTCCTGACAGAAGAACTCTCTACCTCCCTCCCTCTTCCTCCTCTCCCTCCCTCGTCTGTCCAGCCCTCTTCTTCCTCTTGCCTCCTCTACAGGTCGCTCTCTCCGTACAGGGCGGTGGAGAAGGACATGTAGTCGAGGGCTCCGGGGACGCCGTCCGGCCCCGTGTAGGGCGCCATGCGGGCGATGCAGTACTCTGCCTGGTCCGGAGGGAGCTCCCTCCTCAGCTCCTCGGCCGTGATGTAGTTCTGATGGAAACAGATACAGTGAGTGAGGAACATCCCAGTAAACGCACACAGTCACACACACAGTCACACACACAGTCACACACACAGTCACACACACAGTCACACACACAGTCACACACACTCACCTTGTCAGCGGCCAGGATCTTGAAGGAGGCGATGACCTGGTCTGCTGTGTCCGTGTCGGTCGTTTCCCTGGACATGAAGTCAATGAAGGCCTGGAAGGTGACGGCGCCGCTGCCGTTGGGGTCAACGATACCCATGATGCGAGCAAACTCGGTGTCGCCCTGGCAACCAGAAGTCCACAGGTTAACCCGGGAGAGACACACTTTGTACTCACACACAGACGCAGACAGAACATGACGCAAGTGTGTAAACCATCAGGACCTGCACGACACAGACCGAGCCGGTGAAAGCTGAGATCACGGTCCTGATGTTTTATTTCACACACACATAAACAAACACAACATGATCACTGGTTAATATTAAACGGGAAACAGACAGACGAGGGCACAGGGGACAAAAAATGCACATGAAGAATGACATTTCCTTCAGTTAGTAGCCACACACACTCACAAACACACACACACACACACACACACACTAGGGCAGCGACTCAAGCGACACAGATGTGACAAATTAAGACGAGCAGGGAGAGAGCAGGGTGTCTGCAGGCGTCCAGTCAGATTGATGCATCGATGTTAGATTAAATTACAAAAACTCTGTTTGTCAGACTGATCTTCATGAGGACGTCGTTGGACCTGCAGACACCCTGAGACAGCTTCATGCAGCAGCAGTACCAGGCTGTTTCCTGTAGAAATCAGTAGAGCCCGGAAATCATCTGAGACCATCTGTCCTGAACGCTTCTGCGGGCCGCCACAGCACAGCAAAGGCAAAGGCCGGGGGGGAGAGGACGAGGGAGGGGGTGAGTCAGATAGATACAAGTGATCAGAGAAGGAGGAGGAGGAGGAAAGAGAGAGGTGGAGGAGAGAGGAGCACAGTGAGAAACAGGAATACAGAGACAGAGAGTGAGTAATGTTCAGGGAGGAGAAAAAAGATTTTTAAAAAAGCACAGACAGTTAACAGCGAAAGTCTCGGAGCAAAGTAAAACCAGACAGACAGACAGACAGACAGACAGACAGACAGACGAGGGGCGGGGTCTGTTCAGAGAGTGAGAGGGAGCCTGGTCGAGCTGAAGCAGCACAAAGCAACAGAGACCCCCGGTGGACAAACAGAGAAGCAACATCTCGCTGCCCTCCATGCCGACGGACCGACGCCTGACTGAGCCCGGAGCTCATCGAGAGCCTCAGAGCAGGAGAGCGGACCGATCACTGAGCAGCAGCTGTGCGTTACACAGAAGTACATCAGTAATATTTTGTGTTCTGATGCTGTATGATCGTTTCAGTTCAAGGTGACTGTAGAAAATGAAACTACCAGCTGAAGATGGCGACAAAAGTTGAATTGCACTAAATCACCTTCAGATTTATGACCTATTTTAAGTTAACAAAGTTATTAAGTGTTTTATTACATTACAAATGTGTAAAAAGAAACTGGCAGTGATTGTGGCTCCGCTCTCCTGCTCACAGTACAACACCACCAGCTTCCTTCCCTCCTTCCCTCCGTCCTGTCCTGGAGCTCCTACCTGCTTGTCGTTCTCCACATCGTAGCCCAGACTGATCAAACAGGCCTTGAACTCCTCGGCCATGAGGGCCCCGCTGTGGTCCTGAGATCGGCCAAACACCCAATGACAGAGCACCACATCATGAGGATGAACCAATCGCAACACAGGGACGGTGGTGGATGGTGACCAATGCGATCCACAGCATGCAAGGAGAAGGTGAGGACATGGAGGATGGAGGCACAGACAGACAATGAAGGATGTTTAGACAATGTTGACACACGAGACTCAACAGGTGACATGAAGACCTGAACACTTAAACAACACATGAAGACCTGAACACTTAAACAACACATGAAGACCTGAACACTTAAACAACACATGCATGTCTGTGCTCCTTCCTCAGAACACACGATGGAGGAGTCGACAATTACACGCTAATATTCCAAAACGTGATTCAGATTGTTGTGAAAGAACACACCGACGTGATGTGAACACACACAGACGAGTGTTTATGAACCTCTGTGTCAGACAGCAGCATGAAGAAGTGACACACACACACACACACACAGGGGTGTGACGTGGTGAGTGATGGTGGTGTCCGTCTCTCTCTTACGAGGGTCAAGAGATCAGGTTTGACAGCGACCACAACACACAGGCAGTTGGTGACACGTCGTGGTCTAGCACGGCGTCTGTCGACTCAGCTAACGCTTCCCAAGCTGACCACGTCACTGTCAAACACTGACTTCAAAAACTCCAGACTAACCTTTAACTAACCTAACATCAGCTTTGTTCTGGACCTGTGATTGGACACGTCACTCGTCACTCTTTGCCCTCTCAGCTGTCACCAACAGTCTGTGTACACTGATCCTCTCTGAACACCTGAACGCAGCCTGTGCTCCCAACATGTGCTCGCTGTGAAACATCTGGATGAATACTCACACGTCTGGCTCCTCTCTCACCCCCTTGTAAAGTCTAAACATTCATTCAGACGTGTTATAACTTTAATACAGAAACTCAAATCTTCACATGAAAACACAAAATTCTGCGTCTGGTTCTAACATTAAAATATGATCAGAATCTTCACCTGCTTAGAAGTTCAAAGAGTTAAACAAAAACAAAACAAACTTCGGCCTCTAACGCTGACAGTGAAATACGCCGTGACTCGTGAGCTCCGGCCCCTGACCTTGTCAAAGTGGTTGAAGGAGGCGCGGTACTCGTAGAGCTGCTCCTGGCTGATGCCCTTAGCATCACGCGTCAGGATCTGGTTCTCGACCTCGTTGATGGTTCTGGCGATGGTGGTCAGCAGCTGCTCCCAGCCCACACGGAGGTGCTGATGAGAGGGAGGACACGGAAAGGAGACGTTAACTCCACGTGCACAAATAAAGATCTTTATTAGTCGATCAGGACAGGAGCGTGTGTGTATGTGCATGTGTGCGTTACCTCCATTGTGTAGGAAGTGTACTGGTTGTCGAAGATGAGGGCCTCCTGGATGAGCTGGTGGGATCCCTCCAGCTTGTTAATTTCAGGCATGTAAGACATGATGGTCTTCTGGTACTCCTTCAGGTTGGTCAGCTGGTCCTCCAGAGTGCCGTTCATCTCAATGGATATCCTGCCAATCTCCTGCAGACACACACACACAGCGTTCATCACCCTAAAACTCCTACAAAAGAACATATATTTATATATTTCAGGCCACGCTCATCTCACACTCTGAAACAGGCTTTCACATGACACACATGACTGTGACTTTCTGCCTCAGCTGAACGTAAAAGCAGCAGCTGAGTTTAATAAACTCTTACACAGACACAATAACGTGTCTCATGTGTCCTCGCAGGCGAGTTAAGATTTTTGATCTAATTTCTCCCGTATGCAGGTACAACACGTCTGCTGTGTGTGTGCAGCATGACAAAGATCCGACACAAAAACTAATGATCTGATTTAATAAAAATAAACAGGCTTCACCTGTCAAACTGTAAAACTGCATCTCCTGAACCTCGTCCACTCTTTGCTCTATGAGCTCACTGTTTTACAATGTTGGCCTGAACACTGTGACAAACGACCCGCAGCTGTGCAAAGACGAAGCTCTTCAACACAGCGGCGAGCGCTTGGACCAGCTGCACGGGCTAATCCGTTACCTCCATCTTGGCCTGTATGTAGGCGCCGACTGCGTTGGCCTGAGTGGCGAACTTGGCTCTCAGTGTGTCGTTGGAGTTCTGCTTGTTAAGCTCATCCTGCAGGGCGGTGTCACGCAGCGGCACCATGGCCATCGCCTGCAAACACACACACACACACAAACACATGAGAAACACACACAGCTGTAACAGAAAGCACCTGTAGCTGCAACAGCTGGAGAAAGGCATGAAATCATTCGGCCATGTCGGGCTCCGACATGGATGACACCATCTTTGGCTCAGAGCAGCTACATCAGCAGATTTTGCTCCGTAGGATCAGTGACGAGTGTGTGTACATCAGGGAGGATGATGTATCAGCCCAACATCTGTATCGGCCCATACTCGCTGACTGATATCAGTTAATAAGATTCACTGATGTCAGGCTGGTGTTAGTCTGTTGTGTCGCACCGGCTAAATGTTTGTTCGTTATTCCCTAATTGGACGATGGAGAAATGATCATCTGTTTTGATGCACGGGCACAAATTTCATGCAAATACTAAAAATCAGAAAAGTTAAAAAGTCGACAGAGCTGATTTCACAACACGTTCGAATGGACGAGCAGCAGCTCACCTTTTCCCACTTGCTGTCGATGCTCTCAGGTGTGATGGTGGTGTACGGGTTCGCTCCGCTCAGCTTGATGCCGTTGCTCTGGGCGATCTTCTGCACCTCCGCCTGGATGGCCTGGATGGCCTCTCGCTCCTTGTTGGCCTCTGGCAGGGTGGACTTGAACTGCTCGTGGGCTGTGATCAGACCCTGAGAGAGGAAACCAAAACAGTCAGACAGGAAGTTTAACAGTCTTATGTAAGATGGTTTATAACTCCGTCTACTATCACATGATTCATTTGTAGAAACAGCGTTCAGCTCTCAGAGCTGCATGCTTCATGTGCTGCCACACTGTCCACTTTGCAGTTACCTGGATCTCCTCGATGTTATGGACGATGAACATGTCCTGCAGGTCCTCCATGGCTCCCTCCATCCAGTTGTTGAAGGGTGCCGCTCTCTTGGCGTACTCCAGGTAAAGCTCATCTATCGACTCCAGCTGCTTCTCTGTCCTCTGTTGAAAACAGAGAGGAGGCGTCAGCGTCGTCCCACATCAGTGAGAATCACAAACAGCCCATCATCTCTGTGATCTACATTTCCTCCTCTCCGTACCTCCAGTGACTCCTTGCGGCTCTGGGTGAGGGCTCCCAGGACGTCCCACTGATCACAGATCTTCTGGCAGCGAGCGTTGACGCTGGCAGAGTCGTAGTAGTCCAGCTCGCTGGAAAACAGAGCAGGAGAAAGTTTACAGGTGACACTCGGTTTTTCTCTGCCGAGCACGACTTATGATCTCATGCTTTTTTATTTACTTGAGTTCCTGTGCGATGGCGGCGATCTGCTCCACTCGGTCCTGATGGGCAGCCAGGTCGCTCTCAAAGGCCTCGTGTTTCCGTAGCAACGCTTTGACTTCTGACAGGGTGGAAGTCTCGTAGTCTTTCTGGGTCAGCATGGCCTCCTTACCTGCATACACACACACACACACACACACACACACACGAGAGTGATTTAGTCACGTAAGCTTTGAGCAGCCTCACGCTGATGACTCAATGCCAACAGAAAATTTTAGAGTGTGTGAGCGTTGAAGGTGATTCAATATGCAGGCGTGAATATGTGTGTGTGTGTGATAAAACTTTCACACACCATCGGTCCAGGATTCATGGATGGCAGCTTTCTGGTGGAACTTCTCAGCCAGATGTTCCAGCCTCTCCAGACGTCTGATCTCGCTGAGGATCCACTCTTCGTAGCCCTTCTCTGCTCCTTCCAGGGTGTGCCACGCTCCGTTAATATCCTGAGAACAAACAGCAGAGGTTACTGAAAGGAATCTTTCCCTGCAGAGCAGTCTGCCACCTGTTTCTGCGCCTGCGGAGACTTACGTAGAGCAGAGAAAGTGTATTTTCATGTAACCTGACTGACTAAAAGTTCACTTTGGTGTTTCGTGTCTTAGTGAGTGCAGAGAAGCTAACGAGGCCGAGATCACAAACTACGAGGCCTCATCAGCTGAGGCCGAACCAAAGAGTCTTATTTTACATAAAAATCTCTCTGTTGTCCTCGTCAGTGCGGATCAGCGTATCCGTTTATTTGGACTATGAGTCTGTAACAAACGAGCATGACGCTGAGAAGTCTCCAGATACGGCTCAGTGGAAACAGGCTTACATGTGTTTCCTATCAGATGATGACTGCATACTTACAGACACCATGCGGCCCTCTGATGGCATGAAGGCAGGTCTGTTGCTGAGTCTCAGTTTAGTCTGCAGAGTGTTGAAGCTGATCTCCAGCTGACATTTCTCTTGGACCTGAAGACAGGAAGTGAGGTCAGCAAAGAGGAAACAATGACGAAGAATAGAAGATCATCTAGTCTCGTGTCATGTGGCAGAAGTGATTTTGAACCTTGGGTGGTTTGTGGACGCAGCGGTAGTCTCTGAAGTCCTCCTGTTTGGCCTGCATGTCATTTACAGTCTTCTCCTGGGTTCGGTTCTCCAGCCACGGGATGGTACGACGGATCCACTCCAGCAGCTGGAGGCAGAGAGGAAGACGAGGAGAAGACTCAGAAGGAAGCTCTGACACTTTCTCAACAACACGACGACGTCGAGTCTGCTGACTGAAAACATGAAGGATCCAGACTGAGAGCGGTGAACGTGCTGAATCTCACCTCGCTGGCCAGTTTCTCGTAGTCCTCCATCATCTGCTCGTTCTCCTGGTTGACAGCGAGCACTTTGCAGATGCGGTTTGCGGCTGTTTCAGCCTATCAGGAAACAGAGTGATGAGCAGCGCACAGTGATAAAGATCAAGTCCACTCACTGTGCTCAAAGCTGAGTGAGAACATTCACCAAACTACAGTCTCACTAAAAAGTGTTTGAGTTTTTATTAGTGCTTGAACCTGAGTTTTTATTATATATTATTATTAGAGTGTTTTTGCTGTCTTACATGTGCGATCACACTCCACACACAGGCAGTGAACACAAATGTAAACATTACGTCAGACACAGAAAAGCGTCTGACTGATGAAGACATGCTCAGCTGCTCACGGTTAGTTCAATGTGCCACAATGAGTGTGGGTTTTTTAAAACTCCATGCGTCTCCCGTCACAACTCAGGAGTCATTCATCAAACATCTAGTTACAGGTTCACGTAGCGCTGTAGTCCACGTCAGTAGGTCTGCCTAGGACATTACACTACTGTACCACTGGAATAACAAACACAGTACACACTGAAGTTCAAATATTCTGCACAACAATCTGATTTTAGATAGAAATGTTTCATCTTTAGTTTGAATATTCACCGTACAGACTAACTAAAAGAATTTCTACACAGAAATCATAAAAGTGGCGTTTAGTGTTAATAGCTGAAGAGAAACTGAAGAGACGTCGAGCAGTAAGACTTCCTGTCAGTTTGTTGTTTTGCTGCAGTGAAGTGTTAATGCGGAGCGTGAGGAGCTCACCTTCTGAGCGCCAGAGAAGGCGTGATAGAAGCAGGATACATAGGTCATTATGGCTTTCTCATCCGGCCTCAGCGTACCCACGATGTCTACGCATCACCCAGCACCCAGCAGGATAGAGAGAGGTAGACAGAGAGAGAGAGAGAGGCAGAGTGAAGCCAAAGCTACCCAAAGCAACGTGACCCTCAGCTCCCTGCAGGATGGGAGAGCGAGGGGAGCATGTCGGGGAGAAAGTGTCTCCCTCTTCAGTTCCACAGCTTCAAGTTCCTCCTGTTACCACCACCACCACCTCCCACACTGACGCCAGGAGGTGGGACATCAGGGGGGGACAAGGGGACGAGGGGAGGAGGACAAGTGTCCTCACGGAGAGAGTTGAGGGACGCTGGAGCCACAAGTTCAATGCCAGGACACAAACACACACATCAGCTGTGTCAGGGAGAATCCATTCAAAGCAGTTTATTCATCACGAAGGTCGACCTTCGATGCTGTGCAGCTCGTTAGGACGGAGAATCAGTCGATCTTTAAATCTTTGACTGTTGTTCAGACGTCAGCTGCTAATCTGCAGGAATCTGTCAGAGTTCTGACCTCCAGCTGGTTCTTTGTGACGCAGACGCAGACAGAAACATGAAGACGATGATCCAGCACAAAGTGCTGAAGCTTCAGTCTGAGCCTGAATTCATGAATCAGGTTTTTTTTTTTTTACTGCAGTTGGACGATGACACAGTTTCAGGGCCACATGCTAATTTATAGTTCTCACATGACAAGTGAACAAAACACAGAAGAGGAATAAACTGCTTTACGTGAACGGCACTGTGTGTGTGTGTGTGTGTGTGTGTGTGTGTGTGTGTGTGTGTGTGTGTGTGTGTGTGTGTGTAACTGATGAAATATGCTTCTGGTGAAAACAGTAAAGTCTGCAGATGAAAGAGTTTCTAACAAACTATTAGACACAAACTCCGTCTGTAGTTACTGATTCCATGTAAATAATTCAACAACTTGAAGGAGAACAAGCTGTACATGGAACAAGATTACACACACACACACACACACACACACACACACACACACTCCTCTCCTGAGACTGCACAAACACACAAACAAGTTCTGAACAGGCCAGAAAATTAATTAAAGGAAGAGCCAAACAAGAGACATCAACTGGCTTCCTGTCAGAGGCCTACAGGGAGAGGAGAGGAGGAGGAGGAGGAGGAAGAGGAGGAAGAGGAGGAGGAGGAGAAGGAGGAGGAGGAGGAGGAGGAGGAGAAGAAGGAGGAGGAGAAGAAGGAGGAGGAGGAGAAGAAGAAGAAGAAGGAGGAGGAGGAGGAGGAGGAGGAGGAGGAGGAGGAGGAGGAGGAGGAGGAGGAGGAGGAGGAGGAGGAGGAGGAGGAGGAGCAGGAGGATTTGAATTACTGAATCGTTTTTAAAGGCTGTGAAACTTCGGCCTCTCTCTCTAAATATTAAACATATGAACTCAATAACTCTCAGAGGACAGCATGCACGTTGAAGATCTGAACACGAGCTCCATTCACAGAGCGACGAGAAGAAAACAATGACTGTCAAAAGAAGCTTATTTAAGTATTTATGATTGTAAAATTCAAAACAATACAGAGGAAACTTCCTTACAGAGAGAAGGTGAAGCGAACAGAACATCCAGCTGTTAGAAGCACAGCTGTACAAACACTGTTTTGTCACAGTGACTCCATCATCCAATAATCACCAGCAGCTCCACTTTGATATTTGATGAATAACCTTATTGTTGTGAGACAGAAGCTCAGCTGCAGCCTGCAGACTCACTTCAACCACAGAGAATTTACTGCTTTCACCATCATCATCAGTGTGTGTTACGTGTGTGTGTGTGTGTGTTTGTGCCCGTGTCCTTGTTGAGGCCCAGAGTGCAGCAGCGCTGTCGACAGAGTGAGGCCATGCTGGACAGGAAGCAGCACCTTGTTAGTAACGGAGGTTAAAGGTGGAGGTCGGGGTCAGAGTACCTTCTGTGCTCCAGAGAAGGCATGGTAGAAACTGGACACATAAGTCATTATGGCTTTCTCATCTGGACGAGCCGTGTTCACAATGTCTACAAGGCGGGGGGAGACCGAGGTTATGAAGACACACACATACACAGGCAGGACAGAGGACACACAGGTACACACATATTAAAACACACAGACACACGAGCTGCTGCAGCCGTTCACAGCCGGACAACACGATCCACACACAGACACACATACTGCAGATCACTGACAACAACAACGCTGATGAAGGAGCTAAAGACATTCAGACAGTGACTTTACAATCAGACAGAGGAGGAGGAGGAGGAGGAGGAGGGAGGAGTAAAATGGAGGCTCCATCCGTCCCGATGATGACGGCCTCTCATCTCCTGTAACAGCTCATATAACAGGTACAACAGCAGAGCGGACATTCACATGCACATCAACACTGTGACTGTGTGAGCGGTGAGTCCATGATTCATTCATCGACATCAGAACATGTTCAGTGTGTTTAACCTTCATCCTACAGACTGAGGTACAGCCCGAGCTCGGAGGTCAACTTTCTGTCACAATGTTTTATTCTGTCAGTCAGTCTCCTCGTGTCTGTAGTCTAAGCACGTCTGTAGTCTGTAGGATGAGAGTTAAGTGGTAACTCAATCAGAGCGGCTCACATCATGAGGGACAGGCGCTCTGTTGTGTGCAGGTAAACACAGTCAGTCATTGTTACAGTTACAGTATGTGAGCAGATCATCGTGTATGCAGAGGACAGCACGGCCTGGTTCAGCCTACCTTCTGCGTCCAACATCTTGGGGATGTCCAGGTGCTTCTCAGCCACCTCGAAGGCGTTGTTCAGATTGGTCACAGGGTCATCCTAAGCGACCAATCACAGCGTCAGAAAACAGCAAACATGCTAATTAGATCTTTGTATGATGAGCAGCTTCAGTGTTTTTTTATTGACCTTTCTGAGGCTGTCGTAGTCGATGAGATCCGGTCTGTGTCTGTGGATCAGAGCGTTGAAGGCGAGGCCGTCCTTCCAGCTGTTGGACACAGTGAACAGATGAGTGGGTGGCAGTAACGTGACACTCAGCTCTGGCTGCAACATGTTTGTCTGCTCTAACTGCCACCGTCACCGCTGCCAGCTATCATTCACAAAGCTGGTTCTGATCTGCCTGAGGGCGACCCGGGCCATAAATCACACTTTGATTGTGAAATGTGTGAACTGAAGGGGCAAAAACGCAGAGCTCAGGTTCAAACATGATGTGGATTCATTATTCTTTGACTCACAGACGTGGAGACTTTGCATGTACCTCTGTCATGCTGTGTACATCTACACATGGATGTGTATAAATACATTTTTACATACTTCAAATCTTTGCACACATCATCTGACAACAGTCAGAGTCAGAGAGAGAAACATGTCGCAGTTTCTCCAACAGGGGGCGACCTTTCTACACACAAACACTGAGCCTCCATTCAGCAATGATCGCCTGAATCTGTGCATACATACAAACTATCAGAAATATTCACACACATGTTAGGAGATCTGGTCATGTGTCTCCATGACAACTGACTAACTGACTCTGAATGTTGTGTCATCCAGTTCAAAGTTCCCTGGAGATTGCAGTGAATCATAAACACCTTTTATCAGGTTTGACTGGAGGTTTACAGTCCCAGCGCTCCGACCTCGAGACAAAGAACTGAATTCTGAAATGTTGAATATCTGGAGATCTAAGAAGTGTGCTGAAAACTGGCACACAAACAATGACGGTCAACATCCTAAAATAACATCAACTGTGTGTGTGTGTGTGTGTGTGTGTGTGTGTGTGTGTGTGTGTGTGTGTGTGTGTGTGTGTGTTACCTAATGTGGAAGTTCTGCACATTGACATTCTTGTAGGGAGCAGTCTTCCTCTGGCACCACAGAAGAAGACCCTCCTTCGCAGAGGTCTCTGCATCGGGGAAACAGATGGAGGAGAAGAAGGTGAAGAGGAGCAGCAGGAGGAGTAACAGCAGAGGAGCAGCAGGAGGAGTAACAGCAGAGGAGCAGCAGGAGGAGTAACAGCAGAGGAGGAGGTCTGCGTTAGCCTCTGAACACACTGAGGAGACCTCTCATTCAATCAAGCCTGTAAATTGTTTTATCCCATTAACTGAGAGAGAAATACTGCAGCGTCTGTTTGAGAGCGCTAAATATGAACACAGGGATGTTTTTGTTTACTGCCGTCACTAATATGGAGAAAAAAATATGACTCAATCTTCCTGATAGTGGTCCACACCCACCAGAGTTAATTCAACACAGACACTTTTAATTAGCACGCCGCAGAGTCATTCCAGCCCGGACTGAGCAGGAAGGATTCTCCAGTCAACAGGAAAACACACACAAAGTCTGGGTGACTGTTTCAGTCAAGCTCATCTGAATATGCAGACATTTCCCCGTGTAACAGGTAATATTAATAAAAGCAGATATAACGGTGTTCATAGTTTCTCTTAATGAGCCGTCATGTGGACAGACCTGTTTTCTCTTGGCTGTATTCCATCACTACGAACCCCCTCTGTGTGTGTGTGTGAGTGTGTGTGTGTGTGCACGCCTCTAACTTGTTACTTCCAGTCTAGTTCCCACACTGCATCCTTATCTTGCACATCTGGATGTGTGTGAAAACACCAAAGATTCCTGCAGGCCCGCTCATTATTCCCAGAGTCCAGTTGTTGCACTTCCCTCCAGCAGAACACGTTTATGCAAGCGACAGCGCGGGAGGCCGTACCTTCTACAGAGATGTCCTGGATGGCGAAGCGGAGGATGATGGTCCAGATCATTCCCAGGGTCATCTTGGCGTTCCCGTCCACGATTTCTGGAAAAAAAAAAGCATTTTTATTTCACTCTGAAACATAAATTTTTACTCTTTCATCCAATAAGCCAACACACCCACACAGACGCTGAACTTTACGTCCCTCAGCTGCCAAACTGCAGCTTTTCCTGGAGGTGTTCACTGATCTTCTTTCATAAAATACATTTATTCTATAGAACATACAGTCAGAGTTTGACCTGAAGTCCAGGAGACACTTTGAATAATGTGGAGAGGCAAAAAGCTTTGCTGTCAACACATCAGTGCACTGTGACAATATTTAATCTGTAATTCAAGGTTGCAGAACTTCACCGGATCAAATTCATTGAGCACACTGAAAACATTTACAGCCTTCTCAGATATCATGATGTGAGTGTTCCCCGCAGGTTAACACACACACACACACACACACACACACACACACACACAGAGGACGGGACAGTAAGTCATGTGCAGTGACATGTTAGTGAGAAGGCATGTAGTGTGGGTCAGATTCCACTCATAGTTCAAACACAGTCCGTTCATGCTTTCACCTCCTTCATCTTCCAGTTTATCACTCTCACCGTCAGCTGTCAATTCTTCCACATCGCCGCCATTCTAACATTCTTCATGTTTCATTGAACAGCTCTGAGTCTCACTGTCTGTGCTGCCTCGACAAACGGTGGGAAATGTTTCTAATGTGAACAAACTGCTCGTCCAGACCTCACTGGACCTTCAGACTGAAGTCTCTGCAGATCAAACGAGGCTGAGTCACTTTACGCCGTCTCTGTAGGTCGGCCTCCTCTCATCTCGTCATCCCTCACTTTTTTTCCTCTTCCATCTTCTGTGCCACCATTTTTCTCTCTGTGTGTTTCCAGTAAGTGACCTTTAGTGGGCTGCTTTTATAGACGGCCAGAACGATGTGTGTGTGTGTGTGTGTGTGTGTTCACACTGTGCACAACTTCAGTGTTTTCAGCACTTTTGTGTGCAGTGGTCTTCAGTATCAGGAGTGTCACGCTGCAGGAATGTCGTGTTTGTCCTGACAGAGTAGGAGAAAGGTCACAGTCCCCCAGCTGACCCTGACACACACTCACACACACACACACACGAGTCAAGGCCCGGCCCTGGACCTCTGCAGCTTCGTTACTTTCTCATCTGCAGACACCTTGGCCTGTAAAGCTAACATTAGCTTCATTTAGCTTCTGTAAGAATATCTGACTGTGACTGAAAAGGCTGAAGGTCTAAAGAAAGCCTGAGATACTCTGATTACTTCACTAGTTTCACTGTATCTTTAATGAAATGCCACGTCAAATGAAATGAAATGAACGAAACATGAGTTCCCTTTTTGTTCTGGGCTCAGACTTTTTGAGAAGGATGACAGTGAGGTCTGCGGATGTCGACAGTTCATGAGAAACAGATCTAATCTAACACATCAGTGTGTGTTTGGTGTAACGTGTGTACATGTTCACACTCACCCTCTGCTCCAATAGAGACCAGCTTCACTCCCTTGCTGGCGATGAAGTCCAGGGCTTTGTTCACGTTGTTGATCTTGTGGACCCTCATCTTGCCTCTCTCAGGCTTGGGTAACCGCTCGCCTGCAGATATGCACACACACACACACACACACACACACACACACACACACACACGGGAACAAACAGAAAAATGAGTGAGTTAGCTCCTGTGGCGACACGAGCTGAGCATGTTTCCACAGGCTCAGCAGAACGACACGCAGTCAGGACAGTTAAAGTTACAGCGGGGACGTTAGCGCCGCTCGCAGCAGAAAAATCTGAAGGGGATGTGAAAAAGGAAGCCACATGCAAGTCCAGATTTCATTATGGGATGACAGCGGTTCAAATGATTATCTGCTATATGCCAAAAGGAACAGTTTCCCTGCTACAAGCTGCAATTAAACACAAGAAACCTCGAGAGAACGCCGTCATACGCCAGCAGATAAAAGCAGGGTGTTCCCAGTGTTTTTTTAAACGCCTCTGATCCAGCTGAGGCTGGAACTCGTGAACGACCACGCCCTGGAATGGACAGAGATGTTGTGCATCTTAAACATCTGAAAGCATTTTGATTGACAGCTTTGAAAATCAGGCCACTGCTCGGTGACATACGAGTGTGTGTTTGTGTGTGTGGTGAGCTTTCCCTGCAGCTGCAGCGCCAAACATTTCAAAACATTAAAGCCGTTTCAGTTTAATTAAAAACTTCCCGCTGAGCTGGATTTCTCGCAGGCTCCTGTGAGTCGAGGTCGAACAGAGGAGTTACCTGAGATGACCTCCAGCAGCAGCATGAGTTTGAGCCCGTCCCTGAAGTCCTCCTCGATGTTTTCGATCTGCGTGCCGGCCTTCCGCAGGTGGGAGTTACACCACGCCGTGAACGTCTGCACGAGAGCACAGGAACAGAAAGAAAAGGGTTACTCAGCGGCCGGGTCATTATGTTTATGAAAATAAGCCACTTTGAATTGAGAATGAAAGAACATGAAATTGAATGGACAGGAAGCGAGTCAGGGAGTTACTCTGATAAGACAGGAAGCAGCAGAAGAAAAAGGGAGGAGGAACTCTGCTGATCTCAAACAACATCTCAAACTGGAGGCTGCATTGTTTTGCCTTCTTCAGATTCTTATGACACGAGCTCTGAAATCATTTAACCCTCGACACAAAGACAGGAAGTAAACCTAACTTCATATTCCACAAGTTAACGAACCCGACCGGGCCCAAACTGAACGTCTGCGACACTTAAATATCTATCTAGTGTACCAAAACAAACACACACACACTCATAGCTGGTTGGAATCTGTGTGTTTGTGCTCACGGTCAGCAGAAATGTGTTTTGAATCATTTTATTTTGAAGGAGCTCGTGGCACTGAGGTGGGCACGGGACTGTTTTCCTACACGCTCTGTCACGCAGCTCTGCAACAGATCTCCATGATGGCACATCGTCAATGCCCAAAACTTGATACAGAATTTTATTTTAAGGGAAGAGACTAAAAAAAAAGTAGATCAACGTCCGGTCTGCACACTACACAAATAAAAACGTCTCCTTAAAACTTTAAGACCAGTTGCGAGGATCCGTGTGTGGGTGTCAGTGAGCAGACACTCCCTCCCTGTGAAGGAAGGAGGAAAAGGAAGGAGAGGATGGTGAAAGGTGAAGTTTTACAACGGCCAATATAAAGGCCAGACTGCTGAGACGACAGAAAGATACATCCAGAATTTAATGAAATATAAAGGTCGTGTTTTCACATCACGTCATCTCATCCTGCGTAAACTGACTGACAGCCTGAAACGTCTCTCAGAGACCTCAGTGCTTGGACTGAGCGACGTGAATGATCAATCGAGTGAGTCTTGCACCTCCTCCTCTCCTCCTCACCTCCTCTTCTCCTCCACCTCCTCTTCTCCTCCTCCCTCTCTCCTGCTGCTGTGTGTTGAAAAACATTATGACAGGGAGCTGCTCGCTGCTCGCTGCCCGGCCCCTCTCCCCACCGTCACACTGTGGCCACCGGCACAAAGCGCCCATTGAGCCTGGTGGATAATAGCAGCCTTCAGACCCCTGCACTCTCCCTCAGCCCACTCTCGCTCTGTGACCCTCCCCCAGACCGCCCGATACCAACCCCCAACACACACATACACACAATTATATATATTATATATGGCTGGCTGTGTGAGAGCAGCCCAGGACACACACTGAGAGGACGGATACATGTCACATAAACAAACACGCAGACAAAGTTGGGGGAGGCTGGAGAGATGATGCCATCTCCACCTCACACACACACACGACAATGCAGCAGGAAGTGGCACTGCAATGACAGGAAGGCCCGGCTTAGTTTAGCACGCTCGTCCATCACCGTCACTGACTCACACGCTGACTCTCTTACACTTTACAACATTCACTGATCTTCAGGATTTTACGATCCTGCTGTTAATGTCGCTTTGTGTGTTGGCCGATGAGCAGGCTGATGAACGCTGAGGGGTCTCTGCATGTCGGGAGGCTTTAGATTTCAAACGTTAGGAATGTGAAGTGTATCAGAGAGCAGCTTAGCTAAAACAGCACAGAATCGGCTGTGTTCCAACAAGACGGCCGCTGCTGGGAGCGGTGCCGAGGAGAGCGCTGGAACAAAACAAGTGGCGACAGGTTGAGACCTGCAGAGCCTGGGGACGCTACGTTCTGTACAACATGGCACGCTACGCGTTACACAGCCGGCTTCCAGCCCCTCCCCCCCCCGGGGTCAGAGGTCAGACCCTCACACTGCCACACGGGCTGATCTGCAGCTTCTTATAGCGGAGAGACTTCCTCAACGTGCAATCTCAAATCTGCAGCTCGTCTTTTTATGACATGATCAAAGCACCTTTGACAGGGAAGCTCAAACACGAGATGGACTGAACTTTATTCACCATCGCTGGTCAAAGTCTGTTAACGTCGGATCACAGCGTTACTTTAAATCTGAAGCTTTCTGCTGACTCCTAACTTACGGCCGAACCTGACCTACTTTTAATATCAGTCTGTGTGGCTGGATCAGATTCATCACGTCTCTGCTGGTTCTGGACAGAGTGACCGCCCTGGACGAGCTGCAGTGAATCCAGTTAAAGCTGCCCGCGCCGCTGCGCATGTGTCGGCTACACAGATCAGATGAGAGGATTTCTGAGCAGAGCTGAGGACACAGATAACAAGCTGAAGGCTGAGGAGACTAAGAAGGTTTACATTTTAGGCATGAGGCTCTTATCCTCTGTATCTATGACATAAGAACGTCCTCTGACCTCGCTGTTTGACACGTAGCTGAGCTGACGGCTCTCAAAGCTGCTTTTGGCAGTTTTACAGCTCAGCAGCTCAGAAAGACTCAATATTTGAAAACAGGAAGTTCAGACTGTGAGTGAACATGAGTGTGAACCTCAGAGGATGAGTCCTCTGAAGAGTTTTCATCTTCACCGGCTGAAACTGGGTCACAGGGTGACTCTGAGCTCATCGCAGACTAAAAGGTGCCAATTTAGTGAGGAACAATGAAAATGACCTGCCACAAACGAGACTCTTTCTAACGCGATCCATCAAACTGAGCTACAAACTGAGTATCATGGTTCTAACGTGTTTGAGGAACGCGGTGTGTGACCAGGGTGCAGAAATCTGTTGTTTGTGTCGTGGAGGAGCTGTGAGCGCGTCTGGAAGCGGTTAAGTTGTCCGACATGTCTCCTTCCATGGCAGATAAACGTCTGCTCGCTGACTGCTTTACTGCCACAGGCGTGGAGAGGAGAGGCAGCCTGACGGGGTGTACGGGGTCAGCTGTTTGATCTCTGCTTTCTAACACACACACACACACACACACACACACACATACCTGAACCAGCCAGCAGTGTGAGCCCAACACTCTTTCAACTCTGATCTCTAACTGGACCCACGGGGTCAAAGGTCAAGGTGTTGTTTGAAAAGAGGGGAACTTAAAGTGCAGAGAGGTGAGCAACACACACACACACACACGACAAAAATATGTATGAGATAACTGTGAAAACACACACTTAAAAAGATGAAGTCACATCGACTGATGCTGTCATTCTTTACACCTTTTACACCCCTCAGTCTCACACACACACACACACACACACACACACACACACACACACGCCACTCCTTGGACAGGAATGTATGAGACACAAGAATCAAAATCTAACCACCCACACACACACACACACACACACACACACACACACACACTTGTGTCATATCTTTGTATAGCTCACTTCACTCTATTTCAAGCTAACATACACACCAATTATTCTCACGCCCGATTTCTCAACGCATGTGCAATTTTCTGGCTGCAGAGGCAACTTAATTGTATGTACAGACACACACACACACACACACACACACACACACACACACACACACACACACACACACAGGTGCATGTACGGGTGTGTCACTGGGAAGAATGAGCCAGGCCGAACACAATGTTATTGCTCAACGGCATTATATTGTGTGTGTGACGTCAGCAGCGTTTTCTGGACACACACCCTGTTTCTTGCTGATGACCTCACTCTAAACGGCGACAGGCAGCTCGTCACACACACACACACACACACACACACACACCGATCCCAGCACCAAGATTTAACATTAACATTAAGAGCACAGTGATAATATATATTAAACTGAGCTGGGCTGTGCCGAGCGCTGCGTGTGGAGGACCGGGTGGAGTGAAGGGACAGAGCGGACAAACGGCTGCTGAGTGCTGAGCCGGGTCACGAACAAACACCCAGAGTCACGTCAGATTCGGCTGTGACTCGGCGGGAAGCGAGCTTCCTCTCACTCTCTGCAGCAGTGAGGAGCAGAGGCACACACACACACACACACACACACACACACACGGCCTGCCGATGCTTGCTCCATGTATGACTGTCCAAACAAACGTTCTCACGGTCAAATTCAAAGTATGTAAGCCAAACTTTGCTTTCTTTATGAGTGAACACACATTCAGTGACCTTCAACAAGTTTGGTACCAAAAGCTCTCACACCTTCAGGCCACACATCTTATTTATGGAAACAAGTCAAGAATTCTTCAGCACATCTCACACCGACAGCCACAAGGACCACTCACACACCCACACTCACACACACTCACACACCCACATTCTCACACAACGTATATGAAGGCAGCAAACACACTCGACTGTTTGATATCTCAGCGCTCGGATGCGATGAAGCTTTGTGTGAAATAGTCACACGTTTGGAGTTGGTTTGAATTAATTATGCAGCACTGATAGTTCGCCACACTTTGTTACTACTTTGTGAATTCTGCATCAGTGACCTGCAAACCTTCCACTGTTACTACTGAAGGAACAAATGTGTGCCTGTGAGCGACTGCTGCTGACCAGCGTCCAGCCTGCTGTCTGAATGTGAAGCACTGGCATGACACGACACTGTCAGGAAATGAAGAAGTGAATGTCAAACAGCAGATGGCTGCTGTTGCACCAAAGTGCAGCTTTGTACTGCTAGTTAGAGTTATATGTGGACCTGCTGGCAGGAGGTACAACCTCAAGGAACTTGGACTCAGCCATACTAGACTGGACTGGCTGCACAAGACTGAGCTGGGCCAAAACCATGCTGGGCTGGCCCCGTGAATAAAGCTCTGCTACTAGTCTGGTCTGGCCTGACACAAGGCCTCCTATTCTTAGAGGCACGCCAATTAAAAAAGGGCTGTGGTGTGCGACACAGCTCAAACTATTGTCACTCCTTTGCTTCAAACGCTGCTGATCTTTGCGCCTTAACACACGGAGCAGACGCTCAGTTTGAAGCCGTTTTCCCACGTCAGCTCCGACGATCACGCAGAATAACAATCATTTAGAGCCGAGCAGACACCGTCTTCAGAAAGAAACACTGAGAACTCTTTACAACCGCGCAGAGCTCCAACATAAATCTACACACACAAAAAAATAGCTGCACTCTGGATTCCTGTGCACTCACAGCTCCATTCATGCAACAGTGGTGTAACTGGATATGCAGCCTGCTACTGTGGAGCTGCTGCTGCCCCGGCCGAAGAGTCACAGTGCAGGAACACGACACCGTCCCTGAGGGAGGCCACGGTTAGACCTCACCGTGCAACAGTGTGTTTGACAACCGAGAGGAGGAGGAGGAAGAAGCCTCAACGTAAACCAGCGAACAGCTGTTTGTTTTGAGCAGCGTTGGGAAAGTGTTGGCGTCCAAACACACACGAACACACACGAACACACACGAACACACACGAACACACACGTTTGGCAGCATTTCTAACAGAGAAATGATGAATGATAAAGATCAGTGTAACGCAGTGCCAAATCCAAAGAAACGCCGGCCAACACGTTCACGTCCAAAACACTGGCGGCCACCAGAGTGCCGCTAATCATGAATACAGACAGCAAAGAGGAGGAAGAGGAGAAGAAAGACGAAGCAGGGATCCGCTGCAGAGGCTGTTCTGGCCTCATTATCCTCTCAAGTCTGGACAGGTGATCATTAACATGTGTGCACACACACACACAGTGAGGGAGCCTCCCTCACTTCATGTGCTGACAGGTAGTCAGTAAAGCAGAGCCATAATGTGGGGACAATCTCTCACCAAAGCACACACACACACACACACACACACACACACACCTCCCAGGGGGAGCTGACAAACATGTAATTGCTGTGTTCTCCTTGGCTGTGTACTTCAATGCCCCTCAGATATGCCATTATGTGAGTCAACAGCTTAACACAGACTGTTTTCAACAGGCCTCAGCGACTGCGTCCAGCCAGACGCTCGGCTCTCTGGGGGAGCCTCCATATAGCTGCTGACAGAAACAAAGGAAAGGGAGGATTAAGGACAGGAGGGGAGGGGAGACGCAGAAGGCGGGAGAGAGGAGGAGAGGAAGCGACGTGATCGAGAGAGGAGTGGGAAAGAGGAGGAAGAGAGACTAGAGAGTCAAAAGTTGACTTATGAAGTGAAGTAACCGTGTGTGGCACCTAAAAGTAGCTTCATGTCATACATGAGAGATCACACATGGCTGAATGTGGGCTGAGAAGAAGCGGAGGAAGAGGAGGAGGAGGAGGAGGAAGAGGAGGAGAAGGGTTTATAAAAAGAGACGTGACAGCAAATCATGAGAATGTCAACTCAAAGAGTGAAGAACAAACTGCTCCTCGTCTGGAAACACTGAGGAACCTGCAGATGACTTAACGAGACTCTGCGACCTCGACATCGCCGCCGCCGCCACACGAGAGGAACGAGGAAGAGGAGGAGTGTGTGGGAGCATGCTGGGTAACCAGAGCAGACTGAGAAGGCTGTTTACATGACGCTCGCATTTCTGTATCCCCCACGGGGGAGTACAACACACACACACACACAATCCTTTACATAGTGTGTGTGTGTGTGTGTAAGATGATCTCCATGACACAGTAAAAAGGCACACACACACACACACACACACACACACACACACACACACACACACACACACACACACACACACACACACACACACATTTCTTGGACATTTCATGTCTTGCCACATTAAATTATAGATTTTCCAGCATGAATGATGATGATGATGATGATGATGTGAGTGACGTCTGTTTACCCGCCTGCTGACTTTTAGTGATCTGCTGCCGTTTCATGAGAGAAAGGAGAGAGGAAATAAGGGAGGGAGGGAGGAGGGGGGAGGAGAAAGGGAGGGAAGGGGTAAAGTGTCAAGCGATGTGGTTATTTGTTCATTTATTTATGCCTCTTCCTGTCTTTGTTGCTCCAAGAGTCCGACTCAGGGTCGGATTGCACCGCCGCTGACAGAGATGGAGGGTGTGTGTGTGTGTGTGTGTGTGTGTGTGTGTGTGTGTGTGTGTGCGTGTCCCTCCCAACCTATTTTAGGATCAGCATGGACCTCTAACTAGTATTTTTATCCACAATAGTTATATGATACGAATAAATAATTCACATGCATGTCATAATAAATAAGTGTGTGTGTAGGAATGTTTAGGTCATCACATTAAGTGTGTGTGTGTGTGTGTGTTGCTGACTTTGGGGCACGTTGCTTCACATCGTTCCAGTGTTACATAAAAGTGTCGACAGCTCTGAATCCACATCAGCTGAAACTCAGAGATTTTTTTCTCTTTTGTAACTTAAATGTTGAAATTTTGGAGGAAGTTTCACGTCTTTTCAGAAATTATCTTCAGCCTCTGCAGAAACACGACGTCTATATCAGGGAGCTACGCACAGTTCCTTCTAGCAGACGTCCTGAGCTCAAATATGAATCCTGTGAAGTATGTGTGATCTCTGCGGCTTGTGAGACGTTTAAGAAGTGAGAATAAAATCGCACTTCCTTACAAGGTAATCAGTGCAGCTAACTGTGAAGCAATCAGCGGGACGAGTCGACGAGCTTCAGGAAGAGAGCGTAACTGTAAAACCAGCTGAGGGTGTGCAGAAGGTTCTAATATTCACTGCACCAGTGATAAGGCAGAACCATGTTCTGCTTGTTCTGATAAATTGGGTTTTTGTCGCTGGCTTTAAAGCTTTGGTGGCAGCTCGGTGCAGGACGAGGAGGCGGAGGAGAGATTTAATGAGACGCTGAGATTCTTCCTGGGATTACATGAAGGGAAGCGAGGCGACGAGAGAGAGAGAGAGGGGGGAGATCTCAGAGATGTCTTCTCAGACTTTGATCTTTTATCCAGAACCGGGTCTGCACCTCAGTGACGGGGGGAGCGAAGAGGAAGGAACAGCAGCGTTTGATTGATTCTGCATAGAAGCAGATTTATTTGTGTCACAGATGAATATTATTTGCCCCATCTGGATCATTCCTCCTCTTGTTGCCAAGTTACACAGACAAATCAAATTCACTGTGTTGTCTTATGTGGAAGGCTCCGCCCACTTCGGTTTGCAAAACAAACCGCAAACATTTCTCTTCAAATTTACTTTTACACGTCTGCACGGCGAGGACGGGAAGACGGGAGAAGGAAGGAAAGAAGTAAGAGCGACAGACTCGATGGATGAACGAGTGTCAGCCCCGCCGAACACGGCAGGAATGCCAGCTATGTTCCTCCTTCCTCCCTCTGACTCCCTCTCTGCTGCATCTTCAGTGTCTCCTCCTCTCACCTACTTCATCTGCTTCCTCTTTTCACATCATCTGGGTCAGCTCAGACTTTTCTCCTCAAACATCAGACTGAAACTTAAAATCACAGGAATCAGGTCATCTGTAATATGTCTGTCGGACACACTGCCTACCAGACGCCATGTATAGATATATATAAAGTCACACGTGTCCATGTGAGAAGTTAGCAACCCTTCAACTAGAATCTGATCATTCAAACTCCTTTTGCTGAACTTTAACTGGATGTTTATTAATTTATGAATAATTAAACCATAAAGAATGAAACTAATAATCTGTCAAATGTGGGTGAGCGTTCAGTTATTCTCTCCTCCGTCCCGTCTCTTTCCTCGTCTGTGTCATGTGACTCCACACAAAGTGCAGCTAAAAGGAAAACGATGGATGAGATCAGATTAAAGATGTGAGTGATACGATGATCTACAGTCTAACTCACAGAGGGAGTCAGCATCACTGTTTCCTTTAGTTTGTGTCTCTCATATCACACCATCACTTTTTTTCCTCCTCAGCCAATCAGCAGCCAACTACTCCACTTCCTGTCTTTAGAGGCGCAGCGCAGGAAACGGCGTGGGCGGAGGATGTCCATGTTAATTCTCCAGGAATGCAGTGAATGAATCCAACTGTACGAGAACGTAAAACATTAACCCCTGAGCAAACTCGTAAAGTCTCAAGATTTACAGCCCTGTGTCCGGTGAAGCGTCGCGATGACAATGGGCGCGACGAGGAGGGCGCACAGGAAGAGTGTGAAGGCCCGCTGCGCCGCGATGAGTCACACAACCGGGGAGATGCTTCTAAAACGCTGAGCGAGGTCAGCGGGACAGAGCTGCAGAGGAGATCGGTGACTGGGCTGCGTTCAACAGACAACAGGTTCAGATTATAACCTCGACTTCCAAGGTCAGCAGGAAGGTCGACTTTGTCACATCTTTTCTGTTCATTGAGATGAACGCTGCCGAGTTAAGTGGATCACAAACTGATGCTCACACAGTTGAAGTGAAGAACAAGTCTGAGCCACTTCAGCGTGAAATGACGGTTGATTTGTGAATCTGAAAGTTCACACAGGACGGTCAGATAACGCACTCTCTGCTCCGTCTCACCACGGAGAGGAAATAAAAGCTAAAATGTTCTTCACAGACTTTATCAAAGTTCCCGTCTTATCACACACCTTCACTTCCTTCACTTCAATAGAAACTGAAGTCACACAAAAGGCGATGCGCGTTAAAGATTACAACGGCAGGTGTTGCAATGACTGACACCATTTTAAAACCGCCCACGAAACGCAACTGAATGACTCAACCAGGACGTCATTTCACAACCGACACACGGACGTTTGGAAAGGTTCTTCTAACCTTGAGAAACCACACACACAGTCACACACACACAGTCACACACACACAGTCACACACACACAGTCACACACACACAGTCACACACACAGTCACACACACACACAGTCACACACACACACACACGAGTCAAGCTTACACAAGCGTATCAACCCTTCAACTGCTTTTATTGAACCATATTTGATCTTTCATGATGTCATGACTCAGATTTCAAATTCTTTGAAACAAAAGTTACATTTGCTCACGCGGCCAGCATGAAGGATCCATTCAGGCCGGCTCAGACTAGTGCCTGAAGAGCAAACCAGGGTCATGGATAACACCTGGAAGCGGCTCTGCACAGAGGAACAGGACCTTGCATGCAGGGCACAGAAACACAGATAAGGACCAACAACAGGAATCTCACCTCAGTGTTTCCTAAAGACACACGCAGAGTCACATGATCACTCCTGACGCTCTTTCAGGAACATTATTCACTTCCTGAACCGCATTTCATCGGATTCTTTCTGGATAAATGTGTCAGCTCCATGAAACTTTATGCTGCGATGACCTTGACATCATTAAAACGACGTGCTGCTGCTGCTGCAGAGGTCACAAGCGTTGACTTCGCACTATTAAAGCCTCAACCTGGCTACAAATCAAGCTAAGTTATCACAAGTCAACAGAGAGAAGGAGAGCGTGAGCTTAAAACAGGCCGACACAAACCGCAGGCGGCAGGACTGTGACTGTTTAACACAAACGTCTCCTTTGACCTTGATGGAGTTAACTTTCGCCTCGCTGTGACGTGAACGCGGCTCCTTTCACTCATTAGTTTGCAGATTTCCAGCTGTGCTGCAGGAGCTGGTACGGGCAGCTTGAAGCACCGGTAGCCAGAGCGGTGTTCCCCTTCTTTCCTCAGCCTGACCTCCCATTACAAAACCAGACCTCTCCAATCAGTGAATGAGCTGAGGTCATTATTATTACTACACACTCATTTCTTTGTGTGTGTGTGTGTGTTTCAGCAGTCCGAATCAGGAGCTTGGCAGGCCTGATAGCAGCTGGCAGGGCGAAGCGTCAGCTGTTTGTGTCGGCCTTTTATTAAAACCGCTGGCTGAATCTTTCCAGAGCTCCACGACAGTTTTGTGGTTCTGCTGTTAATCAGTTCAGGCAGGAGGAAACAGAATCACTCCACCAAACCTGGTTCTGTTCGACAGCGTGCCGTTGACTCAAAGCCAAACTGGCTGATGCCAGCTCGGGTGTTGGTATTTCCAGCATTTTAAGGGTTTTCAGATGTAGAAGCTTGCCTGGAAATGCAATGCATGAAATGACATTTTAAGATGTTTAAGATGGAATATAACTGCTGGGAAAAGATAGAACAGGTAAACACGATGTCAAAGTATTCAAACGTCTCCTCAGTTTACTGGAATCTCTCCTCTGTCGTCTCACCTTCACGTACTCTAATTACAGCTCTTCTTTGTTGGTTTCTGCATGTTATCGCTGTTTTAAACTGGCTGATGTGTGTAATTAAGACTTAAACGATGAGTTATTCTGATGCATGTGATCACGATCATTACTTTGTCAACACTGTTGACCGATGTCTGCATTGTCTGCAATGCTGCCGTTACATAACATCTAACTGTTCCACTGTCATTTTAAACAGTGTTGAGGCGCTGCTGAACTTTTCTAAGAGAAATGTTTCTTCACACCCGACGGCTCACACGTCCTATTTATAACAGTGACTGATAAAAACCATCTGAAGCCTGTTAGAGGAAGTTATTGGTCAGAAAAGAGAAGTAATTGTCGCTCTGTGGGAGAACTGAAGCTCTTATTCTGTTTTCATCCTGAATATTTTACAGCCCATCAAATCTCTTCTTCTCAAAATAAAAACCTAAAAAATAAATAGAATCTGAAATGTTTCCTCGTCACGCTCTCACTGCTTTTACAGACACGTGCCACATTTTGGCTGCAGGTGTGTAACGTGTGTGTGAGTTAACGCCGCTATAGATAGAACGAGTAAGCGCTAAACTTAAAGACAGAATTACTCAGCGCTGCGTTATTTTAATCATTTACTCAGAAAAGAACTTCATTCAGAGTCAAGACGTGCAGAGCCAGCATCACACACACACACACACACACACACACACACACACCACATGTCTGACAAGAGACAGAAACAAACACTATGGTTTGTTCATGAGTGTGAACAAATAATGAAGGTGTGTGTGTGTGTGTGTGTGTGCATGATATGAGAAGCACGACATTTCAGCAGCTACAAATCCTCATTCTTGGCATTCTCACTAAAACAGGAATTTTTGTTGCTCATGTGCTGCTGATCACACACACACACTCACTCACACACACACACACACACACTCACCTCTCAAAATAGAGACAAAAACATTCCTATAACAACAAAAGTGAATATTAAATAAATCATGTGGCGCTCGAGAGACGAATAAGATGAAGGAGGGAAAATAAAAAGAAACACAGAGGACTGTCCGTCTGTGTGTGTGTGTGTGTGAGTTTAACTGTGTGTGCATGCATGCATGTGTGTGTGTGAAAATGTGGCCAAACGGGAGTTTCAGGCCAGCCCAGTTGCCCGGCAGCAGACAGCATTGTCACGGTAACAGGCTCTTCCTGCCCCTCCTCCTTTTCACCCGCCTTGCGCGCTTTTACCTTATAAGGCAACGCATTTAACTGCCTGTCACAGCGACAATGGTGATGTAAGAGGGTAGCAAGGTGCACCCCCTGCTGACACACACACACACACACACACACACACACACACACACACACTCGAAGAATGGACACGCATAACACAGAAACGCACACACACACTTTCAGGGTGACGCTGCAGACCCTCCAAAGTTACCTGACTGCATCCATGTCCTGTTTGAAAGAGTGTGTGTGTGCTCTAAAGTGCAGGAATGTGAAACACACACACACACACACACACACACACACACCCTTCTTCCTATGAGGCAGCAGAAGCAAACAGAAAGCAGAAAGATGGACGTACAGAGACAGGATGTGACCCGGCAGCTTCAGTGACGACGTTAAAGTGTTAAAAAGATCTGCAGCTCTGCTGAAAACACTTCGTAACGCTCTGCCAACGTTCAGGAGACTCAGGTCAGACACCGGGTCAACAAGTGTGTGTGTCTGAGGGAGTCTAAGCATGTCCTTAGATGGCATTGACTCACATTTGATGAACTGCAACAATGTGTGTGTGTGTGTGTGTGTGTGTGTGTGTGTGTTTTCAGGAAGTCAGACATCGCTCACGATGAAGAAACAAAGCTGAATGAACTTGCAGATTTCTGGCTCAGCGCTTTAATCCGAGTTCTGAAGAGACACAAATCCTTGTCGGGTTCAAATAAGAAGACGATCAGAGATCTGTTGATGTTTATCTACTGCAGAAATGACTTAACATGACAGGAAGTGAGTCTTCTGTAGTAAACACGCCATGTCACTGCTGACTAAAACCAAATCTCAAAATACCTCCTGAGATAAGGCCTTAAATTTAGATTGTGCAAAATGTTTCCAGACTTCCAGGGACTTCCTGATGCTGCGAGTCATTAGGAGAGGAGGGAAGGAGGGAAGGAGGGAAGGAGGCAGGAGACCTCGTAAAGGAGCCGAGAGGGTCCAGACCCGGCGCAAAGAGCAGCACATTGTTTGTTCCTCTGAGTTTCCGCTTGTTGATGGCCCGTACAAAACACACACACACCCCGTTTAACCAAAACCACCCCCTTCGGTCCAGCTCCGTCACACATTCCTGAGCTCACCCTGCCCTTTACGGCTTCATGACTCACCGGCCCGACGCCTGTCTGACACACACGCAGAGTCAGGCGCATGCCGGGAGAATCAGCATGCAAATGGACATTAATCAACCGCTGAGAGTGTCACACAGAGCGGCGGTCAGGGATTACCAGGCAGATTTCTGTGGAACAATAGTGTTTCTACCGCGCACGACGAGGAAACTGGTGTGTGTGTGTTTAGCACTGCGCTAATTGTTTAGTCTATCAAGTGTCAAACAGTCACAAACCCCCGTCAGTTGTTTTGTCCAACGTTCAGTCTGAAAGCGGAGCTGGGAGCAGATTCAGGTCGTCCTCTCTGAGCTCTGCCCACAGACGTGCAACTTGCAAAACCAAGAACGGTTACATGGTGACGAGTGTGAAAACACACACTGGTCAACACGCCTAAACACACATTTATACATCAACACACTCCTCCCACACTAACCTAAAAGCTTAAGTTGATTTAATGCAGTGATCCTCGTGGCCCAGATAGACACACACACACACACACACACACAGACACACAGACAGACGACACCCCCTCTGAGCCCCTCGGGGTGCAGGGCTCAGTCATGGCCGCTACCATGTGTGCAGGTCCGTCTGCGGGGGGTGGATCGCAGCTCCAGAGAGATGCAATCCCTTTAAAATGACTTTAATAGTGCAGCAGCCCCCCCGCCTCATCTTCTGTGTGTGGAGCAGTCCAGCGTGTGTAGACGGTGAATCAGTGACAGTCTGATCCTCTCAAACACTTTCTGTGCGTCTGTATACAAACAGACTGGAGGACTAGAATTAACCTGCATGAGCTGTGAACAGCAGCAGCACGTACAAAAACATCAATTAACTGATGGTTTACTCGTTTATAGCTGTCAAACAGAGAGCATCAACACACACACACACACACACACACCACACACACACACACACACACACACACACACACACACACACACACACACACACACACACACACACACACACACACACACACACACGACGCTGAACTTCCTTTTCACTCACACCTCGACTGTCTCAAAGCTCAGCAGTGTTCAGCTGCGACGCTTCCCTTCCAAGAATGAAGAGACATCTGAGGGTGACATCAACACTGATTTCCTCAGCTCGCATCGAGGTTGTCTGTAGCTCAGCGTTCTGTCAGTTGCTCTGCAGCAGCGGTCGACTGACACCGGTTTCAGCTTCTGATCAGTTATAGGCGTCTTTTATTAATCAGGTTTCACTGAGGAAATCCACATGCACACAGTTTGGATACCACAGCAGCCATATCAGTACCACGGCCCTGCTTCGGGGCTGTTGCTAAGCAACCTAAGACTACAGCATCTTATTTTTAGAAGGTTTAAAATGCTTCACAGCACCTGGTGTTACGGAGTACGAACCAACTCATGAGCTGTTTAATCTCCACATCACTGCACGGCTGCTTTTGTTCACATCATGTTTATTCTCCAACATCTCATCCATCAGACGATCACTGTTCAACACAACCTCTCCATCTCTCCCTTCATCCTCCTCCTCCTCCAAAATAGACTTCACCCCCTCTGCCTGGATGAAATGTGACAAAATAAAAGACTTCTTTCAACCAGCAGCGCCGCACTCATCAATGCTTGCGTGAACCTCACGGCGAAAAGAAGCCATCAATCCCAGGAAGGCGTTCAGAGAGCGTGTTAGCACACAAACGGTCTCGTACTGCGGTGGCGAGCTCAGCAGGAAACACTGCAGCGCTATTCTCACACTGCAGCGATGAACCGCCGTGTCTCCACAGCAGTGGTGTCAAAACCAGCTCACATACAAGACGAGCCGTTGATCTGAGGCTGCTGCAGGGTACCAGGGTCTGAGTTCAGGCCACGTGCACGCCGTGCACTCCCCACAGCGCTGTGAGTCACAGCAGGGCCAACAGAGGAGTCTTTGTTAACCGGGGATCGGCAGCTAAATAATCTCCTGCAGGCCAGCTTTGATTGGATCGGACAGGATAGTAGGCTCGTGGCCGATGGCGGCGAGGGCAGAGGACTTCCCTGACCCACATTAAGACGAGCAGCGGACCTGCACGGCTTTCTGCTCCAACAGCTGGCTGACTTTTCAACACAATATGAGCTCAAAAGAGGAAACATGGTTTACACACAAAACAGGAAGGTCTGCATGTAACACCATGTCATGCTGAGGAAGCGATTAATACAGACTGTTAAAAACATCCAACAGATTTCACACATTTACTTTGAGAGCACAAAGACCTGCAGCATCAGAGCAGAGCTCATCTCAGTCGACACACTGGAACTTCAGTAGCTGACTAATGGACTAATGTGACAGCTTCAATGAAACCTGCTCTGTGCTTTTATTCAATCTATAGTGAGGCGCGCGTTCCCGCCTCTCTTGGCAGAGTCATCTGGTCCATTAGGGCACCGGTGACACACGAACATGCAGTGATGATCTGTGCGTCTCTAGCCGGACTCACAGGGCTTGCCTGGCTGTTTGCGTATGCGGTAACATTATATTTAAAACAGGGAAGGGGATAGAAAACCGCAAAAACCTTCCTTCCTCTTTCATCCACGACTACAAGTCCCAGAGGGACGAGCACAGCGCCGCAGACAGTCTTCAGTCTTTGAGTCTCACTCATCGTCTTTTGTTCTTCTTCTCTGATTCATTATTGCTCAGCTTCATCAAAAATCAGGATTTGTTTGGTTTAATATTATTTCTACATTCAGGTTTGAGTGGTGGCATATTACAGGTGATATTAACCAATCTTCCATAAACCAAAAAGCCTGAGCTGTCGGCGGGACATTCTGAAGTTAAAGAACAACAACAGAAAAATAGGAGCGAGGAGGAAAAGAATCCTTCTGCTTCCCATTTTCATGTCAGACCCCGAGGCCAACAGGAGCAGCAGCATGTTTGGATCGTCTGTCCTCTCAGCTGCATAAACTGGCAGTGAACCTGCAGTGAGCGTTTACCATCCATCTGTCTCAAGTTCTCGCCACTTCTCTGCGTGCGAGTCTAAATGTAGTGTTACACTCACAGGTCTGTGCCTGGATTTCTACCATCAGCTCACAGAGAGAAGACAGAAGATAATTCACCACTGTAAGTGTTTAATGTGTGTGAGCTGAAAACACAAACACTAGACCTGAGCGTCCATCCGTGTGTCTGTAAGAGCTCCAGGCTTGAAGTCTCAGAGGAACCATGAAAGAAAAGAAACACACAGGTCGAGGAGACGCTGGACCAGAAATATATGTGTTGTAGAATATAAATATATCTTACAATACAGATCGAAGCCCGGGAGCAAACACAGAAAAACAATCGTAGCACCAATGGTCAGAAACACACACCGGCCAAGTCCTAAAAATAGCAGCACACACTCCCGTGATCCTCTTTTGTCTGCTCCTGTTGCCTTAACGACTCAGAGGCAAAGACAGAGCAGCTAACGGAGAACAGGGACGAGATGAACGTGGAGCGTCGGTGAAGGAGAGGAAACGTGTTGCGTGGGATTCTGTGCTGAGCAGAGCGGCCTCGCTGTGAAGGAAAGCAGAGGAACCTGAAGGCACCATCAGTAAATATTTAATGCTGCTGTGATGTGCACACTCCACTGATACCCCGCTCAGTGTTTCTGCTTCAGAGGCCGAGACCGGTTCAACTTCACACAAGCTGATCCTGCAGCACTCAGGAACTGATGCTGTTTGTTTCTGGGTGGTTTGGCTAACATCGTTAGCATTAGCCATGACAATTATTTAATAATATGATTATATAAGATCAATAATGAAACTGAAAAAACATCCCGGTACACTTCTACATCTCTTCCAGTGTTTGTCTGTGTGTGTGTGTGTGTGTGTGTGTGTGTGTGTGTGTGTGTGTGTGTGTCTCCCAGCAGGCCTCTCCTCTTCACCTCTTTGCCCAGTGCCCCAGTTTGAAAGCTGTTAAATAATGTAACAAGGAGCTTGCTGAGGAAATCAGACACAGCCGCAAAGGAAACAAACACACACACACACACACTTTGTTTGAATCATGGTCTGTTTTAAAAGCCACCGATGAGAGATGGAGGCATCTGTCATGACACCACAACAAACACTAAGCGATGCCTACAGATCCCAGCAGCCCCGTCAGGTGATTCTCCGTCAGGCTCGGTTTGCTGCAGGTTCACCAGATCACGCCGATAAAAAGCTAAATGTGAGCAGACGTCTGGTAGTTAGGCAGCGAGTGCCCAGGTGAGCGCCCAGGTGAGCGCCCAGGTGAGCACCATGCTCATGCTGTCCATAACAGTCCTGCAGCCGAGGATAATCAGGTTTCTTCTTAAAGCTGCTCTGGTTGCTTCATCTGGAGCTGCAGCTGTACCACCGTCACACTGGGAGGGAGACGAGTGTGGCACGCAGCAGCTACGGTGTTAAACCTCTGATCCAGCCAAACAGATGTCTGCTCTATACGTGTGTGTGTGTGTGTGTGTGAGCGTATCCCAGATGTAGCATGAGGCCTTACTGTCACACCTCACTCTTTGTTACCAGACTAGCACGGCCTGTTTGTTGCATTCTCTCTCTCTCTTCTCTTTTTTTCTCTCCCTCGCTCACTCACACACCCAACCCAGAGGGAGAAGAACCTGTCTAGGTGTGGCTATGTATGCATCCATCCAGTGTTATTCTAAAGAACAATAATATCATCTGAAGAACGTGGTCTGTGTGTCGGATCCTGAGCTGACTCGGTATAATACACTGATCTCCTCATTCCCACCTCTCAGTTCATCCTGCATGTGTCAGATCTGGAAGTAATCTGTTCCTCTGAGCTGGGATGTAATCTCTGGGTAAGTGATGGTGGTGGTCTGTCCCAGTCTGACAGATGTTGCTGCACAGCCACGTCACCGACCTCCAGATGACTTCATGCAGTGTGAAGAACACGTACGCTTTAGTTACTGGACACGGTATCTTGCACATCTCTCACATCTAGAAGTTACAAATATCCCCTCGAGCCGCAGAAGCCACGACACAACAGCTCTCAGGCTGAGTAACTCCTTCCTGTGTCCGGCTAACTGACTCAAGTCAGTCCAGTTTCACTTACAGTCTGAAGAGCTGATAAATAAACGTGAAAGAAGGAGCCGTTCAACAGCAACAATACGAGAACACATCTCACCAAACTGCACGTGTGCACTCACGTCCACCTTTACAAAGCCTTGTATAAGACGGCACTGAAAAAGGGTGCTAATGGTGTAGGCAACTGTGTCTCTATCTTTAGACTCCAGTGTGTGACACAGGCAGCACCATTAGCCTCGCTTCGAAGTGTTGGATAGCTTGAAATGGCAGCAGTGTGAACAGGGTTTTGCTTCTCTTCTATTTTTCTGATCACATTTTTATTGAATCTCTCTCTCGGGTGCGCGATGATAGCAGAGCTGAGCGGCGGTTTCCAAAAATACAGAGCGCTGTGTTCAGAATAACGGCACTATCTGCACTGTGCAGCCATGTAGACAGAGCAGAGAGATGCAAGGTGAGACAGAGACATTCAGAGACAGCTCACAGTGTCACAGTGTGGCAATGCAACTGTATCCGCCATCTTCATGAATGACTGCTTCCTTTTTTAGATGAATAACCTGCAGTTTGAAGTTTATGTTTTAAATAGACAGCCACAGAGGAGGTGTGAGGCGAGGTTACTGTAATCTGTTGGTAAATGAGGAACCTGCTGCAGCTGAATATTACATTGTTTTCTGGGTTTCCCTGCGTGTTAAACGGAGCATGCATGAACACGGAAATCACACCACCCCTGCCGTAGGTGAGCACATGAGAGGCCTGTGTTTGTTTAACTGCTCAGTGTTTACCGGCAGCCTCGGGCAGACAAACACAGCAGCTATGTGACTGCTGGAAAACTAGAGAGTGGGGGAAACTGCAGTCAACCCCCAGCCTCAAGAGCCAGAATATAAAAGCTGCCCCCACCCATCACACAGGCATCTAAACACACACACACACCACACCAAAACACACATCCTTTTCTTCTGCTGCTTTCCTACAAACATTCCCTGCGCCTTCTGTCTGCATTAGAACACACACATTGACACACACACACACAGCATGTCGTGCATGTTACAGTCAGCACTCAGCATGGACCTCTGACATGAGCGAGTCTGCTGATCAGCGTCACATTTACTGTCAGTCTGCATGAAGCCAGAAATAAAGTCAGAAATGCCGCGATGATGATTTTCATTACAGACTTCCCGCAATGAAGGTGACGTCTTCAAACTGTTTGCTCTGCCCGACCAAGATGTCCAGCCTGATATGAAGCAGCAGCAAAGCTTCAGAAACCAGGAAATATTCAGCATTTTTCTCAGTGTGATATCGTTTGACTCGACTAATGTGTCTCCAGTATTCAGCGTGAAGAAGCTGATGCAAATCCAACCGTGTGAATATAAAGTGCTGTGGATCGATCGCAAATACTACACCAACTGTTACCAGTCAATGTTTGACTGCATCAAAAAATTAAAACATTTAAATCTGTTTATTCCTTTAAATCTTTTTGTTTGTTAGTGGAGGATCCGCTCGAGGACACATGAAGCAGGCCGGTCTGAAGCGAAGACCATCGACATGCAAACTGGCAGCCAACCAAAAGGAAATTCTTCGTCCCCATTGTTGCCAATTTCAATTCATCGGGGGGAAATGCCATTTACTAATCCTCATAACTATGCACAATAGCCAAGAAGTAAGCCTGTGAGTTCACACAGCCACAATTAGCGAGAGATGTGAGGTTATGTCAGCCATGAACTGAATCCAGGAGCTCGTGGCTGCGATGACATGCGGACGCACTGAAGTTCTCCTCGCTGCCCCAAAAATGCACAAATGCTTTGGTGGCACACAAAGAGTGGGCGAGAAACAGACCGTAAAGAAATCTCTTTGAGAGAACACATTAGGCTCCACCACCTCCACGCTCAGGCCTGCAGCCAACCAATGTCAATAGCAGCCCTGGGCTACATGGTATGCTACACTCTCTCAGCTGATTGGACGGCGTGTTCAAGTCTGCCCTTTGAGCTCTCTTGCTGTATGAGAAACAAAGCAAATGGATCCAAAGTGCAATCAATCACAGGGCGGCAGGGCCTAAAACATTTCTGCAAACAAATATTTTGCACTTGGCGCCATGGCTTCCACCATATTGTAACCGGCTGGAAACTCTCGCTGCCCCCCCCCCCGCGAGCACCCTCTGCCCTCGAGGAGGATTCTCCCTCTGTCTCCACCGCACAGACCACATCTGCAATCCTGCAAACCCCCAACTCTTTTTTTTTTTCCCTGTCGGGCAAAAAAACAGGATACCCCGCCCCCCTTTAGTAAAAAGCCCCCTCCCACTGGCCTAGCCGGCTATAATGGGCCACCAAAGGAATGTTTCCCCCTGCATGTTCTCTCACCGCCGCCAATGGCAGGACAGAGAGAAAGAGAGGGGGAAACTGAGAGGGCTTACATTCCTCTGTGCTCTGTCCCCTCGCAGGCTGTCTGCTTCGTTTTTTAGGTGCACAAGCCGAGTCTGGATCACAGTCAGCTGAGGCGGAGGGCTTTCCCACAGCTGACCTGGAGTCAGCTGGCAGTGAGGGGACGACCAAAGGCTACACTACCATTATCTCACATCCCCAAAATGCCTGCAGACATCTGGTGTTAGAACTCAAAGTGCAAAAACGCCCGTCTCCACACGTGTTAAGTTCAAACAGAAGTCCAATCCTTCCAGTGGTGGAAGAGGAAGTTACAGCCGTACTTCCCCTTCCTGCTTGACAAGAACTTTATTCTGGTCAAGCAGGAAGAGCTTCTGAAAATGCAATCAGTGCTGATTATTGTTACAAGTCCTTGAGGGTGAACTCACAGATCTCAGATCGTTTCACATCTTCATCATTTCCCAACAACCCGTCCAGATCTCAGAACAGATCACAGCAGCACGGTCTTTGAACGGTTTAACGTCCATCAACTGATCAAACTCAACTTTGTTTGGTTCAATTCAATTTCCACTTTTTAAAGAGGAAGTGATGTGCACCATTATTATACCTTCATTGTTACTCTTCTCTACAGTTAGACACACAAACGGAGCCAAAGACCAAAAGATTCCTAAAATCGAGATTTGAACCGAGACTGTTCGGTTGCAGGGACACACAGCAGCTCACTGAAGTCGCTCACCCATCGAACCTGAGATGAAAAGATGTGGATCATAAATCTGATGTAATAAAATCTGAATTTTGGGGCCAAATCACGCAACAATGATCAAAAAGATCTTATTGCAGGTGTCTGAGGTTGCAATCACATATATTAATATCTAATACATCAGACAGAAGATGATCCTGGCTAAGCAGATTAAGCTTCATGTATATTCAGACTGTGTAACACAGATTAACCTGACTTACTGTTCATCTGAGGCTCACAGACACTGTGAACTACATAACAGATAAAGACTCGCTGATTTCTGCCTTTAAAGATAAAAGCTTCACTTCAACAGGCGGCCAGGTTCCTCTTCTATCTGCCACACCCCACTTAGGCTGGTCCTACTACAATGAATCAGCCAATCACAAAGACAAACAGACGACCAATCAAAGCGTCCGCTCCTTCAACTCTCTACAAACAGAGCATTGTCTATTGTTGTTTAGCGAGCCGGCTATTTAGCTGACCTTCCTGCCCAAACATTTTCTCCTCCCTTCATTCTTTTAAAAGTTGTTTTGGAGCAGGAAGGAAGGCCGCCTGGCAGCTCATGATGTAACCAGATCTTAGCCAGTGCCGAGAGACGATGGCAGGATGCATTGTTTGATCCATTTGTCCCCGACAAAATGTCACTCACAGCTCGTCCTGAGCCAACCCAGGCCATCTGAACCGGCTCCGCCTGCTGCCAGCCAGCCAGTCACACAGAAAGCATGTGAAAGTGGGCGGCAAACGAACAAACTAACATTGTGTCCAGCTGCCCACCTTGGCAGTCATAGAAAAAGAAAATATCAGTGTGTGTGTGTGTGTGTGTGCTGCTGGGTCAAACTAATTCACGCTGCTAGCTTTGTGACGCTGGACGACACATCTGCACCGACTTCTTGTACAGCGAGGCAAACGTGGGTGTGTCCAGAGAAGAAATAAGCCTCATTAAGCACGAGCAGCATCTGATGGGTCGTGTTAAGGAACAGGAAAATGATCCGTTCATCCCGTCTCCCGCCCCATCGTTCCATCGTGTACAGCTGCAAACTGGAAAATCTGTCCAGCTCCAATCACTGCCGTGATTGACCCTCTGAGTTGGTATAGGAAAATGAAGAGTCAGTGACCACAGCTGATTTATGATCCACAGTCAGTGCTACACACTCCTCATATGAGATAAGGGAATTAAAACTTACATTTTTATCATGTCAAGTTTGATTGTTTTTGTGAAAACTACAATTTTGCAGCACGGGGGGCAAACAAAGTTTGGTGGGACTAAAAGTCATCAGTGCTGCCGACGGCCCCGGGCCCTTTGGCTTGTGTACACTGCTGCTTTCCTTGTTAGCTCATCCACCCACCTTGCAGTACTTTCGCCCTGCCTCATGACATGAGAAATATGTGCAGCCTAACTGTCGCTAAGGAGCTGGATTTGCATGCACCGCCTGCCACAGTAAAACCTTTGGTGGCGTCACTGCGTAGTTTGACATGTTTCAACGTGTGGCGCTTCCAGGAGCAGCGAGAAAGACTTAATAACACGTTTGTCAGGCGAGCAGCTTCGCCTGTAACAAACTGCACTTAGCTGGACTCAGCTGGGCTCAGTCCAAGCACTCTGGGGTGTTGAGAAATGTTGCTCCACATACAAAATGGACAACTGGAAACACACTGCAAGGACAGACCTCTGCTGAGAAACACAGGCTTCCACCTGCACTGTTCTTCTTCAGGCTGAGTGTGAAGACAAACAGAGACGGGGTATGCACTTTGAACTGTTTACACAAGCAGATGAAGTGCTAATCTTCAGAGTGTCCTTTACATGAGGTGTGAACCCAAGACCTCCACTCTTCTGGTTTCACATGTAAGCTGAGTCCTGTTGTCACATGCCATCTCGCTGTCTCCTCCCTCAGTTTTTCCCGTCTCTCATGTTCTGTGGACACCAAATAGAGGCGAGGATGCCAAAGAAACCCTCAGGATTGCAGTCTTTTTCCCCTCTTGTATTACTCAGCATGATGGAAAACTCTGCCTCCAACAAACCACTCTTGATTTTGACCTTTCGGACTCAGTGGCACACTGCAAGGACAGACTTCTTCCCACACTCATTATTACCCGAGTCTCTTGATATTCCTGCGGGAGGCATTTGCTCACTTTTGCGCAATAACTGGCACAGTGAGCGTGAATACACCGCAGGAATTCGCCCTTGCTTCCCCCGCCTCACTGGGGCCGGCACAGCTCAAGCTTGGCAGGGAGACGGACGTGTCCCCAGCCTGTACTGTTCCCAATCAACCCAACACCTATCAGCCTGTGCTGATTAGTGAAGACTCGGGAACACAGGGGCATGGACCCCTGCCCAGGTTTGCACAACAAGCCTCACTCTGTTAATGATTGGTAGGTTAGATTTTCCTCTTGAAGAAACTTTGACCCGTGTGATCTCTGGCCAAATATGCAGAAAGTCCGAGGTAACAGTGAAGGACGGACGAGGCACGCCAGGTTTGATGCTAATTAACTGCAGGAATGTCTGATGTTGACGGCTATATCGCTGAGTGGCCTAATAAAAATGCACAATCCAATGCTCGGCATGCTGTCACACCACTCGGAGGTATGCCTGTCATCTGGCTACTTACAGAATAAGGGTGCACAGTCTGGTTAGCACTGTACACACACACACTCATTCCTCATAGCTAGGCGATGGTTCTTCAGCTCATCCTTCATTATATGGCCTCTCCACTCCCTGATATGAGGCTCTACATGTGGTCACATCACAAGGTTCCCATGACAGAAACGTCATCACCGGAGCCACACGTGCTCTAAGTTTGGAATATATCACAGCTCGGTTTTGACACACTTCTTGGTCACAAGGTGACCTCGGCCCTGTGAGTGTTAGCAGATGTCTTTCATCACTACAGCACACAGGTTCCAAAGTAGCACGAGGAACATTAGCATCGATCACAGCTCAGCAGCATCTATTAAAAAACGGTGGAGCAGGAGGCTGACGAGAAGCTGGAGGAGAGCAGAGGAGAGCCGAGGAGAGGAGAGGAGAGGAGAGGAGAGGAGAGGAGAGGAGCTGGAGGAGAGCAGAGGAGAGCGGAGGAGAGGAGAGGAGAGGAGAGGAGAGGAGAGGAGGAGGAGAGCAGAGGAGAGGAGAGGAGAGGAGAGGAGAGGAGAGGAGAGGAGAGGAGAGGAGAGGAGAGGAGAGGAGAGGAGAGGAGAGGAGAGGAGAGCAGAGGAGGTGTCACGCTGCGTAAATGTTAATGATTGCTGTTATTTTGGTGATCGGTGTTGTATTGGCCAAAGTACTGATGTAGCACACGGTGCCAAGTGGTTTAATTTGGTGTCTTAATATTTATGCAGAACATTAGTGAAGCTAAAATCTACAGCACAGCGAGTGGGCGGTTAGTTCTACAGCTACACAAACAGCAGATATAACAATAGTCTGCACACACACACACACACACACACAGCGGGAGCATTGCTCATGACAACTGCATTATTTATTTAAACACCTTGGTGTATTGTATGGACTTTGCTCTTCACCTGAACTGTCCAGGATCAGATCAGAGGACAGATGATGAGGCAGGCCAGGAGTTAACACACACACACACACACACACACACACACACACACACAGAGAATGGCTGGATGTGGATGTAATGAATCACAGCAGCTTTACTGTGAATGCTCTGTATATCGGCCTTGAACAGGCTGGTATCGGTCCTCCTGCCTCGCCTCGCCTCAGTCAGTCTTATCGGCCTCCAGCAGCAGCAGCAGCAGCTCAGGGCGCCTTGAAAACGCAGCAAAGCCTCAGAAAACCAGGCTGACTGTTTTAAAGCTCACATGTGTGCACAATCACTGTCCTGACTCTGTCTCCGGGAAGGTGAAGAAAGGAGAGAGGGGAGCAGCAAACACTTCAGAGCATTTCATTAGAGTGAAATGAAGCAGCTTGACATTGAGGAGCGCCTCGGGACGAGCTCAGAGGAGAACCGGGCTGGGAGGTGAGGTGGTTGGTAGAAAGTGGGGCACAGGGAGCAGCTGCGGGGTTTGTGGAGCAGAGCCGAGGCCCGCACTCGGTCTCTGACCTCCACTCCCTGTCCCATCCCTCCCCTGCCATTTTCTTTCTGCCCGCCGCCTCCTCCGCTCAGCCCGGCTCGACTCGGCCCAGCTGGGCCCAGACTTTTGGTTCACTCACCTTCCTCTGCTGTTTCTCCCAGGCCGGGTCCAGCAGCAGGTCCCGGTCCCAGTCATTCTCCTGCTCCATGTAGGTCTGCACCCCGCCGGCCGAGGATTGGTTATTGGCAGCGTGATAATCTACCATGTCAGCCCAGGAAACCTGAGTGCGCCACAGACCAACTGTCAGCTGGAAAACAAAAAATAAAACCGGGGGGAAAAAGCAACGAAGGCCCAAATGAGAGAGGCGGGGTGGGGAGCGATACACGGCAGGAAAGAGTCCTTCTTCTCCCGAGAGTGTGTTTTTTAATGTGATGAATATCCGGCGTGTGCAGTCAGAAAATCCCCGCTGCTGCTGTGAGAAGAAAAGCTTTCCCTGTGAACTGAGAGGCTGTTGGGAGGAACCGGCCGCTCCTACAGGCTGCAGCGGGCCGCCAAGCTGCTGCAGCCGGGCAGCCGCGCTTCCGCCCGCGCCTTTCAGACTAAAACAACCGAGCTGTGTCACACACGGAACACCGAGCTCCAGAAGAATAAAGACATAAATAGAAAGTCTTTGTTTGATGGTGTGTTTCGCCTGTTTCACGATCAATGCAGCAGGTCTCTTTTCTTTCCCGCTGCATTCATTTACTCTGATAAATAAACATAAGAACTATGTTTAAACAGTTATTAAATAGTCCTCAGTGTTATCTCTGTATGCTCATAGAAATTCAAGCTTTTTAAAATCAATTTTCAAAATAATTTGTGCATTTTATTTATTCCGGGAATCTCTCACCAAAGTTCTGACATTTTATTTTGAAGGCGCGCTCCCGCACCTTGTTGCGTGAGTCTGCGTGTTTCTGTGTGAATTGACTGCAGTGGCGTCTATTGGTCCAGACAGCTCATGAATATTCATGACACATTTGAACGTGAGCTGCTGAAACAATGAAACATTATCAATCTGAAATCAAACACTGTGTGACACCTCGTGGTGTGTTAGCTGTCATTTCACTGCTGCTGGAAATATTAACACACAAATGTGTGTGTGTGTGTGTGTGTGTGTGTTAATGACCTGAAACCAACAGGCACGTTTGTAAAGTTTATTTTGTAGGGAAACTCTGATATCTGTCTAGACTTTATAAATTCCTCCAACTTTGACTCACCTTAAACCATTTTGCAGACGAATCTTCTACAAGTTCAGATTTATTCTTTACCATCATTGTTCTCTGACACGTCTGTCCATTTATCTTCATGGTGTTTCAAAATAAACGTGTCAGCAAAAGTCATTACAGAAGAGTAATAATGACACAGATATAATCTCCAAGTGAGCATGTCTGGCCAAAGTTAAAGAAGGCAGAAGGCTGCAGCCCAGAAATGCACACACAGAGAGAGAGAGAGAAGTTCTGAAGGTGAAGATCTCTGGTCCGGTCAGAAATAATTCAGATTTATTCTTGTTTTTTAAACAGCGTGCAGCGTCTCTGCCTCCTCTGAAAAAAAGAAACAACCTGAAAGGGGAAATTAATCTTTAGTAGCTGATACACGTGCAGCCTGTGCTCATCACCGGGTCACGATCCAAACAATTTGAAAAGCACTGACCCAGAGGACTGACACCCATAAAACAGAAAGGCCTGAGCTGCCGTATCATCCATTACATCTGCCAGGAGGAGGTGCAGGCCGGTCTGCAGGGTGGCCGTCCCTCCTGCAGGAGCCACCTACAGAAGTAGGTCATACTCAGGCTGTCCTGCTCCATTAGCATCATGGCGGCTCGCAGCAGCATATAGACTGCAGCAGGGCCGTGCTTCAGCTTTGATGTTATCATGTGATGCTATATAGTGCAGCTCTGCTGCTAACAGCTCTGTGATTGGTCACAACAGCCCTGAGTCATAATTAGAGCCTGAGTCTGGGCTCATTAGCAGGAAGGAGCCACTTATGAATGGACTGTTTTTATCTCTTTAAAGAGGGACTGAACAAAGAGAAGATGATCCTCAATGTAGCTGCTGATGTTCACACAGAGGCTGAGGGTGGTGTGTGTGTGTGTGTGTGTGTGTTTGCACACATCCCACAGATAACATGAACTTTCATGGATTCTTTTGATGACGATGCACCGTCTTGTGGTCATGTTTGGTGACAGTGATGTTCCCTGTCAGGCCCTCAGTGATGCGGACTCTGAGGTACTTGAAGCTGTCTGCTCTGTCTCTACTGAGGACCGTTGATATTTAAGGATGTGTGGTTCTGCCCTGCTTCTCCGCAAAGTTTACTGTCATCTCCTGGTCTTGATAATGTTCAGGAGGAGGTTGTTGTTGATGTTGAGTGCACTGAGCAGTTTAATCCTCAGTTCATGTGGGAGCAACACAGAAAAATGAAACAAAACAAAAAGGATTTGGTACACAGAGAGGTGAACGACACAGAAACAAGAAAACAGACAGTGTGTTAAGGTGTGGCTGATGTATGACTATCATATGCCTTTGAACCAACACTGAAGCACAACAGGATATTAAACACACACACACACACACACACACAGAGCCTCTGGTATTTGTATCTTTGACTGTACTCACTTTAAAGAACGATGTTGGAAGGCGGATATTTACACATTCCAGACATGAGCAAAGAACAGAGGGTCATTTCTCAGAATATCTCCTGTGGTTGGGGTCACCATACAGACAGACCCCGCAGAGACGCTGCAGAGAAGACCTATATAACCAAGTTCTATAAATAACTAGACCTAAAAAACAGGAGCTCAGAAATCAACGAGACAGTGAACATGAACATTTAAAAAGGCTGACAGAGGTCAGAGAGGGATGAGGGAGTCGGCCTTATTCATGGCAGAAGTAGTTCAGACACAACCAGATGACAGCACATACATTTCAATCAACGTTCAACCAAACGACTGTGGTACCAAAGAGAAGCGAACACACTGTTCTGGGTCATCCTTTTTTATTTTACACGTCCTGCTGACGTTTCTATAAAGGCTGAATAAATCTTAGCAGAAATAAAATCCATACATTTAAAGTGCGGTGGCTTTGATGCTGTTGCTATCTTAGCGGCTAATCCAAAAATGGACACAGACGTGGGTTGTGGGTGGAGCGGAGGCAGACTGAATGAAGCCTGGATGTCGAAACCAGCGCTGTGCGATGGCACCCACCTGTCAATCAAAGCGGCCACACCGATCACAGCTAGATGATGGTCCTTTAACACGCCATGAAACTGTGATATAAAACATAAATCATTATTAAAACAATTCTATTAAAACATGCAACACTTATTTTTATATAACAAAGTGAGGAAACGCTTCCACCGGAAAATATTGGTGCTGGTAGAACTTCAAAGACACTTGAGAAGAACTTCACAAACTTTGACTCTTTCTATCATCTTTATTATCAAAGCATGACACAGAAACCCAACAAGCCAAACTCTTTGTTAGAGACTAACAGACTGAATGCTACAAAGCCGTATATCATCCAACTATACATCTAAACACTACACATTAAAATCACACACGGAAAACAAATCCTGATGAATCCATCTTCAGTTGTACATGGTCATGTGGAGCCACTGGAACCAATCAGAGAAGAGAAAAGTTTAAAATAAACACTTTATATGTATATATCACATATATCACATTAATTTTCTGTGTTGTTGCACAGATTTAAATCTATAGTCTCACCTGTCTGTAGCTGATGGTTACAGTTCCCATTCCCACCATGTCGTATGCTTGAAATTTGTCTGCAAGAGGAGAAAAACATTCAAACCGTGCCGAGAAATAATTGCCTCTGTTTTATCCTTCCTATCCGGCCATGATGTGAGCCACATCACTGCTACTGGCACCAGATTTGAATTGAACTGGTCAAATGTTTGAAGGTGGCATGCACTCCATCTCTCCAGCTCCCTCACTTACGGATCATGCTCTCCAGTTTCATCAGCAGATACAGGAAGCCGGGGTAACTGATGGTCATGTCGGGCTCCGTGTATCTCAGTCCAACCAGCTGCATTATCAAATCATCCACCATGATGCCTGGAGCAGAGACAGACCAGACAAACAAAGAGCGTCAGAATAAATCAGTGACAGCGGGCAGGACGGGTCATCCTGTGAGATACATAACTGTCTCTCATGTGACACACTTATCTCTCAGGATGTTGTAAATCTGAGATTAGCGCTCGCTGCGTGCCACTTCTAAAATGTTACTATTACACAGAGGTGTTGATGCGTGGCACTACACCTCACTAATGTTTTACTGACTGTTTTACTTAAGTAAAAGTAAAAAGCTGGTTTGAAGTACTTGAATATATTCTTACTGAGTGACTCATTACAGTTCAAGCAAACGGTGGGTGTGATTTTTATTGACCAAGCGGACAAAGTTCACGCTGCATTATTTAAAGGTTAAACATTTCAAACAAAGAAAGGCCAGAGAGCCTCACAGCTTCCCAGCATGTCTGAATTTACTGTCCTACGTCATGTAAACTTTCTTCATACATGAAACCTGAATCCAAACAAAAGAGCTGCTGACAAATTAACTGAAGGTATTTGATGACTTGAGAAACAGAAATGTTTACTTCCACCTGTGAATGATTTATGTCAAACAGCAGAGGAGGTAAAGTCAGGTGGTTTAGCGCCCCCTGTTGGTCACACAAGTTTCCCTGACATCACCAAAATCAGAATCCAGCAAAGACTGTACACAAGTTACACACTAACTATTCAACGCAGCCGTGAAATGTGAATAAACTATCCACTTATTCGTGTCCTCAGTCCTACCTGCTGCCTTCAGAGCGGGCGTGACCTCTTGATACTCCAGGTGCTTTGTTTTGTTCTTGTCAAACACCAGGAAGATGTCCTGCAGAGAGGTGAAACATGATGAAGTTACACAGTTAATTATTTAAATCTCCTCGGGGAGTGTTGATAATCTCACCGTCCACTTCCTGATCTTGTCCCACAGGCCCTGGAACTCTGGCCAGCTGAGCTGAGCGATGCCTTGGCTCTGGAGAAAACACTGACGTCAAGGAACTTAACCAGACAAACCTCAACAAACAATGTGACAACTCTCAAACACAAGTGCAATATTTGCTTTATACTCTAGCTTGCTAAATGCTGCACTGACTGTAAATCTCAGTATAATGTTAGATCGATGAATTGGGTCCCTGACTTGGAATTTTTGATGTGTTCAGCAGAGTGACAGAGCCTGGATAGCTCAGTCGGTAGAGCATCAGACTTTTAATCTGAGGGTCCAGGGTTCAAGTCCCTGTTCAGGCGAGAGAAGTTTTAAAATGCACAAAGCAGACAATAACAACTGGAAAATCACTCCACAGAGAACATCTACATATCATATACACTACTGAAGCACTACAGTGTCACAGTAACAGCTCCTGCAGGTAATAATGTATTTAAAGGAGTTATGATCATCAATCACGATGTAGCAGTTGTTGTTTTTAAGCTTTTGTTTCGTTCCTCTTCACTGTTTTGTGTTTTTGCAGCTGTGAGCTGAGCAGACGGTTCAGAAGAGAGACGACTTCCTGTATCTGTGTCATGTGGGTTCAGGCACTGCTGCTCCTCTTTAGGAGAGCATCTCTGCTTCAACGCACTCTGTGCACATCACAACCAGCACTATGCTCCATGTTATTAGTGAAGACTGTGATGTGTGATCTTCTCTTATAGAAAATCCTTGGTTCACTTGGCGCAGTGCATTATGGGACAACTTTTTTACAGAGGGCCAGATTTGACAATGTGAAGATACTAACATTTTAAATTGACACCAATCACAATCCTAGCAGGCCATCAATAAAACATTTTAAAAAATGACACATGACATCTGACCGCGGGCTGTGATTAGCCCTGGGACCGTACTTTGGACATCCCTGGTGTACTGTGTAATAAGCTAACGTGAAGACAGAGCACAGATTCTGTCTCGTTCGTTCTTTTTTCAGTCTAATAACTGCTGTAAACAAGACAGCTGTGACAGGATTTCATTTTCTACTTTTGTCGGCTCCAAGGAAGCTTAAAACTTCTCCCGCCTGAACAGGGACTTGAACCCTGGACCCTCAGATTAAAAGTCTGATGCTCTACCGACTGAGCTATCCAGGCTCTACTGATAAACCTCACAACATGCAGTAAGGTAGATCAATAATATCGATCATCTGTTCTTTCTTTCACTTGCTTGTGATTGGCTCATTCGCTGTGTGACACTGTGTGCAAGGATACATCCATGAGGACCACCAGACTCTTGCAGTGCTCCAGAGCCAAGTTCTTCTCACTGCCGGCCAACACTGAGCACAACAAGTAAGAACATCAGTGGACATAATAATCATGTGTGGAGAAGTTATTAAATGTTGTCTTAACATGAGCTTAACATCTTTGCTTTGCAGTGGTTGTAGGATGCATGCTGAGGCAGGGGCGGGATCCGTGTCATAAATATTCATGTTGTTATGTTAATGAACCTCAAACATCTCGTCGTGGGTGTGGATCCCTGAGACGAAGCCAAACATTCTTTGGTGAAAAGGTTTCATGCAGTAGTCACGCCAGTTTATCACAAAAACACACACTCACACGTCCTCCTTCCTGATACGGCAGCGGTTCCACTACCTACATCTGTCTGTCACATCTGTAATTTCCTCCTTTAGATGGAGACACAGGCAGCAGAAACTATTGAGGTCAGCTGACTGATTCACTGACTAACTATTCAGTGCGGTGACTGTAAAAATAATAATGTTAATCTAATTCTAACCTCAAACCTCAAGAGACGTGTCATGAAACGTCATGAAAAGATACAGATTTAGCCCGAGCTCTGGTTTCAGTCAACATTTGGAGCAATGGATTCCAGACAAATCCAAACACGTGATACTAAAGTCAAAAGAGATAACTACTGTGGAAATGTCAAAATTAGTTTGGCTGCCGCTCTGCTCGGGGATGATTTCTTCCCTCCAATCACTGAAGGAATTCAATTTGTGAAACGATCTTCTGTTGAGAGAAACGAGACTGAACAAGTCCATTAATCCACCCAGGAAAGCAGGCAGACATCACTGACCTCCTCCCTGTATGGCCTCAGTCAGCAGGCCGTGGAGGTGCACTGGTTTGCAGAAGCCTTTCTGATGACACAAAACACAGGATCAGTATAATACACACACACACAGACACTCCTCTTCATTTACACACTCAGAACAACACACACAGCTCCTTCACTGTTTGTGGTTAAAAGCAGTAACTGCATGTAACCGTATATGAAGATACAGAGCAGCAGGCTTGGGCGTGGTGTTAAAGGTGTTTTCCAATGTTGCATTAAAGTAGGCTAAGGCTTGAAACCTACTTCCAGCTGTGGTCTGGGTGTGCAGCAGCAGTGTGTGGGTAAATCTCACCTTGTTGCAGTGCTTCTTGAACAGCTGCTTGGTAGCTTTAGGAGAAGGAAGAGCAGCCTGGTGAGGAAACAGAAGCTGCAGGACAAAAATACAGAGTCTGAATTTAGAAACAAGCTTTTACTTTGACAAACAAACGGCTGCTGTACAGTTTTCAGTCATAGACACCAAGATATGGTTTCACCCTCTTTAGCCAGGAGTGACATGTGATCTGACGTTCAATGCTGTCATTGTTGTCTGAAATGATTCAAAGTCAGTCAGGGAGGTGAACATGAGGGAACATCTGGAGAGCGTCTGGATAGCTCAGTCCGTGTGTGTCAAGCTTGTTTGCATCTAATCCACAAAAACTCATTAAGATACACAAAATCAATCTGCAGCTCTGACATCTGTCAATAAAATCTAAATTAAAAGTCATTTCTGTCCTTGATTTGTTTTGCAGCTGTGGTCCTTTGTGCACTGCCTCATGGTTTTAATATGCAAACACTTAAATGTATTCTGTTCTGTGACCTCTTGAGGCGCTGTTCCGCAGTTTGAGTTTTGTTGCTTCCAGTCAGTAGTGGTCAGAACTGAGCTCACACAGATTGGATTGGATGGATCAGGCAGTACCAGCCACCAGTTCCTGTTTGGGTCAGTGACCGAGCGAACGTCCATATCAACAAGAAGATTTATTTCCTGCATCGAGCGATTTAACACTTATCTCTCTTAAACCAGGGTCACTTTTCTGACTTTTACTTCCAACACTGATGTAATGTCAGTGACAGTGATGATGTCTCCTACCTCTGTCACTGAAGAGTTGTCTTTTGGCGCTGGTTTGACAGCTGGACTGTAAGAAAGCACGAAATCAGACAGTTTGATGCAGCCTGGTGGCCTTTTTGACAGCGATGGCATGAAAACAACTAAACCTGTCAACAGACTGATCCAAGACTCACGTGGCATCATTGCCCTTCTCCGTCAGCACCCGCAGGAGGAACGACCCCTGCTGATTGGGCTCGGCAGTTGAAGGGATGATGATGTAATGGCCTGGTTTCAGGGAGCCACGAAGAACAACCTCCCGACGTGAGGAGTAAAGGGAGCTGCAGAGGACCGGGCGAATCATACTCAAGTCCTCAGTAGACAGGTACGAATTCTTTGAACGGGCCTGGAGAGACAGCACAGACTTATAATGCATGTATGTGCACCGACAGAACAAACCTGTTTTCAGGTTTTCATGCATACCGGGTATATATGCAGAGCTATGGACAGGCTAATGCCTTTGCGTCTCTGGTGTTTCTGCATCAGAGCCAAAACGAAGGAGCAGGTCTTCTGAGAGCTCTCTGTGTTTCTGTCTGTCTCCGACAGGTCAAAGTAGAACTGAGGGTTCTGCCAGAACAGACCTGGAAACACACACAAACATACTAATTACACGCTGGGACGAAACCTTCTGCAAATGCTGTCAAATGTTCCTGCGCTTTGTGATCTGCCGAGTCACTGTAAGACGGGTGACTCACTGTTCTCTGATGTGTGACTCACTGTTCGGTAGATCAATAACCTCACCCACACAAACAGACAGACAGACAGACAGACAGACAGACAGACAGACAGACAGACAGACAGACAGACAGACAGACAGACAGTGTGTGAAATTCTTCCTGTACACATAACTTGCTTCAACCTGACGTGAGTCAACAGGTAATCCTAAATAATGAGTCTCTGCAGCTTCACCAGTGTTAAGCTGAAAGTAAACTCAGAAGCTTCTTACTCAGATATGATAAATCGGTGGTATTAATATGGCTAATTGTCATTAAATAGTCAGACCAGTTATCATGCACAGAACAATAAACAGGGTGGGGGTGTGTCACCTCCTCTCGGAGAGCCCCCCGCTGTGATGGACGGCACCCAGTCCCCGTGATGCTTTATGCAGGACCACGGCTGCGCACTGGAGCCCAGCGTGCTGAGAGCATCGGTCAGGTGACAAACCTCCATCATCTCAAAGTTCTGCCTGAAGTCTGACACCGACATCCTGATGGAGAGAGAAGCTGGTCAGCTGACCACACAAACACACCCTGCAGGACAAACAATCGCCAGCAGAGAGTATCAGATCATCTGATCAATGTGTGCATTACAAAACACACGGATGTCAAACTCTGTCCAGCAATTATAAACGTCAGGTTTTAGTCCTGAGCAGTGTCTGCTATGTCTGTGAAGCGTTGTGCTGTCGTCTGTCACAGGTACACACTGTTTTAAACATTTTTAAAATGTGCGTGAGAAAAACAATGTTGCGGATAAGCCGGCTCCTGCTGTGACTGAGACTCACATGTCGAGGTGTTTTGTTTGGTGTTTGCAGAAGGTGGACAAAGATTCAGCAGTGACGTCTGTCACAGAGAGACGTTCAACACTACAAACTCACCAGAACTCCCCGTCCTCCCGGCTGACTCTGTCCAGTCTTTTCTGCTCCTCGAGGCTCACTGTCTTCCACTCTGGACTGCACAGAGACAAAGACACCTTTCACATTTATAAAAGCAGTTTTGGCTATTTGGACTCCTCTGTGAGTGCACCAACCTTTTCAAGTCACTCCAGGGCCCCAGCCACTCCGTGTTGCCCCAGGGGTTGAGGATTCGCACCAAATCCTCGGTGCCGTATGCCGTCTTCACCTGACAGGAGAGGACAAAGGACAGAGCAGAAGGAAGAGGCCATGATGAAGCTACATGTCTGCTGTACGCTCCACAAACTCTGATTTAAACTTTAGATTTGTTTAAAATCTCTCATCACATGTGACAGTGAGCGGGCTGTGATCATGCTGCAACCAGTTTAAGATCGACTCCCGCTCTGTGAGCTGAACAAAACATAAATATAAGATGAGCAGGCATTTTTTTAGAATCTGCTTCAGTGACATTTACCTTTTCTACTGCAGTCAGAGAGTACGCGTGTCTGTACATGATTCCAAGCTCATTCCTTTGTTCCAAAGGACCCTGCAGGGAAAAAAAACATCCACCCACATTCGGGACAAGAAAGAGGCAAAATTACACTGACTCATCACACACATGTCAACATTCAGTGGGAATGTTTGCTGCTTGGTATGTTTCGCAGCAGGTCAGGGGATTTAAACAAGACCTAACACGTCAGTGCCTCTATCACTGCTGCCCTCCTCACTGTACCTGGCAGTTGGCACAGTTGATGAGCGCTCCTTTGTCCAGCAGGTACCTGAGGAGGCTCGGCAGGTCTCTGGGCAATGAGGCGACGTTCAATACCTCAGTCACCCCACCCGTCATATCCACCATGGCCTCATGAGGGAAGCCCATGTCCAGAGCTCTGTAGCCACCTTTCAGCCTGGGAGTGAAGATACATGGAGGACAGAGTGTGTAGAGACTGATTCTGTTCTGAAACGCAGCAGACAAAAAGAGAAAAGGAGCGGGAGACTAAACCTGTGCCTAGAGGCTGAAATGTTCGAGTCAAGTCAAATTTCAGCTCAAAGTTTTCTTTATGATCTGTACAACATTCAAACCTTGAGGGATCCTGATAAATCTGCTATTCATAGTCGTCCTAAAGGCCCAGAGACAGATTTACAGGACAGAAAAGGAATATAATATTCATAACTATGTTTTCAGTGCGTGTGTAATTACCTGAATGTCATTATATTTTTGTTAGAATGAGACTTTCATATCTACAGTGCACAGTCTGCCACGAATGGCCAAACCAAACACCGACTCTACGTCCGGTCTTTCTCATTTTTTGCGATATTCGTGGCCGCTGTGGTTTCTCCTCTTCACCAAGAAGCAGAGGCAGATACGGGCGCTTGCAGTTGGTGACTACACTGAGCCAGATGCCACCAAATCTTAACACTGGTCCTTTAACTCAGCGGCGATGCCAGAGATCATTAGTGTTTATTTCTGCGTTATTACCTTCACATTCCAGTTCAGCGAGACTTAATCTTATTTTGCAGTTACATCCAGATCAGATAATGACTTCTACACCACACACACACGCGTGCACATGCACACACCACACACACACACACACAGACTTATTTCAGGGACTCACTTGGCGTAGGCCTTCTCCAGCAGGGAGCTCCAGAACTCGTGTCGTTCTGGGGAGCTGAGGTAGATCAGGTTGTTGTCCTGAGTCGGCAACAAGTCGTCTATCTTCACCTCCTCCCACTGACCGTACTGCCAGAACTACAGAGCGGGAGAGAGGGTGGTGCTTTTGTCACTCTGCCAGTGGCCTACTTTCAACTTTAGCAACTTTCACAAAAGGCCAAGAAGAGTTCCAGCTACATGAATTTTAATATATAAAAAATAGAAAAGAAAGAATCGAAACTTTAGGTTTCATTTCGTCATTTGTGTTTGGTTGTTTTAAAACTCACACACACTACAGCTGCAGTTCAATGTGAGCTTTTTGAGGTTTGCTGCACAGACCACAGCATGTTAGGTATCGTTTAGGTATGTACCCTGAAGGTGAAGCTGCCGTTGTAGCCGTCCTGGAAGCCCTGATCCAGAGGCATGACCTTCTGGAGCAGGGAGTGATGCACGGAGAGAGATGCGATAGCAGAAAGTAACCAGCAGTCATCTGAAGAAAGCAGATGTGAGAAGTAGGTCAGGTTATCAGGACGGTGCATCCTCAACAGGCTGCACTTCAATTTAATAAGCACTGTTTCCATGTGCAGCTGTCTTTTGCACAGCGGGTGAAATGTCTTGGCTCTCTGCTTCACTGGCGAGTTGAATTATGGTGCGTGCAGTCAGAGAACATCACATGAGCACATGAGGTTAAACAGGTGTTTGTCTTCAGGTGAAGTGTCTTCTGTTCTGTAGAAAACACTGTGTTGTGTAACACTGCGGGCTACTTACTGAGTGCTCCCTGGCGGACGTCCAGGCGTGTAGCTCCATTTACTATGAACTGAGGCGATTGACAGATCTCCTAAAAACATTTGGGCCGATTGGTTGAACGAAGGGAGGACAGGGAGGGTGAGGAAACGAGGGAGGAGAGAGAGAAAAGGGAGAATGGTGGAGAAGGAAACATGAGATAATGAAAATTAAACAGGATTTAGTGCATCTGATCTGCTTCATGCCAAATGAAGTGTCAGCTTTGTATTAAAGCTCAGAGCGCTCAGAGCTGTGTGGCATACGGTTCTTTTGTCCAGTTACCTGTGCTTTGCTTTTCTGCAGATTTATTTCTGGGTTATTGTATTACACTGCAGTACTGTGTGTACAATGTGCAGTGGCTACTGTGTGTGTTACCAGTACCAGTTAAACAGGAATGGTGTGTGTGTGTGTGTGTGTGTGAGAGAGAGAGATGAGCAGCTTGGCAAATAAAAGGTGAAGTGATGAACTGAAGGTTCAGCTCGTGTTAGAGAAGCAGACTGAACTGTCTCGACCTCAGTGTGTGATGACTGAACGTCACCACAGGAGAAACTGTGTGTGTGTGTGTGTGTGTCATCACACATGACAAACATCACACTCCTCGTTGTTCTCTGGAAGACACGCGTGGTTGGATCTCCTTACAGTTAAAAACACTGCATGCTGCTCTTTTCACATGCTCATCTCTGTGATGATTTTCAGTGACTGCAAGTAATCAAGTCATTCAGTCTGCTTTATTTGTTATTGTTTGTCAGAGAGAGTTCAGCAGTAAATACAGTTTGTTTTATTTCCCTCGATGCTATGAAGGCTGTCAGTTTGAGATGATGATCTGCTTTCCTCCTTGAACCTGCAGCACCGACACCTTTGACTTACTTTTGGAGTCTTGTGACACCAAACATGTCGCTCATGTTTACACACGTTATATTATCTTTGGTTCTGGCTCAGTGGCAGAGGAGGAATGGTAAATGGACTGAACAGTTTCTAGTCTTCCAACCACTCAGAGCTCTTTACGGTACGTACCTCATGCAGCCATTCACACACATTCATACACTGATAGAACTGCTCATCAGTTTGGAGCTAACCCTCTGATTAGTGGAAGATCTACCTGCGAGCCGCAGCTGCAGAGGAAATGCTGACTGAAGAGCGCGAGTAAAGTTTTGTTCCTGTTGAGATAAACTGATGCTGACCTGTAAGTGCAGACACTCGCAGTGAGACTGCATCAAACTAAAAAGGAAATAATTCTTCTTGTTTTGTCGTTGTCAACAGATCCTGTTTAAATACAGCAGCTTATCCTGGCCGAGCCGAGCCGGGCCGGGCCGGGCCGAGCCCTCACGCGTGGCGAGGAGAGAACACTGTATAATCATGGAAAACACACTGACATTTATGACAAAGCGTCCGTCTCTCTTTCCGTCCCGCCGCCCTGCAGGCCTGTTTGTGTGTTTATTGTGTCTCCATGTGATTTCTATGAAGCACGCCCATCTGCTCTGCTTCCTCTATCCGCACTAAATGTGACTGTTATTTCATATCAGACTCACACAGAGATCCACGAGCCACTGCTAATGATTTACAGTTATTACTGTGAGTGTATTATACTTTAACTTTGATACTCTGAATCCAGTCTTCTTCCTTTAAACATTCTCATGACAGTGAGTAATGAGTATTGATACTGTTTGTTCCTTACAGTAACTTTCTGTGTATTCCTACTTTTATTCTCAGCATTGAATTAAACTGCAGGCGTGACCCTGAATGACCTTCCGACACCTGTACAAGGTGAGGTCTTTGAAGAAGACCCCGCCTGACCTGGATGATCCGAGGCCAAGCTGCTGCTTGGAGTATTATGTAGTATTTATTACTGTCTGATGGTCTTGAGGCTGCTGGCTGTGCAGTAAACTGCCCTCAGGATACTTCATGGCCCTTTATGGAGTTACAGTCTCAGTGATGAATAAACCATAACTCAGGGTTATAACACAAATGAAGTTTCACTTTGAGCTGTTACTTCCCCTCTTTGAAGTCCAAATACTGCAGATTGTCTGCAGAGTAAAACCACGTCTGTGTCTGACAGTCTCATGCAAAACATGATGAACTCTGAACTCAGTCTGTGTCTGTGTAGCAGAAATGAAAATGTTACAACATTAACTGACTACTAAAGTACTAAAGTAACATCAGCTAAATGTACTCAGAGTACTTGTGTGTATTCTTATATATTTCTATATGAGGATTACAGTTACAGGAATATTAATGTTTATTAGACAGGATGACGCTTGTCTTAATGATTTTACAGTAAATACTGTCAAAAAAGTAGAATATTGTGTTCTTGAGTTAAAGTATACAGTTACTGCAGTAGAAGTACCTCAGACTGAGCTTCAGTACTTCATCTTTTTTACCTTTGGTCGCTTCCACTTGACACTGGTCTGCATCTCCAGCTCTCCCAGCGGGAAGTGATAGTCCACGAACAGTCCGTCCCGGCCCACCGTGTTCACGTCCCCGCTCTCTGGAGGCATGTCTGCGGTCAGGAGGTCCGCCAGCCACCGGCGGGACTGAGAGCCGAGCAGCTCGTCTGAGCAGACCGAGTCCACGTCATCCTCCAGGGGAGGCAGGGAGCTTTCAGAGGACACACTCAGCGACTTCTTCATGTCTGCCCTGACGTCTCATCCACTTTCTCTTCTGAGCTTCAGGAGCGTCTATATGAACTTACAGAGCGCGCAGAAGCCACGCCCTCTTTGAAGGCGCTTACCTGAGTGCCAACAGCCACGCCCACATGCTGACGAAAAGCAAAGGTAGCTGACAGGAGCCAACAGACTTCTATATTCCACGGAACACGAGTCAGAGCTGCCAAAGTAAACCATGTAACTGTCCTCAGGCGAGACGAGTGCAGCTTCACACCTGCAGACTCACCTGAAATCACCAACACCTGATGGTGTGTTCAGGGTTCCATGAAAGGATCCACAGTTATTCAGCGCCCACAGCACATACACATGAATGAATGATCAGGTTTAGCAGCCGGTGGCTTCAAACCTCTCAGCTCTGGCACGCTGTCTGTCTCCATGCACTCGGTGTCATTTATTATCTGTCTGTCATTGAAATATGCAAATTCTAATCTGTTGGCTGGTGTCATCTACAGCAACACATCACAGCTAAATGTTTCATTGGTGCATGTAGAGTCCTGCAGAACATGTGAACACACACACACACACACACACACACACACACACACACACACACACACACACACACACACACACACACACACACACACACACAGATCAAACACTGAGCGAGCATGAAGCACTGACAACCACTGTGAAAGCTTTGAACAAATAAAAAATGTTTCAACAACGTTCAGAGAACCAAACAGACACAGGCTGGAAATGATAAATTACTTTTATTGAGAAAAAAGTGATTCTGGAAACGAATGACCTGTTCAATCTGCTGTCAATCTGATGTGTGTGTGTGTGTGTGTGAGCGTGTGTGTGTGTGTATATCACTGAGATGTGGCCATGATGCTGGAAACACCTGCGAAGAGAAAGAAGATGAACTTCAGTCAGAAATCAAACAGATAATGTGAAGTTTCATCCTGACAGACTGGATCAGATCTGTGAAATCATCTTCAGCTCCTGTGCAGGCGGCACGTTGGGAAGTTTGAGTAACATTCAAGATCTTCAACACTGTCACAGTTTCATGATGAAGACGAGGAGCGAGGGGCAGCCCTCACGTTTAAACTCCACCTGTCTGATTCACGCCAACGAGCCACACGAGATCTGATTTCATCATCGTCTGCTGGCTTTTAGAAAATATGAAAGAACTTCAGACTCACTCTCAAAGTCGATCTTCTCCACGATGTTTTTGGGCTTGACGCTCTCCTCCTGGTTGAAGATGAAGATTTGTCCTTCCTCGTTCTCCTGTCCAGCCGTACTTATTCATCCAAACCTTCACCTGCGTGTCTGAATAGATGAGAGAGAGAGATGAGAGAGAGAGGCTTGCAGTAGAACAGTCATACAGGCTGTGAGAAGGTGAGTTTCTGTCACTGAGCTCTCTCAGCCACCAGTTCTTACCCAGCGGGTCTCCCAGCATCTCAGCCAGTAACCGGTGCTCGATGGTCTGGTAGGTGATGCCGACGACGTGGCAGATGACTGAAAGAAACAACAGACAGCGTTCACGACGACGTCTGAACAGACTCGACTCTTTCAATCAACATGCTGACGCTGTTTCCTGTTTCCCTCCACAGACGTTAAAACTGCTTCTGATTATTCTGAGAACTGAACGTCCACTGTGAGGAGACGATGATGATGAAGATGATGATGAAGAAGATGATACTCACATTTGCGAACTGAGTCCTCAAATCCAGTAATGCCATCGATGAGTTCTCTGTTCTCCTCAAGACTCGTCTGTCAGGGAGACCAAGAGGACGTGATCACATGAAGAACACACACTTCATGAAGTCTGGAGGAAGAGAGCAGCTGCCTGTGTGTGTGTGTGTGTGTGTGTGTGTGTGTGTGTGTGTGTGTCGTACCCAGAAGCTCTGGAAGTGGCACGTCTCCAGCAGGTTCCCCAGGTAGAGGATCTGTCTGATGGGGCGTTCCTCTTGCTGCGACACTGTAGTCAAGGAAACGGCCCCGACCCCAAACAAAGCCCCGCCCCCCAACTCAAAGGAAGCAGCACACACACACGCACACACACACACACACCACACACACACACACACACACACAGTAATGTGTGCAGATGTTAGCGAGCAGAAGCTGAAGCAGTCAGATGAAGCGGCACCAAAAGGATACGTGAGTCTGGTCGATCATGCACTTGCACAGAGTGAAGTCGGTGTGTGGCAGGTTGGTCAGCGCCTTCAGCAGAATCTGGGAGGTCACCTGAGTCTGGAAGTACGCCGGGTTGAACTGGTACCTGCAGAGATGTTCAAGAAGAAGAAGAATCATGAATCAGTGTTGATTTGGGTTTTGTTGAGTCACTATTTTGTATTTGACACACAGAGAAGAAAGAACGCGCGGCCGGCTCGGTGCGACTCACAGCTTGAGGACGGCCAGGTTGGCCTCCAGGTCGTAGGCGTTTTCTCTGGCTTGTGTCTCCACGTAACGCTCCAACGTCGCAAGGTTTTCTGGATTGTACCTGTGAGAGAGAGACGAGACCACAAGATGTGAACCAAGCGTGATGGAGACGCCATCACTGTCCTGGTGAGGTCTACCAGGTAAACCTCTGAGCACGGTCAGACCTGAGCAGGTAACATCTGTCAACATCTGTGTGGAAGCAGCTGTGACACTTTGAGTTCCTCTCTATTATTTATTTCTGTATTTCTGTGTCACATTTATATTTTGCAGTTTCACTTTGTGATTTTTAAAGGAGGAACTGTTGAAGCTAACGTTAGCTGCTGCTACATGTACTTCACTCTAACGTTTGTTGGCTTCATAATTTAAACAGCCTTCACTCATTATGTTAGCAGAGTCTTGCTGGAGGCGCAGGCAGCCTCCGTGCTCGTGTTTACGGCCGCTGGCTGAACGTTAACTCAGCAAACGTTAGCCCCGTTAGCACACATGCTAAGCTGCCGTTAGCCCGGTCAGTCCGTACCTGTCGATGCCCCGCAGGAGCTTCCCCACGTTCGCCCTCATCTGCTCGAAAGACGACGACATTTTGTTCCAAACTTTTACGGCGAACTTTAGCGTGAAAAACCGAATTAATCCGCACGTGGGCCACAGAATAGACAAGGCACCGGGGCGGAGGGAGAAAAGGGTCGGACCGGAAAGAGCGACGCACACAGACCGACCGGAAAATACACGGACACACATAATGGAGGGACCGCTACAAGGTATCTACGCTCGTTAGCACGGATGTTAGCTTAGCCACGTTCGTCTGACACGCGGTAACCGTTGATTTTATTTTAAACGACACGACACGTGACATGATAACAATAATAATAACACAACAACAACTTTGAGGTGCGTTATTTACGTGGACTGTTTATCGCCCCTTGTGGTCACAGTGTGGAACTGCAGCACAATAAAATAGTAAAAGCAGCGTCACACTACGACTTCCGATAAACACTTTCAAAATAAAACGACGAACTGACGCAATCAAAAATAAAGTAGTGAAAGAACTGTCGAAATTAAAAATATGATGATTCTCTTCAGAGTTAACGGACAAAATGTCTGTAAGTATTTAGTTTGTCACCTTTGTAGACTCATTTACAAGTGAGTTAACTGATATATTGCACTGCTCAGCTAATGGGTGAACTCATTAACATATTAAATGAATTAGCACTGTGACTCAGCACTTTCTGGTTCTACCAGTTGATAAGAGGACATCAAGCACGTAAGTGATGTGTGTGTTGGTTGTGTTGGTTGTGCAACAAGCTTACAACAAACTGTTCTAACTCTGACTCCAAAACAATTAAAATACGATGTGATAATTCAGACCGTGTCGGCTAATGTATTTTGAAAGTGTTTACCGGAAGTGGTAATATGTTTCTATACGTGCATTGACGCTGTCTTGATACCTTCAGGTGTTGCAGTTCAGCACTGTCACCACTAGAGGGCAGTGAACCAAGTTGAGTTAAATCCTCCATGAAAGCGATCACAGGGCAAAAAACACATGATTTTATATGAGTGTATATATTTATTCATATTTATGTAAAGTCATATGAAGTGATTCTGAAGAGTTAATAATATTTATCTGTCAGTTTGTTGTTGTAAATAGCTGCTTTGCGTGTCCTCCTCTGTATTTATGTTGTAAATATGGTGGCTGGTTTGGTGAACTAGCAGCACCACACACACACACACACACACACACACACACACACACGCACACAGTGTAACAGCACTTTTTACACCAACACCTCGTCCTCCGTGCACTGCAACCACAGGAATACAAAGACGGTCACATGTGTGTGTTGGTTCGTCGACATTTGCACAGTCTGTAAATAACATCATGGTTCCTCCATCCAGGGAGGTCAGAGGTCAGAGGTCAGACTCAGCTGACACGGGTGGGTAAACCAGCATGGACGAATCAGACAGCTGATCACTGAGCTGACAGAGTCTGTGCCACGTGGTTACAGAGCATGCTCAGCATGGCTTCTTGCACGCTGAAATGGCATGAAAATAATTTTACAGTACGGCTGTAGTCGAGGTTTTCATGCATGTGCTGCTCCAGACGTCACATTAGTGTCAAAATAACTTTATTAAACCTGCTGGGAGCGATTCATAGCAGAGTTCCTGCTTTCAGTCGGTGAATGAAGCTGAATAACTGAATGTCACCTGCTGCTGAAAGATGAAGGACACTGACTCTTGATCAGCTTCATCTGAGTCGAGCTGCAGCTGCTGAACTTCTCTAACTGAGTTTGCTGAATCCCGATCAGACGCAGAGCTCGGTCACTTTCTGTGCTGCGGTTTATTTTGAGTTTTCCTGATTCTTTATTCATGTTTTCGGTTGGTTGAAGCTGGTTTGTGTCAAACATTTATTAGTAACCTCATCCTCAGCTCTGCTCTCCTGGCTGAGCTGAGCATGAGGCAGTTATTTGTGGTTAGCCGGCCTTTCTTCGGCGTCTGTCACATGTGGGAGTTTGTGAGCCATGTGGTAGAAATGAAACTGTAGGCCGAGACCACTCAGACGGAGCAGAGACGAGGTTAAATGTCAAACGTTCAAGACGAGGTGCCATCACAGATTTGGCTCTTTAATGGACACAGACGATGATCAGCGCGTCCACACCAGATGAGTCGAGAACCTGTCCGATCATCTGACCTCATGTAGTGTCACCATCAGCCTCAGCCGTACTTTCTACTATGTTAGCAACATGCTAAGCTAAGACAATTAATATACTGCTTAGCATTAGCATGTTAGCATTGTCACTGTGGGCATGTTAGCATTTAGCTGTGCCAGAAGAACCCAGCTGTGGCCAGCTGTGCAGCGGTGAGGAGAGTTTCTCTCTCAGTCCGTCTCTTCTCATCTCTGACAAACTGTGTGTGTGTGTGTGTGTGTGGTGTGTGTGTGTGTGTGTGTGTGTGTGTGTGTGTGTGAGCGGCAGCAGTGCGTCCTCACAGAGCTGTTAGCCTGAGCAGATGTTTCATCTCTGCTTCCCGTCTCTGCACATCTGTCCTCTCTCAACAGGTAGCTTTAAAACGAAGAGAGCTGGAGCCGTGCACGTGTGCCTTCACCTGTCAGACTCATTTAAACACACTAAGAGAATAATAAGAACGTTTCAGAGCAGACACACACACACACACACACACACACACACACCACACACACACACACACACACACCGAGCAGAGAAAGATTTAAACTCTCTAACAGGATGTAACGGGTGCCCCTCATTTATCTGCGGAGAAAAGCTTCTGAACAGGAAGCTGACAGGGAGCTCCACTGGCTCTTCTTGCAGAACTGCAACATACACACATACACACACACACACACACACACACACACACACACACACACACAATCATCTCAGAGTAGGCGTGAAGCTGAGACTGAAACTTACACCGAAAACCCCAAACAGCACAACTGTCATTAATCAACTACAAGTCACAAATGTAGAAACACATACGTTCCCAAAGTATGTGCACACGTCTGCAGTGACACCTACACACACCTACACACACACCTACACACACCTACACACACACCTACACACACCTACACACACACCTACACACAGTGATCCAGATCTTTGTTTTGTTGTCGGTGTTTAATCAGTGTGAAAGTTCTTTATCATTAAAATGTGTGTGTGTGTGTGTGTGTGTGTGTGTGTGTGTGTGTGTGTGTCTCGCATGCACGCACACCCAACAGGAAACAGAATTGGATTATACAAATGAGCTGAGAAAAAATGTTTGAGAGGAAGGTGTGAGAGATGGAGGGAGGGAGGGAGGGAAGATCGATAGCAGGCTGAGAAACAGAAACAGGAAGGTATGTGTGTGTGTGTGCGCATGTGTGTGTGTCTGTGTGTGTGTGTGACAGCAGCTGAACGCCACAAGTCAGAGAGACAAAGAGAGAGCGAGCGTGTTTCCTCAGCAGCTCACGTCCTCTCAGACTTTATCAGGTTTTGTAGCCTGTAGATGTAGATGCCACCGAGTGTGTGAGTGTGTGTGTGTGAGAGAGTGTGTGTGTGACATGCCTGAGGAGGATTATTAGTAACACAAACATCAGAATGGATTTCCAGCATCGGGCCGCTCTGGATATCTCCACCAGGAACCCTCAGGATGATTTTGAGATCCTGCTGAGAGTCGGAGGAGGAACCTACGGAGAAGTTTACAAGGTCAGAAAGTTCAGCTGCTTCCAGCTCAGCGCTGAGCGCCGCTGCTCTCAGATCAGTTTCACCTTCAGCAGAAAGTCTTTGAGTCTGTGACAAAGCTACAAATCTTATTTTTCATGGAACATTTGAAGCAGACGTTTTTATTCCAGATAGAAATGTAACTTCTGAGTGTGAAGCAGCCGTTTGAAGCTCCAGTCAAGCGTGTCTTCCTTCTGATCACTTATCTGAGACCTTCTCAGTCCAGCCCACATTAAACACTCTATGATTAGATATTCGCTCTCTCGCTGCTGATTAGATGGTGTCGTGCTCACAGGGAACTTCTTGATGAGTTTGTAAGGAAATAAAGGTGTGACTGATTTTAGTTTCATTGGTCGATGGCAGTCACAACTTGAGTGCAGGCTGAAGCTCTGCTGGAGGAAGTGGTTTACGAGAAGTGAAAGTATTCTTGTAAATAGCTGAAAGCGTTTTTTGAGAGTTTTACTCTCAAAAAACTGAAGAAGTCGATTTAAACTCTGAACTATGATCAAACCAGCTCCAAACAAACTTCAGCTCAGCGTGTGAGATGATTCAGCGTGTTTTATCTCCTGATTGGACGACAGATTTTCTAAAGTGATTTTATTTTTTATTCTTGTTCATGTTTCGTCTTTTATCAGGTTTGTTTGTCGAGGACGCAGAGACGATGCTGAACATTTAAAAATGATGAGTCACTGATCAGGATAACACGACTTTTATTAACAAGAAAACAAGCTGGTGTGTCTGAATGTTGAAGGAGAACAAAGAACACACACACACACACACACACACACACACACACAGACTTATATTTATATTTACAATAATCATGAAGATATGTTTTGCATGTTTCACCACAGAATTAGTTCCTCCTCGCTGCACAAACATTTTTTGCTCAGGATGAACTTAAACTTTATCATTTATACAAACCACATTATTAATAACAGAACAAAGTAGTTAATAAATAAACGAACGAATGAAATATGAATAAAGTCAATGATGAAACAAATGATTCAAAGAGCTAATAGTTAGATGAGGAGGACAGTCATGGCTGACATTAAGGTGTATCTCCACGTACGGAGGCTCTCTGTCCAAAGTTTGACGACATTGTAGAGACGAACCGGTCGTATCACAGGTGAACGTGATTCTGAGGTTTGGATGTATGAAACCGGTTCTGAAAGGTCTTCCTCCTCGACAGGACACAGCCGGACAGGACGGAGAGGACTTTAGTTTGTAGAGCTCGAAGTTGTTTCTCCAGTTTTCTTTGTTTCTTTCTTCGACACGTTAAGACTGAAACGTGTGGATGTATCACAGGAGGTGAATCTGTCATCACCTGGTTCACACTCAGTGCTGTTCTTCATGAGTTACACATCATCTCTATGAAATATGTCAGACTTTATTGCAGGTTTCTTTTATCTCACATTCCTCACGCAGTCTGTGGACTGTCTGCAGGACAGCGGCGCCTCTCCTCACTGCAATGCAGAGAAAACATCAGTTCAACTTGTATTTTACAAGCGTGTTGCAGCATCCAGAGCTGCTGCAGACACACGATGAACAGAGAGTCAGCTCGTGTTGTTCTGTCACTGAACTTCTCAGTCTGTTCTGGCTCAGGACGGTCTGAGCAGAGATGTGTGACATCGACATGACGCGTTTTAATTCTGTTTAATGTGCATCAAAGAATAATCCTGCGATGCCGCTCAGCTAGTTCAGCTTCACACAAAGTGAGAGAAACCTTGAAAAGCTGATGTTAGCTGATGTTAGCTGATGTTAGCAGTCAGTGGTGGACTTCACTGTTCGACTCATGAAGGTGAAGCTGAACATTTTCAGGATTCTTTGGTACTTTCCACTTTTAAGTCACCTGAAAAACTCGCGTGGAAAAGTGAAGTAAGTTGTTAAAATCATCAGAGTGGGCTGTTTCCTGCATTAGCATTAGCATTAGCATAAGTTTTGCAGTTGGAAACAGCTTTCTCATTTCACAGAGTAAAAGTTTGATCCGGCCCTGTCAGTAAATCATCATCGTCTCTTATGCGTGTTTATGAGCTGATGAATTAGCTTTAAGTTTGAGTTCTGCAGCAGTTTGATGAGCAGATCAACTTTTTCAGCCGCCTTCTGTCCTCAACCTTCATCAGGAGCTTTGATTTACAGAGACAGACACAGAAACACTTCAGAGCTCCTTCAGTGTTCTTGGCATGTCGTTCCTGTATGAGGTTAATCACAGTGTGCTGCTGCTGTCCTGTGGTCTAACCCTCTGTGCAGCTTCACCTACAGACGCCACAGACGAGGCCAAGGCTCATCTGAACGTTTGTATGATGTGATGTGAGCTGACGGTTATTAACAGCAGCAGACTGTGATGGTGAAGATGGCAGCCGTCACGTTGACGTTGACAGATTCAGCCTTCCTCAGGCTGATCTGTCGGCCGTGTACTTTAAAACTTAAAGATCCGAGTGAACGCAGTTTGACTGAGCGCTGAGGATCATCACCAACGTAAAGCTCATTCATTGGATGATGCTTCTGTGCAGGGCGTCTGTCTCTAAGACTGGTCGGTAATCGCTTCAGTTAATTACTGAAGTCTTGATCTTTGCAGATCTTTGCTCTATATTCCCCACAAACAACAAGCAAACACTCTAACAGCGACAGGTCAGTGTTTCCTCTGCTGTTGCTAGGCGATCTCACCTCACGACTAAACTTTAAAAACATTAAAATTAAAGATTTATAGGCTTCAGGATTCAGTTTGTGTCTGTCTGCAGCACATCTGTGAAGCCGTCACGTAACAAAGCTGATCAGTTTCTGTGCCGTTACAATGGAAGACAGTAAAGCATAAATCTGACTGAAGCATCAGTGTGGAGAGCACACTTCCTCTAACCGGGTCAGTAGACCTGCTGTTCTGTTTAACACAAAGAGATTTTCATAATCACATGTGGACACACACACACACACACACACACACACACACACAAATAAAAGGCCTACTTTCTCACTGCTGCTGATTGTGCAAAAGTGCTGCATTTGCAGGATGACCTCCGCTAGACTGTGAGTGTAGCAACACGCAGACAAACACGAGTGTGTGTGCAAGTGTGCAAGAGAGAGAGAAGTGTGTGTGTGTGTGTGTGTGTGTGTGTGTGTGTGTGTGTGTGTGTGTGTGTGTGTGTGTGTGTGTGTGTGTGTGTGTGTGTGAGAGATGACCGTGATAGCGATGGCTTCACTAAGACCAAACGTACAGTGAAATGTTTAAAGGATCAGTTTAGGATCTAGTGGCATGCAGCGCTGCAGCTGCTGACTGCAGCGCCCTCGCTTCACCTTCGCCTTCCTCACATGAAGGACAAACGACGGTGGTGAGTTTAGTTTGTCCACTCTGGGCTACTGTAGAAATGCGGCAGTTCAAAATGGAGGACCAGTGGCATCTGTAGATACAAAAACATGATTACTTTTATAATTATGAATATTATATTCCATTTCTGCCCCCTGAATGCGACACACCTGACCACCGTGAAGTCTGAATAAGACATTCAGATATCAAACCGCTCCTTTGTCAGGCCCAGCGAGCAGAGTGGACAGCGAGATACAGATCGGTGAGAAGGATGTGGATGACTCACCTGTGTGTAGTACACCTGACTGCGCTGTTTTTGTCCACGTGTTTTCTTTGTAACATTTCATTCGAGGTTCTTTGTGTTCTGGTGTGACGGAGGCTAACACGGGTCCTGATCCGTGTGCGATCAGCTGTGCTCCCGGGAAAGAGCTTCTGTACAAATTATTAATGAATCAATAGTGCGTCATACAAACACATGTATCAACCAGCAGGCGTTTATATTGTGTGTGCAGTAGCAGTAGTGAGAGCCTCATTAAAGAGTCGAAATAACGACATGGAGAAACTGAAGTAACTGGACGCTGGGCGTGTTTTGACTGTGAAAGAAGCCAAACAACATTTCTGTCTGCTGAGGAATCACACACACACACACACACACACACACACACACACACGTCTCTTTCAAACTTCCTCTCTTTACCTGTCCACCATCGTGCTGAAAATAGTAACAGGTTTTACTGGTCGGACAGTGACAGGGAGTGACAGCAGCACGTCAGCAGCTCAGCTGAAGCTGTAGTAAACTCTGTTCCTGTTATTAGAAGAGACTCACCGTGTCCAGTCATTAACACTGTGGATGCATGTGAAAACACTTCCCTGTGTCTCCACATAAGGAAGTGTGTTTCTTCCAGAATAAATCAGCACCTGTGTGTTCTGTTAATGAATAATCTAAACCATTATAAACATAAAGAACACGAAGGGAAGCTGCATCTTTTTATAGTGTGTATTCTATATAGTGATTGTAACAGCCTGCAGCCGGTGCTGCACATGCAGCATGAACGTGTATTATAATTAGCATTAAACACAAAGTGAGTTTTGCAGATGTCCTGTGATGAGAAGTGAAGCTGTCAGCAGAGCAAACCTCCGAGGAAGTCTGAGGCATTTACAGTAGATCTTATAATTCTTCCCAGAGGTGAATCTGAATCATCCATCCAGAAGTTTAGACACATTTCAGTCAAAACTACAATTTCAGTGTCTCCTGATAACAGGCTCATTCACTTCATTCAAAGCTGCTCATCAGGAACTATGTGTGTTAGCTGATTAGTAGGAAGTCTGTGGCCCTGAACGCATCACTGTGCTCACGTGATTTTAGGCTTCATTCAACACAAGGCGTCTTCTGTCTTCACTTTCTGATCGCGCGGCGATGCTTTTATTCATCGCTCTCTGTTTTTATGATTCGTCTTCAGGAGAGTGTTTGAAGGAGTGTAAAAGGTCGTGACCCACAGAAGCTGTGTGTCCTTTCAAAGTTACTCATGACGCCTTCACTAAGATAAAAAATGTCAGAGGACTTCACACAGTTTTCTTACCAACTCATTTATGACTCACATAAATGTTCCCTCCTGTGTCTGATATTAAATCTAAATGTCTGAACTGTGTGTGACAGATCGTTGGAGCAGGTTTGATTTAGTTTGGATTAAGAACCGACTGCAGCTCGGCGTCTCATCATGTCAGGACTTTCCTCCTTATACAGTACAGGCCCGACTCTCCTTATCAGATGTGGCTTGTGCTACTGAACTGCAGTAGGAGTTGCTCCTCAATATGGTGCAGCTCTAGTTTCAGACCTGTAGCCTCACAGACTCTGCGGGCTGCACCTGGTGTGTGTGCAACCTCAGAAGCAAAATGAAGAAGTGAGACAAGTGAGCTGTGAACTACATGCAGGAGCAGCCTGCACAGTCAAGTTAACTGTGTCAAGTTTCTGCTGAAACAGTGTGTGTGTGTGTGTGTGTGTGTGTGGTGTGTGTGTGTGTGTGTACGTTTGTGTTTTACAATGAAATGTGCTTGAATTTTGGTCGGTCTCGATGTATTATTAACCTAAAAAAGAGGAAGAGAGATCATCCATGATGAAGAGAACATCAAACAAACCATCAGCCCATAACTGTGTGTGTGTGTGTGTGTGTGTGTGTGTGTGTGTGTGTGTGTGTGTGTGTGTGTGTGTGTGTGTGTGTGTGTGTGTGTGTGTGCGCGCCTCTTAAAGAAATTATACGTTTTTCAAATTCTGCTTGTTTTCTAAATGACTCACATTCAAACGAGTCCATAAATAATGAATTGAATCGTGAACGTTTGATGAATTGGATGTGACTGAGCTTCCTTTAGCTTTAGTACAGACCTGTGTGAAAACTGGGTGCAAAAAAAGACTCATTTGGACTTCCTGTCTTAACAAGTAAACTTAACAAGTCTGCGATCATGAATCTCATCGTCAGGCCTCTCATCTTAAACACACGGCGGGATCAGAGGATTCATTTTCAGCAGGTCGGACTGTGACGGCCTCTGATGCCGAGCCTCCCTCAGGAAGCTTCGTTCAGAGCTCAGATTTCAGATAGTAAATCCACCTCACCGATCTCTGCACCGGCTTGCAGTGCGTCACAGACTAGATTACTAATATGAATACAGCACTGCTGCTTAATCACACAGGGTGAATGTTCAGTCTGTGAAGTGAACAAATAATGATCGAGGTCGACTGATGTGATTTTGCTGTATTAAACTTTCACACAAAGTCCAACAACAACAACAACAAGAAGCGAGTGGTTGGAAATGTTTTGTTTGTTCCTGTGTCGGTGGTTAGGAGGTGAAGACTCAGTCTGGTGTCAGGATTAGAGTTCAGCAGGTTTGGGTTTAAATTTAGGGGATGATATTATTATTATTATTATTATTATTATTATTATTATTATTATTATTATATTATTATTATTACAGATTAAAGGTGGGTAAAGAGGTCAGTGTATGAGTGATATTTATAAGTGATAAGTGTATTTATATTATATATTATATTTATAAATGTAAGCTTCTTTAATCTGTGACCTTCAGCATCAGCGGGTCAGCTCTCTGCCCTTTGAGCTTAAAGGAAGCAGGCAGGGTCCACTTCTTCATTCCTTTTTGTTTCTGCTGTTCGCAGATCAACAACAAACAACAGCTGTCACGCTGCTGTTTGTTGTTTTCTGTGTGCAGTGTGAGCGAGCTCTGATCGCAGAGGGCGCTGAAAGGAAAGACCCTCCCCTCCACGCGGCCTTCATGATGGAAATGTTGTGGACGGCTTCCGCTGTGACGTCCATTTCGAGAGTGTGTGTGTGTGTGTGTGTGTTTAGTTGTTTACTGATCACTTGTCAGGCAGATTTCCTCTCAGTGACCTCTCTGATGTCACACACACTAACACACACACACACACACACACTCCTTCGATTGAGTGGTTTTCCATTGTCATTGTTGCTTTCATTGTTACCTCACTTTCAGCCACTGAGTGCTTTTGTTTGTAGTACAGACGCGGTTTGACTGCACAGACTCTTCCAGGAAGATCTTCACTGCTTCATTGTATTCAGGGCGCAGGTAACATGTAATCTAATGAGAAACTTTCTCAGAAAGACATTTTGCATAACGCAGGTGAGTCTCAGTAAGTAAGAAAATGGAGCATCTGGCAGGTTTGGACAGGGTCAGTAATTTCCTCAGCTGAGCAGAATCAGGCGGGATGCTGATGTTTGTATCTGCATGGAACAACCTGAACCTTGATCCTTCCCTGAAGCCGACCATGTAGTGTGTGCGTAAACCTAACCGACGTGCGACTGAAGTCAGCCAAGTCTAAAAACTGAACAACTATTTAGGACATAAACCTCCTCTCTCCTGCGTGTGACCCGTTCATCCACCACAAACTCTTCTTCAGGTGGATTTACTTTTAATATTGAATTTTCTAAAGACTCTGGAACAATATTTACTCTCAGTTATCAGGTCTTGTTTGTATGTTTAGCTCCTGTGTCTGGATGTGCAGTGAAGTTTGAGATATCCACTACTGAACAATCCCAGTTATAAAACTCAGCAGCCAACAATGTCTCAATTATTCTGGATAATGGAGCGAGCTCATTGTTTTTAACAGTAGTTCCAGTGAAGTGCTCACAGTGAGGTCAGTGCATCGACCTGAATAACGGGCTCATTGTTTCAGGAGGAACACGTCGACAGCTTTGGTCACACTTTGATAAAAACTGCGCTGGCTGAAAATAAAAATGTGTTAATGTCACGTTAATGTAAATGTGGGCCAGCTGTTTATGACCACACACTCTGACTTTCCACTGTGCCATTTCAATCTCAAACTCAGACCACCGCCGACATTAAAATATCTCCACGTGTGAGCTCGCGTTAGCTTCCATCACGGTGCAGCGTTTGTTGGCGGTTTCCATTTTCCGACACGATGACGGAGGTGGCCGCTGTGTTTTTCTCTTTTACTGAGCATCTTCATACACGCTGATGTCAAAACGCTGAAGATGGCGTGCTCATTTCATGAAATATGTGACAGCAGACTTGTTTTGTTATGCCAGTGTGTGACATCAGACACGTGTAACTAAAAATACACTTCATGGAGCAGAATCTGTGTTCGGTGGCAGTCCCATGCTGCAGGGTGGTGGATGCTGTGAGGTATTTACACTTTGGACAAAGTTATTCATCAGATATCTTCTCTCTGTGTTTTCAAAGATCCTCTCTGAGGAAGTGGAGTTTCCGCTGTCACTGTACTAGTCTGCCCCGCTGTCTCTGACCGACTACACTTATGACTGAGGCCTGTTTCAGGAGCGGCACGGTGTGAATGGGTATTTCCTCTCAGAGAAGTGGGCAGACCTGCAGTACTACGTTCTGCTACATGTGTGCAGTCATCTCCTCTCCTTTGTACCTTTCATGGTGCCTCCATCTTTGTTTCCTTACAGATCACCTGTCAAACAAACAGCGTGGGTGGTGACTCACATTTCTTTTCCTTAGATTTTCTGATGATCTTCCACTTACTGTGTTGTCTTTGTTTGCTGAGTGTCAAGCTGTACTCATAAAGACAAATGAATGACGTGTGCCTTATTTAACTCAGCAATCTTTTGTAAACTGGAGGTCAAATTAATCAGAGTTACAGTAAGTTACCTCAGCCTCAGTGATACATGTATAATGTAATAACGTTTTGTGACTCAAATAAACGAGACGAATGAACAAGAAATAACGCCAGGGGACGACAAAGCAACAGTTACCATGGAAACGAGCTGCAAACTCTCTGAAGCTGAATCTGTCTTTGCATCTGAGACTTTAACCTCAACTGTGGCCTCGCTGCAGACAGAGGCAGGTAAACTAACACTGATCGATGACAGTGTGGCCTGCCTGACGCTGGCGGTCTCATCCCGAGAGATGAACTTTTAAATGAATATATAAATATCTATAAATATGTTTTTACTTGCATATTTTGGTAGTTGTTTGCCTGTTTAGTGTAATGTGTGTTCTCTCTCAGCTCTTTACTGAAGAAAGACTTTTAATGACAACATCTGGTTAAAAGTAGAAACAGCTGTTTTATTATGTAGCTGCATTGCAGACAGTTTGAGTGTGAGTCTGTCTTCTGGCAGCGTCACATGTGTCACTTACACGATCAGCTTCCTGCAACAGAAAATCAACTTGGAGCCGTTTATAAAATGTTTATATGCAAATTAAATTTTAAATAGTGTGAATAAACCGAGGGGAGTGACACCTCTCTCAGTATTCACACTTTTAAAGGTCATCAAGTGTGTGTGTGTGTGTGTGTGTGTGTGTGCACATGTGAATACAGGCTGTCTGTGTGTGTGTGCGCGTGCTGTAGCGTGAGCTGGCGTGCGTGTGTTTCTGAGACTTTAATGCCATCGAGTGGGCTGTGTTTTGCACTTCACTGATCTGGACAGCAAATATGCAAACGAGGCTCTGCCAGCACTCAAACACATTTACAGAGCGCTGCTCAGAGTTTTCAGCTGCACTGTAAAAAATAATAACCTGTGTGTGTGTTTTCTTTCTCTGCTCAGGCACGAAACAAGCAGAATGCAGGAGCTGGCAGCCATCAAGGTCATCAAGATGGAGCCAGGTGAGTGTTTTATTATAAGATGCTAAAATCTGCCTCTGAGCTTCATCTGGTGAAAGTGCCTAAACTTGTTTTTAATGCAACACAGTCACCAGCTCCCGTACTCATCATGACTCCATTATGGGAGCTTTCAACCAAACATTACACTGCAGGACGAGCTAAGAGGCCGAGCTGAGCACACACGCATACTGAGACACACACACACACACACATAAATCATACAATTAAAGCTGTTAACATCAGACTGCACAAATAACCAAAGCAAACATGCTGCTACTGCATTCAATGAAACCCCCAACAGTTTGATAGCACAGATCATTTCCCACAACTGTTTGTGTAACCGGGCAGCTATAATTAGTCTGAATTAGTAAAATGAGAGAGTCTGCTGACTCATTCAGTGTTTCAGCTTCTTATTAAAGAGTGGAAGTCACATTCCTCTTCATGTAAACTTCATCAGATAGCAGACTCATCCTGTAATGCCACAGTCTGAAATAAGGCAAACAGTACGCGGAGCAAGACTGGATGTTAAGGCGATGAAACATGCATTCATAGCACTGTGCTCTCACACTGTCCATTCACCTTCACCTGGATGTTCTGATGGACAGCTCCGTGTATTACACACTCAGTGAGCGACTGTTTTATTGCTCGCTGGATGTTTATATCGGGGAAGCAGCACATAATAAAACAGCTGAGTGAGAATCTGGCAGTGTTTATGGTGGAGAACATACAGAGCACATTTATCTCTTTATTATTAATAAGAAGAGGAAATGGTTTACATTTTACCACCTGGTAAAGGTCCAGAGTTGCTAATCACAGCTAACATTCACTTCAGCCTCGTCGATAATGTCGCTTTCCTTTTGGAAAGTTTCTTGTTTTAAGGAAACTGAAGAGGGAGTCCGGTATTCTGCTGTCTATGATGATAATAAACATGTCTCCTGTCTCTCTGTGTCTTCCACAGAGGATGATTTTTCTATCATCCAGCAGGAAATCGTCATAGTAAAGAGCTGCAAACATCCCAACATAGTGGCATATTACGGCAGCTACATACGGTAAGCTGCCTGTGTTTCCTCTCTCTCTCTCAGAGATGCATACTCTGTTAGATGCAGTCATTAACTTCTCTCTTCACTCTGCAGATCTAATAAACTGTGGATCTGTATGGAGTTCTGTGGAGGAGGCTCCCTGCAGGATGTCTACCACTGGTGAGACCGCTGTGCCGCTAATGTTTGAAGGACCTACCATCAGGAAACTGCCTTAAAAAATGGAATTGTTTGACTTTTGGTTGATCTACAAAACAAATCTAATCTTCCAACATGGTCCTTCAAGCGGACGCGTAGAGTAGAAGATGTTGTTATTGTTAAAAGAAAAAGCACTTAACTAACTAACTAAGTTTTTAGTGTGACACCAGTGTGCACAGTCTGACATACAGGGAGTGCAGAGGACACGGACTGGATGACAGTCCATGTGCAGACATGGTTAAAATGGACGGAGTCAGTTAAGATAACTTGTTGCATTAAAGCTGGTCGGTAAATGTTTTCATATCCAAATTTAATTTATCTGCAATCCTCCTTTAATCCTCTGTTTAATGATTTCTGAATGAAGTCTTTAACAGCTGTTATAAAATGTTCAGTCCTCAGTGCTGACATGTCCAAACATGCAAAGCATCCTGTAAAACGTCTTTTTCCACTCATGACTCTGTCGACTGTGAATGTAATAATAACCTGTGTCCCACAGTGACCGGTCCTCTGTCCGAGCCACAGATTGCCTACATCTGCAGAGAGATGTTACAGGTAACGTCACACTGGTTACTTCCTCATAATTACCTGCTCACGATGTGAAACAGTGTTGACAGATGGGCTCTTCTGTTTGTGGGCAGGGTCTGGATTACCTGCATGCACAGAAGAAAATCCACAGAGACATCAAGGTGAACAGTGATGTGACACTTCTACCTTTGTGTTTACTTGCACTTTACTCTGGCATTTATCTGTTGTGAAGCACTTTAGATGAAACTTCAAGATTACTGTTGAATCAGGGTCAGTGCAGCAGCAGCAGACAGTGAGGTGTAAACCTGCTGAGGATCAGGACTCATATCTGTTCCTGAAGAATAAAATAATCTGTATATTTGTCACTGAACCAGCTGATAGACAGAAGTTTAAAACTGAATTAAGTAATTAAGAGAAATGTGCAAATATTCCCATCGAATGAACTTTTAGATGAAGCACATTTCTGGCTTCCGCCCTGTGTGGGTTCAGTAAAGATCACTGAGTGGGTAAAGAGGAGTCTTTGGATGATAAGATGTTTTTCTGTGGTTGTGTCTGTGTTGATGTTCGTCTGTCTCTTTTGCCTCCAGGGTGCCAACATCCTCCTCAACGATCAGGGCGAGGTCAAGCTGGGTAGGTGGATGTATGCACTGTCTGCTCTGCTCTGCTCTGCTCTGCACCGGTGTGGTTAAAATGAGTCACTCGGCTGCAAGAGTGATGGCTCTGTTAGCGCATCCCTGCTGCTTCGTTTGTACGTTATTTTAGCACTGAATGAGTCTCTGCGGTGTTTCCCGCTGCCTGATCATTTATGTTGTGGTGGTCGGAATCCAACTTTAAATATTCGGCTGCAAAATGTTTCATTCAGAAGATTTCCTGTGAATACACTGTATACTAATACTAATACACTGCTCTCTGAAATAAATAGTACAAATACAAATGTAATTAATATTCATGGCCTTGATTTTAAAATGATTACAGTCTCTCAAGACTCGCAGAAATCTGTCTTGTAAGTTCCAACAGCGACATGAGAGAATTCAGAATGAGTTGTTGTGGTTATACTTTTGTTTCCTCTGTTGTGTAGCTGACTTTGGGATCTCAGCTCAGATCACTGCCACTCTGGCCCGGCGGATGTCCTTCATAGGGACGCCATATTGGTAAAGTCAAACCCAGAAATAAATATATATGTTTTAATTTAACTAGTTTTTATGTTTGATGATGATTTGCTGGTTATACACAGTGTCTGTATTTTAAGTCACCTGCTGCTGTTCCCCTCCTGTCCTCAGGATGGCACCAGAGGTGGCAGCAGTGGAGCTTAAAGGCGGCTACAACGAACTGTGTGACATCTGGTCTGTGGGCATCACAGCCATAGAGCTGGCAGAGCTGCAGCCACCAATGTTTGACGTTCATCCACTGCGGTAAACACACACTGTGTGTGTGTGTGAGAGCATGTGTACAGCTCTGCATGTACACACACACAAACATGATTAAAGATTCATGTTCAGTGACGGGTCATGTTATGTTTCATATAAAACATGGACGCAGTGTTTCCACCACCCACACATCTGACAAACTGTCTGTATGTTCATGCATGTGATCGCCGGTTCTCCCCCTCCTGACTGTGATGAGCTGAGCTGTGGTTATACAGACTGAGTGTGTGTTATCGACAGACAGGCCTGACTGTGGTCTGTTGTTTCCTGCAGGGTCCTGTTTCTCATGTCCAAGAGCGGCTACCAGCCTCCTAAACTGAAGGACAAGTCGAAGTGGTAAATAAAGCACTGCTATACGTCATGTTCAATCAGAGGAGTAAATGGTTCATACAGTATCAGTCAAGCTTCCATCTCCTGTCTGCAGGTCCTCCATGTTCTATAACTTTGTTAAAGCCATGTTGGTGAGGAACCCGAAGAAGAGACCCAGCGCCTCCAAGATGCTCTCAGTCAGTACTGCTCACACACACACACACACACACGTTTATACAGAGTCGCCTTGAGTTTAGCAAGACTGTAAGAGACATTAGAGCTTTAAAACTTAAAGGAGCTTCAACTTTTCTCTGAGGAAAACCTGAAAGTCCTGCACACCGCCCGCTCAAACAACAGACACAGCTGGAGAACATAATGCAGCATTAAGCAAGTCAGACGTTTCCTTCAGGAGCTGAGAGAGACAGAAACAGAGCTGAGAGAGTGAATATTGGACTCTTTGTTAATAACTTAAACATAATTAAACTAATTAGGTGATGATATGTCAATGTTGTGTTCACAGCTTGTTTCTGCTGCCCTCAAGTGGCCAGAAAATCAGTTACTGCAGGTTTAAAACAGTAAAATCTGCTGACTGACCTGTCATCCAGTCTCAGCCTGGTGAAACTTTGTCTTTATTTGAACTGGACTGAGCTGCACTGATTATATCTTCCTTTTCCCCTCTGCTTCTTGTCTACAGCACATGTTTCTGACCCAGCAGTGCCTGAATCAGGAGCTGACCATGGACCTGCTGGAGAAGTATCGAAATCCTGATAAACTGAAGCCCCACATGGTGACAGAGGACGATGAGATGGAGGTAAGCAGAAAGTTTGCATATTTATCTCTTAATTATGGATTATTTCATCTATTATTTCATTGAACATTACATTACAAACATTAAACATTAAACATTAAACAAACATTACATATTTTTGAAGTCTATAATTCTTCTCTACGTCTTTTGTTGAAGGTGGTGGTGCCTGGATCTTTAAAGAGGATTCAGTCTATCAACAAACACAACCAGGCAGAGCGGACAAACTCTGACATAAGCTGTAAGAAAACACACACACTCCTGAACTATTATGAATCAATCAATGTGAATACATCATCTTTTTTCCATGGTGATGAGTTTTTAAAAAAAAACATGTATGCTTTCATAACGTGTGCAATAATTCAATCATGTTTTATATCAACATTTTTATTCTGATTCCTGACAGCAAACAGGAAATGTGACGCTGTCTGATGGAGAAAATGTGGACGTATAGAAGCTGCAGTCCATCCATGCACATGAAATAAGAAGATCTGTTTATAGAAACATGAACCGATACTAATAGTGTATTTATATCCGTTTAGAGAGAGAGGATAATATTCCTATTCACCTGTGCCTACTCGCCTTAATGAATCATTTTCTAGGCCATTACTTCTGTTCTCAGCACTTCATCTTCATTTAAGCTGTCAGGAATACCGAAGATGAAGGAATACACCTTTATTCAGCCATTATGGGAAATGACTGAAATGAGAATGTGACAGTGTCATTGTGTTTGTGTCCGCTCAGTGGAACAGATCTACACTCGGAGGCCGATGAGGAAAGGGTCACCGAACGCAACGGTAAGCTAACCGCACATTAAGGTTAGGAGAAGACACACAGCACAGACAACATGCACACAGAGGGAGTGTTTACCTGATGTGACTGAGGAAGACGGCACAAACTCACAGGAAGTGAAAAATACAAAAATAATAACATGTGAACAGAGATGTGAACATTACAGTCCTCATTTAACCTGTTTCATATATATTTATATTACAGTTATCACCTTCACTGGGATCAACCGGCAGTAGCAAGAGTCCAATGAGGTAACAGGATCACAGATATCATCATCATCACATACCTGGATAAAAACTAAAGATATCTAACGTGTCTTCTTTCTTCTGTCTCAGGGATCAGGACTCAGACTCAGACGATGACTATGACGACGTGGATATGTAAGAAAACATCACACAGTTTCAGTCCATGTGTAACAAAGCTCATCATATGAAGTCGTTTCACTGATTGCACTGACACTTTCTCTCTCTGCCTTTGGTCCACCTCAGCCCTACGATGCAAGGCAGCAGGTTAGCTGAGCAAACACAAACCCACATGTGCATTAATGTGTATGTGCATCATTAACACTGCAGACTGAACCAACACTCTCTCTGCCAACAGCTTCATCATGACAGTGGATGACATCCCACCTCCACTTCCTCCAAAGGTGAGTACTGAGAGGACAGGGAACAAATGAAACATGTTTCATCTATCTATGTGACAAAAATGAGTGCTTAGAATCCAGAGCAGGACAGAAGAAGCTAACATCAGGCCTCTGCCTGCTCTGTCATCTGAAGCTGTTTTGGATAAGAGCATTAGGAAGTTTAGCTCAACATGTCTTCATGTGTCTTGTGTGCAGCCCAAAGCACGGACCAGCTCAGAGGAAAGCATGGCAGGAGAAGACGATCGGGCGAGGAAGCCCTGCTCTCTGTACGCCCCCTCCCCTCTCATCAGGACCTCCAGTGGGACGCATGTCCGACCTACGCCACAGCCACGTTCCTCACGACACTCCGGTGAGCTGCCTCCCCTTTATGCTGCACTGAAGAGGCACGGCATTTCTTAGAGTGACTCTTCAATAAAGAAGACCCAAAGTTTATTATTCCTGTCTAAGAAGGAGCGTTTAACAGTTCAGCACACAGAGGAGGTTACAGACTAACACTTTGTTCGAACCCCTGTGAATTCTTAACAGACAATTTGCATATATCGCATCTAAATGTATTTCTTCATCAGTAGTCGGTCTCCTCTCTGACCTCTCCCTGACCCTCGTTCTGTTCTGGACTTCCTCTATTTATACATTGACCTGAACTTTACCCTGCCAGCCTCGGCGACAAAGTCACATTAGAGAAGTGAAAACAGAACGTGTGAGGAGTCGAACGTACACACTGTATGATTTAAAACATCTGAAACACAGGATGAACCTGGTTTTTATAACTAATGAGTATTTGAATATTTAGAAATGAAGAATGTGTTTTGCTAATCGGGAATATTTCATCAGTGTGATGAACAGAGAAAATGTGTGTTATGTGTATTATTTTTGTATATGAATGAAGTGGAGATGATAACACACAGTTTCTTCTTGTGTGCTCATGTGTGTGTGTGATCCAGACCCCATGTCCTTACCTGTCCAGTTGAATGAAAACCCGGCAGACCTCGTTCCTCCTGAGCTCCCCCCTAAAGGCATACGCAGACGGCAGACACCATCAAAGGTACGACAGACAGACGCTGAATGTTGAATATCAGAGAAATATCCCCGGATGACAGAAACTGGATTAAAATAAGAGAAAATGCGAAAACGAAGAGATGAAATTGAGTTCAGGTGTAACAGGAATGAAATGTTCAGTGTACGATCACAGAAGCTAATATTCAGCTGCAGATGATGACACACGTCTTCTCTCCTTCACAATGTTCGCGCGCTGCTGGATGACACACTCATCAAGGTTTTCCTTTTTGTTCTTAGCACCACTGCTGAGTGCGTCAGCCCCGTCATGAAGAAACCTCCTGTGAGTTTCTATCGCTTTGCCAGAAGTTCCTCTGGCTTCATATCAGCTCCACCGCTGAGTGTGTGACATGTGCGGTGGTGTAGCTGTTTCACATGTGTGTACAGTGTTATCAAAAGGAATGGATTACATACTCTCTCTCTCTCTCTCCAGGTCTACTTTAAAAAGATCTTCCATGGCTGCCCTCTTAAAATAAACTGCTCCACGACCTGGGAAAACCCGGCTACCAAAGGTGATATCATCGAATAAAGCACACGCTGAATTCACTCAGACTTCTGTTTCATCTGTCTGACCAGCTTGTGTGTCTTCTCTCTACCTCAGACCAGCATCTGATCCTGGGGGCAGAGGAAGGAATTTACACCCTGAACCTCAACGGCTCAGAGGCCACGATGGAGCTGGTAGGACCTTTATCTAATTAATACAGAGCTTTTGAAACACCAGCAGTGAATGAATGATGTCTTCTCTTTTTCTTTCAGCTGTATCCTGGCAAGTGTACGTGGGTCTACACCATTAATAACGTGCTCATGTCTGTATCAGGTAAATGAAAAGAAAAATACCTCTCACCGTCTATCAACAGCTGTCATTTTACTGATTATGCACGTACATGTATTCATCCAGCATGCATGTACAGTGCATGTGATCTACATGTTGCAGAATGTGGAGCACGTGTGGGAATCATGGACTAACGTTCACACATTTTAACATGACAATGTTGTAAAACCACACGTCTCCTGTGTGCAAGCCACATGTGTCCCACATGTTTCCTGTGTCATTCATGTGTTCTTTCTGTAAGTGACCTAATTTCAGACGGGGTGATTCAGTGGTTTGCATATTACATGGATTTTCTTACCAAGTCAGGCGTTCTCTAAACCTGCCGTAGTTTTGAATGTGAGTTGGTGTGTTTACGTGCGTCCACCCTGTGATGGCTGCTGAGACTCTCGACACGATGAATAAAATGAACTTTCAAACTGCGTCTGATTCTGTGATTACAGGTAAATCATCGCAGCTTCACTCCCATTCACTGAAAGAGTTGTATGAACAGGCTCGGAAAGACCAGAGGATGGTTGCCTTGCCGACTCACAGACTGTTACCAAGGTAACACTGGACTTTATTTTCTGTCACTCTATGCTTCCTGTTCCAGAAAACCAAATCTGCTCATGACAGGTAATAACTGTATGATCTGTTTTGTCTTCAGGAAATGTGCGGTGACGTGTAAAATTCCTGATACCAAAGGCTGCAAGACCTGCTCAGCTGGTGAGACAGAATGCGAAAATAAATAATCAGTCATGCTTGATGACTTTTATTATACGTGTTATTAAAGCTGTGCATTCATTCCCTGCGCTGCCACAGTGTGTGCATGTGTGGGAGTGTTAGACGCTCTCCTTTAAATGGCTTTTGGCATCGTTTGAAACTAAATTAGCTGCACGCTAATTTTAGATTTTGAACTACATTAAGGAAACAGAACAGTGGGATGAAGATGTCTGTACAGGAGACGCTTTTACAGTGTTGATCAGTGTTTAGAAAGATCACCAACTATATTACGTATTGTGTCTTGTCTCCTGCAGCAAGTAACCTGCAGCGAGGCTGTGTGTTCCTGTGCTGTGGTCTGGAGTCCAGTGTAGTGCTGCTGCAGTGGTACGAGCCCATGCACAAGTTCATGCTCATTAAGGTGTGTGTATTGTAAAAAGAGTTCTGTACTCTAATATTTCACCACTTCAACTCCAGGAAATACAAAACTTCAACACTTTTCTGTCGGATATATTTCACCACCATTACTGAGCTCTACATCAGAGGATCACATTTCTTCTGAGAAACAAGTGCAACAACTCAAGACCTCGAGGCCGTCTGATATTACTTCCAACAAATGTTTGGCTGCATCTTGCACTGCAGGTCATATATTAAGGGGTCCTGTCACTGTGATGGAGGGAAACTCTTGAATGTCGAACAGGATTTTCATTCTGAAAATACAACAAAAACATATGTTGAGATGAAGTATAGTGTGTCGTCACGGCTCATCTTTGTGACTTATCTTTCTATTTTTACCATTTTTATTGGCCTGTTAACACTGACAGCAGCTAATAAAATCACCGCTGGCAGGGAAATAAAGCATTTTATGGCCACTATTAAATTTATTTTAACCATAAAATCATTCCTGGTTTTGAGAATAGACTCATTTCTTCCCTCAGTTACACACCATGCCGTGGCTTAGAGGTTGCAGGTTTAAGTGTCCTTGAACAAAACACTTAACCTGTCTGCTTTGTTTTCTGCTCGATGTGAGATGAAAAACCTCAGCTAAAGACCCGAAGACGTTTAAAAGGAGATTAAACTCTTCACTTACACCTTCCCCATTTCATGCTTGCAGAATTTTGATTTCCCCCTGCCTAACCCTGTGCGAGTGTTTGAGATGGTGGTGGTGCCCCAGCAGGAGTACCCACTGGTGTGTATCGGAGTCTCTCGGGGGTCCAGCCCCAACCTGCCAGTCATTGTAGAATACATCAACCTCAACTCCAACACATCCTGGTTCACCAACTCCGGCCTGGGTAGGTTCATACGCATTACTACAACCTCAGGATAAAAGGAGCTGCGAACACAAAACTATGATCTGCCAGGAGACTTTCTGCATTTTGCTTTTGACTCTCTTGTTGTTGTTGTTGTGTGTGTGTGTCCTTACAGAGAAACCTAGCCCAGATGTAGTTCAAGTAAACCAGTTGGACAGTAGCTCGCTGCTCGTCCTCATAGAAAGTAAGTGACGGCAGTTTTATTTAACATTTCTCATTAATATTCACAAGTACAAAGATACGTGAACATCATTAACATTGAGAGCAGATAGATGCTGCAGGGATAATGTGCTGGGTTGCATTAGATTGTCCATGTGTTTATGTGAAAAGAGCTGAACACAATATGAACAAAGACCGTCCTCTCCCTCTTTTCATGCTCCATCTATCAGGAAATGTTCCGGTGTGTGTGGGGTCCGATTGGCCTCGTTTTATGGGGCATATTGCAGATTGTAGCCACCCTGTTACAGCACAGAATATCATTGATTCATGATATCTATTATGGTATTACTGGGTCACATCCCTGCAGCAGCTTCTTGTCTTGCAGACCTAACGTCCAGGTTTTTACACTTTTTTTTCCAAGATTTCAAAAAGACTTTCAGTTCTGCCGGTAACCGTGCTGATGTGAACTCTGCATTATGTTTTGTCCATGTTGTGTCTGCCTCCATACGTCCACACGGATGTATTCATGGTCAGCTTCTCTCCTCCACAGAGTCGGTACATATAGTTGGTCTGGAGGGGGAGGTGAAGAGCAACAGGCCTCCACCACAGGACACCACCTTCTCTCATGATATTGAGTCTATAGGTGAGAACATCCAGTGACAGATCAGTGCGGGTTCATGTTGTACATGATTAGAGCTCAGCACTAACTCTGTCTGTCTTTCTGTCCAGTGTATTTTGAGGACACACTGCTGGCAGTGTGGCGTCACGGCTGGCAGAGAAGAAGACACGGTTTCAGTGAAGTGCTGGAAGAAACCACCGACGCCAGGAAGATCTACAGGCTGGTGCAGTCAGACAAGTACTGACATGTTTTCAGTCGCTGCTGTGGTGTTGATGTCTGCTCGCTTAGATTCTCTGTTGATCAAATAGTTTCTGCAGGCTTGGATTTCCTCGTCTGTTCAGACTGTTTGTTGCTACTGCCAGCTAATCGGCTCAGCTTCTGTTTGTTACAAACAAACTGGAAATGTAAAACAGATCATTCTGTCTGTTTTACCTATGAGATGTTCACAGATTTTAAAATGAGAATGAGACGTTCCAGCCATGCTAGCAGCTCTGTGAGCTCCTCTGACCTTCCTGACCTTCTCACTGCAGGATGGCCATCATGGAGACGCGTCAGACTGACGACCAGTCGGGGCTGTCCAACCTTTATGTCCTGGAAATTGCTGAGAACTACGTCATGCTACCCTGAATCTCCCGTCTGCTGTCAAAGGGCATCATGGGAAACTCCCAACTCCACCCTTCATTAACTTCAACTGGCATGGATACGCCACAGTTTTTTATTTTCTAATGGGACAAGAGGAGAAGGAAGGAAATGATGGAAGGACGTTGCAAATTCATACTGAAGAATGTTGTGTTGTAGCCTTTATCCCTCAGTCTTGGGGAGCGTGCTCGTATTTATGTTGATTTCTACTTGGTTTGTGAGATCCAGAACAATCTCCAGAATCCAGACAACTGAGAAAACCTGCACTGAAAGTGAAGGAGGGTCCTCCTCTTACACTAAAGGAGGATCTACTTTTTTCTGCCATAGTATTGTCTCACAGCAGCAGCAGCTGCCGCCTGCAGGGACTGAGATATGGCTTTCCTGAAGATACCACGTACAAGCATGAAGGACTGGAGCATAGCAGCACTGCTGCTGCTCACGCTGTGTGTTTTGTAACCTGAGTTTGTATGTCAGTGTTGGATCAAAGATACACACTCCTGACTGCCGTTACACTGTAATAAAGTTAATTACAACAAGATGAGGTGAACTGTATTGACTGAGAGGAACTGGAGCGAATCGTTTAGCGTTAATGAAAGGTGAGAGTTAATTAAATAACATCTGAAGACCCCTGTTAGTGTGTTTAGATGGCGTGAGTGACGTGTCCACCTCTTAGTGTGTGAATGTGCTGCTATGAGGAGACGGTGTGTGTGATATTTGAACTTGCTCACAGCCTACAGCAGTCAGTTGTTAGAGATTAGTGCCAGCACAGATTGTATTTGATCTGCAGGAATCTGTCATGCTCATGCTGAACTGCTGAATGTAAAACAAAGCATTTGATAATAAGTGAAGACAAATGTGGAGGCATGGAAACAGTACATCTAAATTTATAGTCAATAATATTTGCAAGTAATTTCATGCCACTCTACATTAGAGATCTTTCATTTGAATGAAAGGTCATTTCTTTGTGTGTGTGCATGGCAGATTCACATGAAGGCTCTGATCTGCTCTACTTCTTCATTCTTAAAGTGGCTCGCTGATCTTTGAGGCGGTGCTGTTGTCACTGGGACGATAAATGACGGATAAGTGAAGCAAATTGTCCGGGGCCGGATGCCCTCTCTTTACCCCCCGACACATTAGTGGGAGTGCGCAGTGCCAGGCCGGGCCAGCAGCAGCAGCAGTCGACGCATCATCGCACGTACTTTACGCACACTGGATGAACGGAGGCAGAGACCCGGTCGAAGATGATGCTTACACCGGCTGAGAAGGGCTTTCTGTCGGGGTGCATCTATGAGGTAGCAGTGGTGTAGTCGCCGGTACTGGTGTAAGATGCGCTGGGGCAGTCCGGGTGTGCTGGTCGGCCTAGCTGAGCTCGGCTGCTGCTGCTCGCCTTCGCCTCTCCCATTTCTATTCTAGTACTTTTTATTGTAGCTTTATTATTTCCAGGTCAAAATCGCAGTTTCCTGTGCGGCTTGTTTGTACTAAAAATGGCCGGAGATGGCGGCGCTCTGAAGGATATCAATGAGATTAAATCCCAGTTCCGGACCAGAGAGGGCTTCTACAAGCTGCTCACCCTCTCGGACTCGCAGCAGCGGGGCGGGCTGCCGCGGGGTCCGTCCGCTGGAGCCACGCTGGGCCCAGGAGCCGGACCTGGTTCGATACCCGGCGGAGGGGTCGGGCTGCTGCAGGGGCCCGGGGCTGCCGCCGCCGCCGCCGCCGCTGCCGCCGCCTCATCCTCTTCCAATGCCGCAGCCAACTCCTCTCCGGCGGGCTTCCTGCCTCCGGTCCGGGTCTCCATGGTCAAGCTGCAGCCTGAAGACCCGAGCGAGGAGTCGGAGCGGGTGTGCTTCAACATCGGCAGGGAGCTGTATTTTTACACGTACACCAACATCAAGAAGGTGAGCCTGCTCTTCACTCACACACTGACAGATTGGATGGTCAGGCTTAGCTTAGCATGTTAGCCTGCACGGCTAAGCTGATGCTGTTAGGTCGTGTTTCATCTGTTCGGATGGGAGTGATGCTCCGGCGCCGACACACCACGTTACATTTGGACCGGTTCTGAAGTGTAAGGTGGAGAGGCGGGCAGTGAACGGTGCATCATGCAGACGGATGCACGGAGTCAGCGGACGCTACAGGAGGGCAGCAGTGTTACTACCCGGGCAGGAAACAGCCTGAGCACCGTGACAGCTCTCCATTCACCGCATGTGTGTGCTCGTCCTCTGCACTGCATGCTCACATCCCGCCGTGTGTGTGCAGATGCTGAGCGGGTCAACATGTTGATTTTAAAAGTTAAACCTTCACCCTGCATCACAGGCCATGCTGCCTCCTGTGCCTGCACTCACTGGATGATGCATTCATATTAAAACACTGCTAATGTCAGGGCTCCAGCTTCACACACACATTCCTCGTATGGCAGAGATCAGATGTTTGTCCTCTGGACTGATCTCTGGAGTGATCTCTGCATTTGTCCTCGCAGAGCTTGTTTTTAGCACTGCTAGCATGCACCAAGGCATTGACAGAGGGCTGAGACTGCTTGCAGCTAGCTGCTTCTTAATGAGGAATGTTAATAACCCATTTAGGAGGAACCGGAGGACAAATGTAAAAAGCTTCTCCTCCTCTAACGTGGAATGGATTTAAAATGTCAAGGCTCCTCTTTGACTGCACAGCAGCAGTCACACCTTTTAGATGGAAGCATTCTCTCCTTTCTGGGTCATAATGAAAGCTCTTCACCAGGACAATGAAAGCTAGTTCATTTACAGGAATGAATGTCTTCATGACTCAGGCAGATCATTTGTAGATGGCTAACTGGGCTAATGCAGTACTCGTTGATTCAGGAACTCACAATGCGAGTGAGGATGAAGATACATTCACCATTTAGTCTTCAGTATTTAGACTGTGTAACATGCAGGATGTTATACTACAGTTACCTCAGAATTCACAGTGTTCTTCAACAGGAGATGCTGTTTTTAAAGTTTGCACACTGAGTGATCTCAAAGTGAAATCAGAGCTAACACATTAACATATGATCAGCAGGGATGCTGAGCCTGGCATGTAGTGATGTACTGTTTACATTGTTACTACAAATTCAGTCAGCGTCCGTCTGTGACTGATATTATGATTATTATTATTGATAAAGAAACAGTATCTACTGTGGGTTTGGTTACATCTGGTCGATGGCCAATCTGCTTAATAAGGTCAGCATTGTTACTAATGCTGACTTGGAAAGCCTCTAATAATCCATCATAATGTTCACTAAGCACTAGAAGTTATTTTTGGTGTTTTAATTCCTTTTTTAAGTCACGCTTTGCAAAGCAATGACGTCAAACTAGCAACAAGAAGGAGTGACGGCACAAAAATAACTACTTATAACTGGTGTGTGTCTACGCAGGGCTTCACTGTTCAGACTCAGGGATAATAAAACAGTAGCACTGATGAACTGTATAGTTTTACTTTTTCACCCACAGAAAATTGATGAAGAATCAATAAAGACTCAGGCGTGCAGAATGTCCCTGAGGAAGTCATTGATGAAAAGAGTAACGCCTGCACGCTGACTCCAAACCACACATTCATCTGGACATGAAGCAGTTTTAGCTTGTCGTAATGATTCGTCCTGTTCAGAGATCTCTTCCTTTAAATCTTTGCAGATTTTTTTGGGCACCGTGATCTTTAATCTTGACAGTAAGCACAACAGTGTAATCCAGAATGACTTCAGCAAACCCTCAGAGATCAGGCGTGACCTTTCAGTCATACACCAATAACATGACTAAGAGTGTTTCCAGTCTAGTGATACTCCTCCTTTGTGGCCGCTGTCAGGTGAAGGAAGCGTCAGCGTCCCTGAATCTTGTTTGCTGGATTTCTCCCTGAATAATTGCTGAATGTCAGCGTCGTGACAAAGCCTTGCTCCTTCAGTGTGATGTTCACCATCACTGCTTTGCATAAATGAAAAATGTTTTTTCTATCAAACTCTGCTGGAAATATCTCAATGTGACTTTTTGTCATCTATAATTTGATCATTTATCAAGAAAAGAAAAACGTATCATCCAATACGGGCGCCGAGATGTAAGATGTAATGTCAGCAGATGATTGTAACTGGTAAATAGTTTCACTGTGCTGTCTGCGGGACAAATGATACACCTTAAGAACCTCTAAATGTCCCTGAAACAGTTTGTTCCCATTTCTTGCTTAATGCCTGATGGCTCTCTTTGTCCGGCCCGTCTGTCTGCAGGCTGTGGACCTCAGCAAGCCGATAGACAAGAGAATCTACAAGGGGACTCAGCCGACATGTCACGACTTCAACCAGTACTCTGCCACGGCAGAGAGTGTAGCTCTGATTGTGGGTTTCTCAGCCGGACAGGTCCAGTATCTCGACCCCATCAAGAAGGAAACCAGTAAACTCTTCAACGAGGAGGTACTTTGTTTGTCTGTGTGTGTGTGTGTGTGTGTGTGTGTGTGTGTGTGTGTGTGTGTTTTCTGTGCTGTGGAGCCTTTGTGATGTTGTGATTAAAGCCTGCTACGATACATCAGAAATAATTTGCCGTTGCTGTATTGATTTTTGTCCTAGTTTGGATGCTGTGATGTAGCCGAGGACACACACTCTGTCTTCAGTGTCTTCTGTTGTTTGCACGTTCTGTTACTGCTTACTACTGTCTCCTGAACTGCCTCTGTCTGTTTAATGGGATTCTGTTTAATGGGATTCCCAATTGAATTTAGGAGATTGTGTGTGTGTGTGTGCACTGCTGCATGCAGACTTTGTGTGTGTGTGTCTCCTGAATCTGTTCACCTCTCTGGGATGTGCTTCTCTAAATCTTCCACCCCCTGCTTTTCTCTCTGCTGGCTTCACTCAGTCTCCTCACTGTCTCTGCTGCTGCCTGGTTCTTGATCTCTACAGACCTCCTCTCTCTCCTCCCAAGCCTCCTTCCTGCATGTGCTTATCTCAGTAGTTTATATTTAGTTTTTTAGATCTCACATTTTGCAAATGCAATTGTAGCAGTGAGTTGACTCTGCGTAGTGTCCACAGAGAAGCAAGAAAATCTGCAATCAAAGTATTATCTTTTTTTACTTTCCCTTTAACTCTCTCTTCCTCTTTCTTTTTCTTTTATCTATCTATCTATCTATCTATCTATCTATCTATCTATCTATCTATCTATCTATCTATCTATCTATCTATCTATCTATCTATCTATCTATCTATCTATCTATCTATCTATCTATCTATCTATCTATCTATCTATCTATCTATCTATCTATCTCCTTCCTGTTTTCCAGAGGTTGATAGACAAATCCAAGGTGACGTGTCTAAAATGGCTTCCCAAGTCTGAGAACCTGTTCCTGGCCTCACATGCCAGTGGACACCTCTACCTCTACAATGTGGACCACCCATGTGGCACCACGGCCCCACAGTACTCTCTCTTGAGGCAGGGCGAGGGCTTTGCCGTCTACGCCTGCAAAACCAAGACGCCTCGCAACCCGTTGTTACGATGGGCTGTGGGCGAAGGCGGCCTCAACGAGTTTGCCTTCTCTCCGGATGGTGTGCATGTGGCATGCGTAGGTCAGGACGGCTGCCTGCGTGTCTTCCACTTTGACTCGATGGAGCTGCAGGGGGTGATGAAGAGCTACTTCGGTGGGCTGCTGTGTGTGTCATGGAGCCCTGATGGGAAATATCTCGCCACAGGCGGTGAGGATGACCTTGTTACCGTCTGGTCGTTTGCAGAAAGCCGCGTGGTTGCAAGAGGTCATGGTCACAAGTCCTGGGTCAACGTGGTGGCATTTGACCCCTTCACGACTTCCCTGGAAGACGATGAACCTATGGAGCTTAGTGGCAGCGAGGAAGACCTCCACCAGGGGGCACCAAATAACTCCATGCACTTCGGCCGGGTTCGAACGAGCAGCACGTTGTCGCGTCTTTCTCGGCACAGCTCTAAAGGCGGCGGTTCGGCGTCGGTTACATATCGGTTTGGCTCAGTGGGGCAGGACACCCAGTTCTGTCTGTGGGACTTGACGGATGACGTGTTGTACCCACGCCTGCCGCTGTCCCGTGCCTTTACTAACACTTTTGGACCCTCGTTGTCCAACTCTGGCAGCGGTGTGGTCAACAGCACCTCAGGTGGGGGAGGAAGTGGGGGGGTTGAGGGGCACCATCATCCGCCCAACACTAACACAGGCACTTCAAACCCGCCAACACTCCCCTTACCACTTCCTCGCTCCCTTTCTCGCTCCAACTCTCTGCCCCACCCTGCCGTGGCAAATGCTTCCAAGAGCCAGGGCACCTCGGAGGGTGGCAGTGGAGGTGGAGGAGGGGGAGGAAGCAGCAGTGGAGGAAACAGCACCCCTTTCAGCATCGGTCGCTTTGCCACGCTGTCACTCCAGGAGCGCAAGTCAGACAAATCCGGTTGCGGCAGTGGAGTGGAAAAGGAGCACAAGAGGTACCACAGCCTGGGCAACATCAGCAAAAGCAACGATAAGATCAATGTAGCGCCGAGGAGCAACCGGCTGGACGCTGCCAAGGTCCTGGGCACCACACTGTGCCCACGCATGCATGAGGTGCCGCTGCTGGAGCCGCTGGTGTGCAAGAAGATTGCACACGAGAGGCTGACGGTGCTGGTGTTCATGGACGACTGCATCATCACAGCCTGCCAAGAGGGTCTTATCTGTACCTGGGCACGGCCAGGGAAGGCGGTATGTCTTCAGTTAACTCCTTAAAATTACAAAGATAGACATCAATACCTTTTGGATATTTGCACCTCCTGAAAAGTTAAAGAGATGGCAGACATCTTCTTGGTCTGATTGTACCTGTAGTGTCTAACTTTTCTGTTTTGTCTCTCTGTTCAGAACTTGACAGCACAGAACGGGAACTCTCCGAGTGGCACAGTGGTATAGCTGGAGGAGAAGCTTTGCACTCATCCCTCCCTCCACCTCCTCTCTCCTTCTTCGTTGTCTTCTCTCTGTCCAGAACCCACAAATGCCAAATTAGGGGCCAACAACCAGAGACTACCCCACCACTGCAGTATTAAACCCTCAGTATTACTCTCTTTACATGCCATCAAACTGCTCCCTGCTCATTTTACTCCACAGTTTGGTGGGAAACACTTCCTGAATGGTGGCACATGAACAGATTCATGATCTCCAGATGGACTTCAAGTTAGTCGCAATCATAGAAACAAAGATGTGTTACTATAGTGAAGACTCGAGCTAACATATCAGGTAGCTAGCCCTCCCTTCAGCTCAGACCTTCTAATACTTTACATGGCCAAAAATATGTGGACACCCCTTTGATCCGAACAGTGTTTTTCCAGCTTGGTGGTGTGTGGGAACCTTTGCTGTTTCAATGCTCTCGTGCACAGAGCCCGGTCCTTTAAAGAAACGGTTTTCCCAGATTGGGGTGGAAGAAGTTAACGGACCTGCACAGACTTCAACTCCATCCAACACCTTTGGGATGAGCTGGAACTGTGAGCCAGACGTAATGAGCCATCAGTGTTGGAGCTCATTAATGCTCTTGTGGCTGAATTGGAGCAAATCCCTGAAACCTGGTGGAAAGCCTTTAAAAAGAGTGGAGGACAGTCTGTATGATGGTACCAACAATGCACAGAGAGGTGTAATGTTCTGGTGTCCATGTACCTTTGGCCATATATTGTATTTCTGAATTGAACCTCAGCTCTTATCTGCCCTACAAAGGCGACAGCGGTAGTTGTGTTTTGTTCAAAAATCTAATTTCATGGTGACGTTTTCATTTGTGTCCTGATAGAACAGATGAAGGCGTTCAGCTCTGTTATAAAACGTTAGCAGTCGTTTTTAACCCACAGTCAGTGAGAAATGCCAAATGATTCGTGATGTTACGATGCAGGTCTGCTCTGTGTTCAGGGAGAGTTTCCCACCTCATGCCACTGTGGGAATAAAGTTTCTTCCCAGTGCTTCAGCCCTCTGCCTTCCCCTCACCCCTCCGTGATTCTCTGCACACAGACTGCATCAGACAACAGAGATCGTTTATCCTTTCTATCTGCAGCTCTGAAGCAGCGAGGAGTGAACAGCAGACCAGGCTCATTCGTCCTTCATCCGATACCTCCCGTTTCCCCTTCATGCTAAAGACACTGCAAATGCCACGGCCATTGTATTTAAGTTATTTATTTTATCACAGACTATGTAGTAATTTATAATGTAAATACTGAAAATACTCTATAAATACAAAAAGGACAAATGTGTATGGAAACATGACTTGGCAGCAAGGAAGTGAAGAAAACAGGAAAGATGAAGAATATTAATATATGAAGATCCTTCTATTGTACATAGCAACCACAGTTAAAATTGAATGTCTGCTGTTTTAGGGAACTTGAAGATGTCAATGTGTTTTTATTTCGTGTGATAGAGTTTCTCCAGTTTGTCCCTGAAGCGAGCGAGCTGGGTTTAATCTGTCCGCTGAGGCAGAAGCATTTCGGGTCCAGTGTGACTTTTTAGAGAAAGCGACCCGAGTCGAGCACAGAGAGCAATATTCAGAGCGGCTGCTGCTGGCTGCACGTTTCAGCTGACTGTCCCAGTGAATAGATCCGAATAATACTAATTCTCCTGAACATCACACGTGGACAGACAGCATCTTAATGAATTACTTGCTCATGAACAAACACACACTCTCGCACATTCCAAACGTAAAACTGCTCACACACACACACACACACACACACACACACACACACTCTCCCCTCTTATGGTGTAGCATCATATATACTGTGGCTTGGACTCCATTCCTGTCGCACCTGAATTGCCTCTTGCAAGAATTTGCACATACAATATATCCACAGTCCATCCTGAGCTGCCGTGAGTGACACACGCGGGGTGTCACTGTGTGTGTGACCTGACTTACAGCTGGATATGTTTGGCACAGAGGATTTAATGTCAATCTTCAAAGGAAATGTCGTGATTTGGATTGATTTCCTTTGCGGTTTTGATTCTGCTCATCGATTCTGGTGCTTATAATGTCAGGAGGTAACTTGTGATCATTTCTGTTTCTGTTTGTTTTCACTGGAGCTGGACGTGCAAAGATGAGCAGAGTCTGAGGCGTTATGAAGACAAAAGGAAACCTGCATTTTAATATCATGCAGCATGAAACGCTTTATCATATTTGACAGACTTTCCACTCTGATAATCAGACTGAACGTCCCTTTTGGTTTTTAACTTCATTATTCAGTCTGACATTGTGTTCGTGTCAGCTGTTTCTGTTCGGGAGGGGTTGTTATTCTGCTGTCTGGACTCAGAAGCTGCAGCAGCACTTCTTAGGAGCAGTTAACATTTTCCACGTCCGTTCCCATTTAAGAGTTCTCAGCCGTGCCTGTACTGAGGAACCACAACATCTGTCTGTCTGAGTGCCATCGTACTGTGCGCGGCTATTCATGCTCCTGACTTTAAATCTAGCATCACCGTCAGGTCACAATGATCATCTGTCTGTTCATGACTGTCATTGTGCTAACTGCTAGTTTCCAAATGTTAGATGATGAGCATTAAGCATTCAGCAGTCAGTATGCTAGCATGGCTGTAGACTCCGTGTAAGCTGCAGTGATCTCATCACTCGCTGCTCTCTGACCTCACCTTTCTAGCCCAGCAGCAGACTGATTTACATCCCTGACAGAGAAATAAATACAGACTGCCTCCTGCATCAGATCAGCTGAGTGCATCATTTCAGCCGTCTGTGTTTGAGTGCTCACTCCTGTCGGCCATGTTAGAAACATGGTTCATACATTCAGGAATCGATAAGCGTGATTGAAAAAGCGTGTTTAAAGAATAATAATTTGGTCGTCATAACTTTGGAGCTTGTTTAAATTCAGACCTGGTTCTCGTTATCCGCCTCACTGAAAGTCCACACACTGCATGTCAAAGCCTTTCAGTCCATCAGCCAGAGAGAGAGAGCCGCCGAGCTGCTTCTGAACATCTTTTCTTTTCTTTTCTTTGAACATGCCATTATAAATACTCAGCTCAGTGCCAATGTAGAGCTCACAGTGCAGCAAGTCGGCAGTGTTTTCATCAGCCTTTGTGGATTTTTGTTGGGTTTCTTTGTGAGTTATAGAGTTACCTGTCTGAAAGTACAGCCTATAAATAGCAGAGTAACTCCCAGGACTGCAGGAGCCAAGGTTATGCCCTTGGAGCAACAGACAAACCGGCAGGTTCCTCGCGCTGTTTGAGCCGGTGTGTTGTTGCAGCCCATATAGTCGTTTTTGTTGTCATAGCAACAGCATGTCTGCTGAGGGTATCATGAGTGAGCTCATGAGCTCTGGGGTCAATCTCAGCTTTAAGGCTAAATTAATGCTTCATCACGATGCCTGAGAGAAAGAGGAAAAATGGATCTGCTCTCTCTGGATGAAAATCTCCGCAGTATGAAAACGATGCGCAGCGTCGAGTTAAAACTGGAAGATTATTTAAAAACTTTGAATTTCTCCAAACAGCTTGTGCAGCACAATCCATGTTTAACGTTAAAATACATCCTGATCTCACGTCCACATCCACAGGTGGTCAGAGATGCAGGTTTGTTCCTGACTGCTGTTAAAGTCAATTATTAATATTCATACGGCACATGAAACTCAGCGTCTACTCTCTCCTCATGATCATGTCTCACCTTTTCCTATTTTATGTGTGTGTGCGAGCTCAGCTCCCCAAAGACAAAATGAAACATGAGTGAGGAATCAAAATTAAAATTGAAGCCATCTGCTCGTAGAAGATATATTTGAGATAAATGTGAGTTGTGTTTTGTTTGAATTATGCTGCACAAGCTGTTCCGTTCTCTCAGAGACGTAAACACTGGGACGTGTTAACTTCCAGAGATTTTTCTTTATATCTTATTTACTCCTGTACAAATGTTCACAGTATCAATCGTGTCCCTTTGCTTGTTTGTTTTGTCCTCCACCCAAATCACTATTTACATTTCTAAGCCTGGCAAACATGTGGATGTTACCACAGCTGCTGAAGGTGCTCAGAAGCAGGATCGGCCAAGAAAAACCCAAATCCAGATCCTCAGAGTCTAGACTTCATGTTTCACTCGGCAGATGTTTGAGTCTTGTTTTTATGAACTGATTATTGAAGGTTTCTCCTGCAGTTGAAGAATTAATTTCCAAAACAAAATATTTGAACACTCACTGTGTGTCAAAAGTGCTAATCCATTCGCCGGCCACGCAGTCTGTGCTTTAAAAACAACCTGCAGCTTTTCTTTGAATTTTCCGCTTCAGTCTGTGACAGCAGTCTCATTTCAGCTGATTTCAAAGCACAGATTTCACTTTGTTTCTCTGAGAAAGGTGAGAGCAGAGTGAACGCTGCAGAAATTGGGGCTGATAGTATTTATTTGGCTCTAGAAGCATTAAGCCTAAATCTGATGTGCTGTTTAAATCACACAGACTAACGAGCACTGAAGTGAACAAAAGCTGCGATCACAGGACCAGCTGGAGCTCCACCTGAGCACGTTCAATAATTCACCTGCACGTTCGGAGGCAGACTGTCTGTGAGCTGAAAAACAAACAGTGTCGAGTCAAATGAGACAAAAACCTGAGCCAAGTTTCAAAGATGCCACAGAAGTCTGAGCGCTTAAAGGTCGACGGTCTCCTCTTCATGCCTCGTTCATCACGTGAACAGACGTCAGACATTTCAGGCTGAATCCAGTCAAGATGCTTCGTTTTAAGGTTGTTTTTGAAGTTTCTCTGTGTGTATGCATGTGTGTATGTATGTGTAAAATCTGCAATCTCTACAGTTACCTTGCTCTGACCCACACACACACACACACACACACACACACACACATACAGCATCACGCACACGCTTTCACACAGTATATGCCTGTTCTGGTGGAAGTTATAACAGCAGAATGACGTCACTGTATCCAGTTTGTATATGGAGATCTGTTATTAAAACGTTAAACCTGAAACAAGCGGTGTGTGTGTGTCTGTGTGTGTGACAGCGCGCTGTTACACTGATATATTATCTCTATATAATGATAATAAATACACTTTATTTTAGACTTTATTGTTTGACAAACCATGCTGGGAGTTCATTTTTCTGCTGTCTGAACACGTCCAAAAAATAAATTAGCAGACTCTTAAAAATCTTGCTTGAGTTGTCAAACATCTCATTTAAATTAATTTCACTGAAGTTGTGTAACTGTTCTGCTGACTGCAGGCGCGTTTTCACACCAGATCTGAATGTAAATCTAAGAAATAGAAAAAACAGTTTGCCAGCAAAAAACGAGGTGAAGGGAAGCCTAAATACACTGAGGTGTTATGAGTTAATGATAGAGAGTTGTTATTTTATTACATTTACTGCTCATTACTTCAAAACAAAACCTTTACTCAGCGGTAACAGACCTCCTCCTCCTGTGGTCGGCAGGGGGCGCTGCAGACAAACTCAGCCCGTGTCTCTGCCTCTCTGCGGCTCTGGAGGAAGAAAGTGACCCGAGAAAACACGAAGGCTGGTGACGTCACGTGGGCGGAGCCCGAGCGGCTCCTTCGGTTCGTCCATGATGGGAGTGTCGGCGCGTCAAGTCACGTTCAGACACTGACGCCGGAAGTCAATACACCTATAAAAATAAAAGCTCTCTGAAGTTGTCAGAGGACTTTTTCTGGATTAATCACCAGTTTAATGTAATCGGATATATTTGATGGGATTGACTCACACCTGTCTGAGCTTCTTATACTAAGTTGTTGTTTGTTGAATGGATGCTAACCTGATGTTCAATTCAAGCAAAGCTTGGTCCAGTTCAGCTTTAGTCTATAATAATGTGTCATATGCCGCACAGACATGCTGCACAAAGTGCTTTACAACAGAAACAGACAACAATTACTACCAGTTTACAAAAATAAGTAAATAAATACAATTTACCAACCATAAAATGTTAGAATAGATAAAAGCCTTAGTACTTAGTTACTTTCCGTTACTGCCAGAGAGCACATCAGCTGACTCCAGCTGACGTCAGCGGGTGACTTTTATTTTGAAGCAGAGCGGAAGCGGCGCTGACAGTCGGACGGTGCGGGGCTCGGAGGCTGCTCGGTGTCTTCAGCGTCGTCTTCCAGGAATAAACAATAATTCTAAGCAGAAACCTGAGCTGAGCGTCCAGCGTGAACATGAAGGAGAAAGAGGAGGCCGTGGCGGTCAAACGGTGAGATGAATGTGTTAAATATAATGTTTTAATGTGGTTTTATTCGAGTTTTCTGCGCAGACGCATTGTTTGTTCGCTGCAACTTTCCGACACGAGTCCGCGCGAGGCTGAAAAACATCAGCGGTCATAATGCGGCTCTTATTTTGAAGGGTTTAAACATCACGGCTCCTCTGTGTGTGTGTGTGTGTGTGTGAGAGAGAGTGTGTGTGTGAAGTGTCGTTTTAATGACACACGCTCCCTTTGAACGGCTCGCTGTGGCAGTGTGTGTGTGTGTTGTTACAGCTGGTCAGCCATGTTCAGACACACACTCACACTTCATCCTCTGTCTGTGTGTGTGTGTGTGTGTGTCTGTCCTGCAGCACAGACACACACACACACACCTGCAGCCAGTTGCAGTCAGTTATTAAAATATGAAATTAAAGTTAAAAGCAAACACCATCGGCTCTTCCTCCTTCCTGTCCTGAGGCCTGCACACACCTGGAGCACCGCAGGCTGAAGCATGCTGCTGCATCAGGACAACAGAAGATTAAATGACAGGTGTATTTATTCAGAGAGGAAATGTTTCCTCAGAGTGAGGACAGACATGCTGCGTCTTTCTCCTGAAATGTGCCAGTTACAGCCTGTTTCTGTGTGAAGTGAAGAACTTTTCATTTGGACTGTTGGTCCGACAAAATCATTTCTAGAGCACAGTCAGTCTTTTTACAGGCCAGTCAATGAACTGAGAAAACATCCAGCCACAGAGTGAATGAGTCTTTGTTTGAAGCCTCCAAACTTCTGCTGCTTTCTTCACTCGTGTCGCTTCTTGGTGTAAAATTAGTGAAAAATTGAATGCAC
>CM024794.1:25511015-25811004 GCA_014281875.1 Nibea albiflora
TGCAGGGCGGATCGAGGGAGAGATGAAGGGAGAGCGAGGAGGGAGAGGGAGGGAGGATCTGGAAAGTCTCCCGGTGGCTGAAATAAATAACGCTCTGTTCCCTCAGTTTAAGACCTTTTTCTGTTCCCGCTGTGGAATCAGAAACATCCAGGAATGTGTACATAGCTGAACTCTCTGGTCAGGACCGCCCGTATAAAGAGGCACTTCTCACCCCGTCTAAAAACACGACAGATGAACTTACAGAGGGGTGAAGGAAGAGCGTCCGCTGTGGTTCACAGAGATCCCAGAGAAAGACTCCAGACTGTAACGAGACTTAAAGAGGGCAGAGGTTAAGGTTTGCGTTGATGGATGGTTACATAAAGTATCCACCATGAGTGTGTTCTACATTTGAGGGGAAGCTGGCTGATCCTGAACAGTGTAACTCCTTAAGAACCCAAACACACACACGACGCAGCTATAAACGATTCAGCAATGGAGATCTGAGCTCTTATATAATGATGCTGAAAAGGTTCTAGGTGTGTTCTAACAAACGATGAAGTGTGTCCTCAGCAGAGTGTTGTGATTGGACGCTCCGAGAAAAATGTTAAGCGTAGCTGAGGAGACGTGTAGTGAGCCATGATCTCGGTTTGTGGTGTGTTGATCCTGGAACCGCTCCCACGTCTTTTCCTTTTTTTCTTCTCTTGTTTTTCCACCACATTCCCACATTCTCGTCTTTTTTGCGCTCCCTCTCTCACTTCACCTCTCCATCCTCCTTGTTCCTTTACATTTTTGATTCTCCTATTTTAACATTGCTCATGTCTTGTCTCTGTTCTTCCCTCACCACCTCCTCCTCCTCTTCCTCCTCCTCCTCCTCCTCCTCCCTGTCCTCCTCCTCCTCCTCCTGTAGGACCAGTTCGGAGCAGAGGAAGCTGCGTTCGCGTGATGCGGCCAGGTGTAGGCGGAGTCAGGAGACGGAGGTGTTTTATGAGCTCGCCCGCACTCTGCCGCTCCCACGTCGAGTCTCCACCCACCTGGACAAGTCCGCCATCATGAGGGTCTCCCTCAGCTTCCTGTGGATGCAGCGCCTCCTCCGACCCGGTAAGCAGCTTCAGACGAGCCTCTGACCTGAATGTTCGATTTTCTTAGTTTTGTCTACATCATCATCAGGTGACGCAGTCATGTGACCTGCCTCTTTTACTCTCCACACAAACTGTTGTAACCAAAACCTGCTGGAACGTGATTGGTCAGTACGGCTCGTACTAGAAACCAGAACACCTGCAGACTCTGCGGTGACACACACAGATCTGTTTACACATTATTTTTCATTAAACTGCACAAATGATTTTTTGTCACGTCCGATAGTGTGTGTGCTTTTAATTTGAAATGTGCTTTTAATTTGAAATGTTTCTGAGCTCGTGTTGACTGAATGAAACTCGCCTGGACGACGGTTCATTTCTACTTTGCCTGTAGATAATTGAAATCTAATGATAGCAGTCATCAGGTTACATTTTAATGAAGACATACTTAATGAACTTCTGCAGTAAAACGTTTTAATTGATTCAGGCTCCAGCTGTTGGTGCTTTATTGATGATTCAAACTCTTTAAATGTGAGGATGTTTCTTCTGTTATTCACTGAAGCCGTCTTTTAAAATGAGCTGACGCATACGGACGTGTCTCCGTCATCCTCGTCTCTCCTTCATGACTGATGGAGTTTGAGTCAGGCGTCACAGGCAGCTTGATGGGAAACCTCTCCGACACTTTGCGTGTCCGGTGTTCAGTGTTGTTTCGTGCTCTCAGGTGTGAGAGCGGAGTAATGAACTCATCAATAATAAAAGGACAAACCAGAGTTTATTATGCAGCTGACAAAGAGAGTCGACGTATTCCAACCAGGTCATTCAGACAGATGAAGACATACGCTGAAATAAAAACATTTTAACCGACGTCTGTTTTGATTTTACAGGAGGTGAGAAGCAGAAAGAGGAAGTGAAGGAAGAGGAGACGGAGACGAAGGAGGATGATGATGATGAGGAGGATGAGGGCGATCCCATGGACTCTTTCTATCCTCAGGCGCTGGCTGGCTTCATCATGGTGATGACTGAGGAGGGAGACATGATTTACCTGACGGAGAACGTCAACAGACACATCGGCATCACACAGGTACGTCAGGATAAACATTAAAACACACACAGGTCATAAAGAAGAGAAGAAGAAGAGTCTCAGTTCCACCTTCTTGTTTCTGGTTCGTCTCTTACGATGAGTCAGCACCAACATTTCTATTTACACCAGAGATTTTTCCACCATGTCAGCCAGTGCTAGCTTTCACAGCTGCATTATAAAATGTGATGAATCATTTGACACCAAAAACAAATATTGTTTCACAAGAAATCCACCATCATCAAATGAACTGAATTATTTTGAAATCTGAGTTTAAGACAAACGTTTATCCTGAATTACTCTTGGCTGCAGCTTTTACTACGCGGCTGTTCCTGCAGTCGGAGTTGGAGGATTTTACTGTAGGCCTCTGGGACAGTACGTGACCTATTCTGGGTAACTCGAGCACGGCGGGGAGCAGAGAGGAGCCGTCCACTACGTCTATTCTTAGCTCTGTTTTGAGATCAAGTTTATCATTGAAACACATTAAGGTTATAGTATCTGCATGAATACAGAGAAATGAACTGTGGAGCTGCAGTGATTATTCAGTGTGTCACCGTCTGCCACAGACAGCTCCAACATAATGTTATTTAAATAGATTTGAGCTTTCAGTGGATGCATCAGTGTCTGTGTGTGACTGATCGGTGTTGTTGTGTACAGCTGGAGCTGCTGGGTCAGAGTATTTACGACTTTGTTCACCCCTGTGATCAAGAGGAGCTCAGAGATCTGCTGACTCCACGTCCAGGTCAGACTCACTCTTTATTCTGCCAATAAAAACGATTCGGACGTGTGTGAATGTTACACAAACACATCCAGTTTGTCTGTCTGTGCTGAGGTTTGAGCCTGAGCTGGGATACTCAGTGTCAGTGTCACTAACGAGGAGTTGTTTGTGTTTGCAAAAAAATCTTCATTTAGAAATGAATTTAAGCTGCTAGACGTCTGAGCTAACTTCATTATCTTTGTCACGGTTCTTTCAGGTCTGAGTAAGAAGCCGCTGACGGAGCAGCCGACCGAGAGGAGCTTCTTCCTGCGAATGAAGAGCACTCTGACCAGCAGGGGGCGCACCGTCAACATCAAGTCTGCAACCTGGAAGGTACGGACACACACACACACACCACACACACACACACACACACACACACACACACACACACACACACACACACACACACACACACACAACACACACACACACACACACCACACACACACACACACACCACACCCGGGCTAAAGTCCAGCCTTAAAGAGATATGAGTGTGTCAGACCGTGCCTGGCAGTCTGCCCTGTTCTCTTCAGTGTACACGGTTCACTTAGTTGTTTTGTGTAAAGGACACGTTCACACACACTGATTACAGCACCACACTTACACACACACACACACACACACACACACACCACACACACACAGGTACAGTTTGTGTTCCTGATAGAGAGCAAAACATTTTCTCGAGTCAAACGCAGAGACGGAAGCTTTAGACTCGACAGGAAGGCGAGGGTGAGGCGAGGTCATGCAGTCAACACTGCCACATTCAAGCCTGTCCACACTGACGCATGCAACGTATAGCAGCATACCAGAGAAGTAAAATTAGATCCAGTCTAGACCGAGCTGTTGAAAGGAATGTCGGTGCCATGCGATCACAACGTTTGACTTTAAAGATTCTCTTGTCAGTTTTGCTGTCAGTCGATTAAAGTATCAGAAGTTTGATGCTGAGACAGAATGTAAATGTTGAAACTCTGCACAGCTCGTCCTTCGTCTTACATTCATCCCCTCGCCGCCTCTGCAGGTTCTTCACTGCACGGGTCACATGCGTCCGTTTGGTGGCGGGTCCACGTCGCCCCCTGCTGCGCGGGTGATGACTCTGCTGTGTGAGCCCATCCCTCACCCCTCCAGTGTGGAGTTCCCTCTGGACACCTGCACCTTCCTCACCCGCCACAGCATGGACCTGCGCTTCACACACTGCGAGGGCAGGTAGGGGACGTCACCTGCCGACACTGACCTTTGACCTCCACGAGGATGAGACACAAGACAGAATGTGTGAGAGAAAGGAATAAAACTCTGTCATGGTTTTTCCTTTGTAATCTTTATTCTCCTGTTCTTCCATTTTTCTGTTTCCAGGGTGACAGAGTTGGTGGGATACAAGCCCGATGATCTGATTGGACGCTCGGCTTATGAGTTTCATCATGCGCTCGACTCTGATCACGTCAACAAGAGCCTGCACACACGTGAGTTTGTGTTCTGTGCTAGAATCCTGACAGTGGTTCAGAATCAGAGCGGTGATCTCACCTGAAAACATTAAAAACGTAACGTGGAGGTAAAATAAGGGATTGTAGATTTGCACACCTTTATTCACAGCTTCATCTTGTGTCCATCTGTTTACGTCCCCGTCTGTCTGTCCACACTGTGTAGTGCTGTCCAAAGGTCAGGTGAACACCAGCCACTACCGTTTCCTGGCAAACTGCGGTGGCTTCGTCTGGGCCGAGACTCAGGCGACCGTCCTCTACAGCAGCAAGACGTCGCAGCCCGAGGCCGTCGTCTGCCTTAACTTCATACTCAGGTAGGCAGCGAGGTCATGTGACACAGAGCTGGAAATCTCATCATTTATTTCCTTCCTCTTCGTAACTCTCTACGTCTTCTTCTTCTCGTGCAGTGCCGTGGAGCAGCCAGACGTTGTTTTCTCCGTCGAGCAGATCCGTTGCGGTCAGGCTAAAACACACACGGCAGCACTCGTACCAGAGGAGTGTGAGACTCCCAACGTCGATGCCTGTAAACCTGACGGTGACCTTCTCGCCAGCGTCACTCAGACTGAGGACGCAGCTTCAGATTCAAGCAGCTCTGCAGATCTCTTCCTCAAACTGAAGGAGAAACCAGACGAGCTCCTCCAGCTGGCTCCTGAGGCTGGAGACGTCATCGTGCCGCTGACAGGTGAGACAGAACAAATGAAGATTCTGGGAGAGTGAGCTGTGGCAGCTGTGCATGGTTTAAACTCGACCTTTAACTTTCAGGTTTTTGAGCTCTGTGTTTTTCTGTCCGTCAGATTTTGTCGAGCTGTCGTTCTTCAGCGGGTCCGGTCCAGACTCTGTGCCGGACCACCCTCAGGATCTGTGCACTCCAGAGCTGCGACAGCTCCTCTCACCCATCTTCAACCCCGTCACTCCACCCGTGTCTTTACTATCACCAGCCTCCTCACTCGACCCTGAGCCGGTAAACAGAAGCTTTTTAAAGTGTCAGCTTCTCCGCCTGGTTTGACTCTCACTCACTCCTCATTTGTTCTTCACTCGTCTGTCCACAGAGCTCCTCCTCGGACGAGGTGATGGACACCAGCGAGGTGGAGAAGTTCTTTGCAATCTGCCCTGAAGATGGTCAGAAGAAAGGAGAGAAACTTGACGTAAGAGCAGAAACATCATCATCATCTATCTTTAAAGTTTACCACAAATAAAACCATGACCAAGATTAACGCCCGTTTCCCATCTGTCTTCTCTCAGGACATGGAGGGGATGGATCTGGAGATGTTGGCTCCTTACATCTCCATGGACGATGACTTCCAGCTGACCTTCCTCAGCGGTTTGCCTGAGGAATCAGAGAAACCCTCGTCTGAAGCGTCAGCCGGGACGCCTGCCGTCCCTCTGAGCAGGAAACGGTACGACAGGCAGATCTGATCACATACAAAGCTTTCACTGCACAATGTGAAGCTGCCATGTTTACACACCAGAAATAGTAAAGTTTGTCCAGAGGGTGGCGCCAGAGGAAAGAGCATGATGGCTGAATCGGTGGGTTCATCCTCTATGGTGGCTCCTTCAGGACAAATCAGACGGCTCGTCTCATTTCTGATATTGAACACTAGCGTGTGTTCAGCCGTTTATCTCTCTGCTTAGATGAGGCTGTACGTCGTTTTAAATATTCTACCTGTAAAACAAACAAATGGTTTAATTCCTTCAGGACTCACATCCCAGACGAGGAGCTGTCGTCCCATCTGATGATTCGGGACAAGAGACAGAAACACGAAGCTTCCTCAATAGAAGAGGAACTTCTGCTCAGCCACAGATTACTGGTGAGTAAGAAGGAAGAAAATGTGTTTATCCAGCAACTTTTAAAAGATGCTTGCAAAGTTTTAGTGAATGAAAGGAAGCAAAGACGCTGTGTGTAATGAACAGTTCCCATGATCTGAGCAGAGACGTGACTGATGAACGTTATTTTACATTCTGGATGTTCTCACAGGAAGCAGCAGGCAGGAAGAACAGAGCATCAGTGTGTATTAATACAGACAGAGTCCATCTTAGAGTTCACTGTGGAAATTGTAGCAGATGTGACAGTTTGGTGTTTTACCTCCGTGCACAGTTTCGCTTCCTCTGACCATCTTTAAATCTTCAGGGCTGCCTGGACGAAACCGACCAATCAGATTTGGTCCTGGATCCGGGACCTGGAGGGCGGGGCCGGCTGCTCACAGACAGAGACCCACTGTTAGGAGGCATACAGGGACTCTGTGACACTGCAGGTGAGAGTCAAACATCATTAAATGTTCACTTATTTCCTGTTTCTTAAACGTCAACACACACAACTCATACATGTATGACCGTGATGTTAATTCATACAAAGAATTCAGCCTCTGTATGTCAGCACAGAGTTTGTCTTCTGTTCTAACAGTGTGTGTGTGTGTGTGTGTGTGTCTCTTCCAGCTCTGATGCGGGACATCTTCATACCTCGCCCGCCTGACCTGTCGCCACCTCTCTCGCCCATGACCTGATCATCTTTTGTTCTTCTCGATCTCGAGTTGGCTCGACTTCCGTGCTCAAAGCGGGAAAGTCACCGCCGGATCTGTCTGAACACACAGCAACCTGAGCGCACACACACAGACGCAACACACCACAAACACGTACGCACACGAATAGAAAAACACACACCCTGACGTGAGGTCGGGCGTGACCTCGTTGCTTGTAGCTGAACCAGGAAAGTCACTTATGTTGGGATGTGGAGTGACGTGTTGTAAGGCAGGTGCTGTTAACCTGTTGCTGCCCAGGTGCTTCACCTGTCATGATTTAACGTGAGAATCCGTCATTGTTCTCAGTCTGTTTCATGGAAACAGCTGGCGGTGCTAAAATTTAGAGGCAGTCCAAAAATTCAACAGTGAGACGTCTGGAAAAGAATTTCTCTGAGCAGCTAAATTGAATCCATCGCAGCTTTGAATTGATCACATTACGCGTGTCAGTGCTTCGATCATCGTCAAACATGGACACCCTGCACATGAACTCCCACAATGCTCTGCTTTGAGCCAGCATCCGTCAAATCTGAACGTTTTCTGCTGTTTGTGTGTTTTTCAAAATGACACCAACAAACAAAACATCAGTGGCATCGTTTATTTCAGTGGCATATTTTTACGTCTTTTTATATTCTCGTGCTAAAACCTTTTTACATCGTGCATCTATCAGGAAGATTTCTGAACTGATCTTACTGTGACGTCGTCTGGCGTTTGTTTTAATCTTCCTGACGTGCCGGATGGGTGGGGTTCACCTCATCTAACACTCCTTATAAGCTAATGTGATGCCATCAGTCACCGGGGACGTCAACATGACTATGAAATATTTGTTTCCAATCTCTGTTGTTTCAGTCTGGCATCAAAATGGACTTAAAGCATAAATCATGCAGATTTGATGATTTTAAATATATAATCTGATTAACTCGTAGTACTGAAGCCATTATCATTTATGACTCAGCTTGTTTATACCCATTCAAATGTAATTAAACACTAGTATTCATGTTTTTAGTTTGAAGAAAATGTGTGAGCTGAGAGTTGAAAGTCGTATTTTTAAGTTGTAGTGTTTGATGAAATATCGTGACGCTCGTGATGTGTCTGAGATGTGGAGGGTTGTTTTTCTCTTCTGTTATTTTCTACATATAAACTACCTGTCATGCTTCAACGTAACGTTTGTTTCAGAACATGTCGAATTCTCTGTGCCTTTTATCGTCCAGTCAAAGACGCTTCATTGAAGGTTTTCTCCGTCACATTCATGATTTCAAACGGGGGAGAAAATGAATGTTACTTTTTATTTTTACTGTTTATCCTGATGTATTCTTCAGCCAAATAAAGACGTTGAAGCAGAAGCTGCTGTGTGATGAATGTTTACCTGGTTCAGGGCCGAGCGGCTCCATCTGTAGGCGATTTTCTGAAAATCTTTGTCCGCTCAGGTCTGATCACATCGTCACTGTCAAAACAGAAAAATCACACGAGTGACATTTGAACTAAAACGACAGTATTGTGTGGGTGACACTAAACTGTAAACACCGCAGCCTGCAACCTTTAACAGAGACATCTCTGGTGATAACACGTGGTGATGCACTGTGTGAAAGACTTCATCTGTAGTTTCAGTCTGTGCAGAATTATACTGCTCTGCCACGTTACAGATAAAGATTTTACACAAACAACCTGACAAGTACTTCACTGCTTTGTGTACGTACTTACTGCAGTAACAATGTCAGTGGCCATTACAGGTGGCTTGTTTGAGCCGCTAAGCTTCATGGGTGACGACGTCCACATGGTCTTTATTTACACTGCTGTATTTTCTTACACTGCGGTGTTGGTACTCTAACGTAATGTGTAATCTCAAAGATGAATGATTTAATAAGTAAATAAAGCAGTGACTCTTCAACCTGCCTGTTCGACCTCATAACCACAGATTGTTGTTGTCAGCCTAATGATTAACCTAACAGGTGTGTTCAGCCAATCAGGAGCTGCAGTCAAACCGCAGAGGCTGAGCTGGGAACAGCGCGTTTAAAAATCTGACTTTCATCATCTTGGACCACAAATCTGGGCGATGATGTTCCCATCAGCCCTGACTGAGTAACTGTGAATTCACCGTTTACGCCACCTCACACTGATGTCACACACACACACACACACACACTGATGTCACACACACACAGAGCACCTGAGGTTCTTGTGACAGCTCTGACGTGAGGAGGGAAATCCTCCAGACACTCCAGTCTTGCAATGAGACCATTTTGAAATCGTGAGATTTTTATTTACAGGGACGACGTTTCATCCTTTCTGGTAACCGTTTCGTGGCTGTGCTGCGTTTCCTCTCCCACTTATGTAATCCAGCCCATCGTGTTGACTCAGTCTCTTCTTGTACTCAGTGTTCAAAGGTTGCTTCCTGTGATGTTCTCAACTCTGAGCAGGGGGAGTTAAATCCTGATCACATAACGCTGGCTGATAAATGACTCATGAGCTGTCAGTCCAGTTTCTCATATTTGTAGGTCAGAAAGAAAGTGGAAGTAACTAAAAGCAGTACATCAATATCATGCTGTAATGCATCATTCTGTCGTCCTACCACTTCACACCCACAGTGCAGAATGTGGTTTGTTATGCAGGGGTGCTTTTCTTTATGCCACAATATCAAAATACTATTTTACTTAGGAATGTATTTTCCTAGAAGTTGATGAAAGTAGAAATTAACATGCAAATGCAGCACTTGAGTAGCTGTGCTGGTGTTTTCCTCAGCTGGTGGGAGACGTTTGACACGTCATAGCAGGAAACTGTCAGGTGTGTTAATGATGGCAGCATTCCTCTCAGTGCAGCTCCTCTCTGATGATTCACTGAGAGCTGATGCTGCTCCACCTGAGTGTTTCCTGCTGTGCAACCAAACGCTGCTTTATCAATGACTGCAGTCCATTCATCTGACTGTAACCACAGCTGACTGCTTACAGTAAACAGAACCAACTGTTCTTCTTTTCATTTCCTAACTCGCCCAACCAACTTCCCATTTTGGTCAGCGTGGACAAATCAGGAAGTGAGATTTTAACTCTTAATCACCTCCCTGACCTGTGACCACCGCCCTGCTGCAAACAGAACGTTTAGCCAACGTTCAGTTCAGTAATTATTCCTTCAGGAATGATTCATGATGCTTTCCTCTAACTTCTTTGAATCGACGCCCTGTTACCATGGAAAAACCCCGAGCCTCACAGGAAGTGATGTGTTTCATGTTTATGGACATCACAGCAGCAGGCCACACTTTAAACTCACTGTGTTTACGCATTAACTGGACTGTGTTGAAACCAGGTAAGAGTTAAACAAAGGTGAGGCTAAAAATACTGACGGGGAAAAACAGAATCTTTTTTTTCAGAAGACGTGTGCTTTCATTACACATCACGTCAGATCTCATAACGAATACCAGGCTGCACATCAATTCTCTGGTTTAATCTTTAAGGGAAGGTGAGCTGAGCACGTTAGCTGCTCTTGTTGTTACTCTGAGTTTTAATTGACTGACCTGCAGCAGGTGGAATAGACAGATCCGTCAGATCAGGAAAACTCAGAGGATCTTCAGCAGCTGCTCTCCTGTAAAGCAGGATAATAATGTTCAACTTCAAACTATTAAAAATGTAAAGAATAAAAATCCTGAGACAGAAACTTCTTACCTTCTGTCTGCTGTGTTCAGCTCGTCAGGTGTGTCCGGCTGCAGCACTGACAAACTCAGCTGATGCTAATTAACTTCAATTAAGTCCCAAACAACAAAATGCCAAACAAAGAAGTATATCAACATCTATTTATTTATAATAGAATTCTGTGCAATAATACAATATACAAATAATCTGTATTACAATCCATAGAATAGTTAATTTGTTGGCACAAAAACAGAAATTACATTCATGGTCCGTGAAGGCGTCAGTCGCTCTGCAGAGGTGAGCACGTTTATCACATCACTGTTGATCTGATCAGGTTTTTTTGCAGGTTGTGTGATGAAAATGGTTTTTTGGATGAAAGCACCTTTTGTCTGCACCGGAGCCACCAGGGCAAATAAATGTTATCATGTATATTTAACTGAAATATTCTTCATTGTTTTACTTCACTTCATGAGCACAGACGAAACACTTTAACAGACCGTTTGGTTTCCAACCATCGTCTCTAAATATCTGCGTACACAAAATGAACATCACAACATGCTGTTGGTCCAGACTGAGTTTCACAAAGTCACCATCAATTACCCGAGTGTTTGTGCACCACGCTGACTTCAAATCCACAACACCACAGTCCAGTTAGACTCAAAGAGGGACGCTGTACAAAAACTCTCAGAGAGAAACTCAATAGAGCCGGTTGCCGTGGAAACATGCAGGTTTCTGCAACAGCAAGTCTACACTGACTTCACGACGGAAGCCTCGATCAACCCCGTCACTGACGGGAAGGATGGACGACGTCTCCAGAACAACACTGAAAACACACACACACACACACACACTCACACACACACAGGCACTTCCTCCTGTATATTACTGCTGTCCTCTGAAAACCTCAGAATTCCAGTTTGGGGGGATTTTTATATTTAATCTCATTTAAAAATATATTATCAGACATTCTGGATAAAAGCTTTTCACCCGACGACACAGAAACTCTCTCTTCTGTCACATACATCCATACAACACACTATACAATCAACATTTAATTTATGAATGCACTTCAGTCCTCCTCGCGTCTTTGTGACGTTACAACAGGCCAATCAGAGCTTATCTAAAACAGCGTGTGATAGGACAGAGCGTCCTGATGCTGGTGAGCTGCAGCCAACCAGGAAAAGTGCAGGCAGCACAGGAGTCTGATGTCAGTCCGTGTTTTGTGTCAGCCGTCATCGGCCTGTAATCATCTGCAGAGTAAACACTGCACTGCAGCAATTAGCTGTCAATCAAATCTTCAGTCTCACAAACACTTTGAGCCCCGCAGTCTGTCCATCAAGTGTCTTTGTCATCTGAAAGTGCGACATGTAGCTGCTGGACGTCCTCGTTACTCATCCTGTCTCTGGGACTCGATGACTGGACCTCCTCGTATGGGGGCGGGGGGTTATCAGGGCTTTGGCTGGACAGGAGGGGGCGGTGGCTGCCGTCAGACTGAGATGACTGGTGACAGCTGGGGGACTCCTGAGCCAAGAGGAGCTGGGTGGGTCCCGGAGCGGAGCAGGCGGGGATGCGCTGCCCCCAGCTGCCGTACACCGCCTCCTCGTAGGAGGGGAGGGGGACAGGAAGTCCGTCCACCATCAGGTCCAGCTGGTCTGAGGAGCGACGGCTGCAGGGACAGAGAAACATTTACTTCATGTAAGTGGTGAAATATCTGACCTCTGACCTCAATCAGCCTCATTTGAGACCGTCAGCATATAAAGGTAGATATTAATCAGACAAATACATGGTGCTCCTGTAATTATCTATATTTCACGTATCCCCTGGCAACAGATGAGAATCACCACAGCGTCTCACCTGTGTGACTGACAGGGGTAGAGGCGGGACTTGACGACCAGGCAGGCAGTGGTGGTGAGCAGGAAGATGGACACACCCACCGCTGTTGTGGCCATGCTGGGCATCGAGTCATTGGCTCTGTCATCAGAGTTCATGTTGGGACCCTCTGAAGAGGAGAAGAACAGATGTTGAAGGTAAAAACATTAAAAATGATAAAAATCATCTGCAGCTGCAGAGAAAAAGATCTATTGTTGACAAAAATAACAAACATTTGCTGCTTTTTTAAACTTTTCACAACTCGTGTTTTGTTGTAAAACATTGATTTTAGTGGTTATATAATTGCAAAAGCTGAAGCTGTGCTGAAAACTACGCTTTGGAAAACCCCGTTATTCTGAGTAGACAAGTTAACAGAAACACATTATCAAACATGAGATCTGTAGTTTTTTATCTAATTGTGCGGTTCGCGTGCCCGTGACAACATGGCAGCAGCTTTTCCATGAGGCTCTGACAGCGTCAACACTGAGGAAATATTTCATGGTTATTGTGGTGGTTTCACCCGCTTCCTCATTCTGCGCTCTGATTTCCTGTTGTAGCGTGTTTGAGTGAATATCAACAGAGGAAGTCGGAACTGGTGTGAGGAAAGAAAAAGCTTCACGTTCCCCTGCAGAACCTGAGCAAGTCTGCACGTCTCTGTTAAGTAGGTCAAAAGATAAACGCAAGCCACCGCTGCTGGGTTTGTATTGTACTAGAGGTGCTAGGCCTCAGCCCAAAGATAAGACCAGACCTGATAGAGACAGAAAACACACCTAACATGACCAAATATTAAAAATAAGAGTTTATTTTTAGAGTTACAGTGTTAGATGTAACAACCTGCACGATGAAACGCCCACTGGCGTCTGAGAAGTCCAGACTACTTCTCATGCTCTACAGATTGTAAGTGTAGGTAACTCCACTGGGAATCAGCCCCCATAACCCGACCACAGCAACGACACACTGTCTGCTTCCTGAACACTCAACCAAGTGTCATACAATGACTAATCAGTCTTAAAACTCTGAGTCATGAATAAATGATAAACTGAGGTAATCGCTGAGGAACACTGCGATGCCCGGGGCAACTGGGAAATGTTAAGCGATGTTTAGAATCGTCTGAACATCTGCTGACTAATACAGAATAATTATTATAATAATGGGGAATTCAAAAGTCACGCGACTGTATGGCAAACTCAGCTGAAACATCAGAAGAGGAAACAGAACTACTGACAAGGCTGAAATATCCTCAGACCAAAGACACTCCCAGTACAGTAAGTTTGACTGTGGACTCACATGAATTCTGCTTCCTCATCAGCCTCAGCAGATAAATATAAAACTACATAACTTGATATGAAGCTCTTACCTTTGATAGGGACGCAGGTCGGTATGGCAGGCTGCCACGTCCCGTGCCGGCACTTGGAGACTCGGTACTTGCTCCTGATGTGGTACCCGGGCTCACAGAAGAGATGGATGGTGCTCTTATGGAGGAAACCTCGACACGGGGACGGATCACAGCGGAAACCTCCGTGTTCTGGCACCAGGGGGTGCGAGCAGTTGCCCATTCGGCCTGTAGAAACACAACACACAGTGATGAGAGCAGGTCTCTACACTCACACCATGTTTATGGTTTATGGAATTAAAACTAATTTCCATAAAGCTTCTTCTTCTTCTTCTATCTCCTCCTGCAGCGCAGCTCCACGCGCATTTGTTTTCTCTGGCTTTAAAGAAGAGCTTAAACATCCTGCAGGTGATTTTCTCACTTCTTCCTGCCGCCAGCAGCTCTGAGAGATTAGCTCAGTTTGTCTCCTGTGTTTGCTTGTATCATTATCCTGTCCACAGATTTTAAAATGTCACTGACACCATGTGTTAATCGTCCTGGAGGTCACGTACCAGCTTCCCACTGTGAATATTTGCAAATTAGCAAGGACATGTGATGCCTGCGTGTTTGTTTTGTCATTGCACTCTGTGAAGAGTGGCATGCAGACACAGTGTCTGAGGGTGATGGATGACTGGGACAGAGTGAGAGGACAGTAAGGTGATTTTAAATGTTCAGAAGCCTGCAGCATATTAACATGTGTGCGTACGCCTGAATGCATTCTGTGACCTTTTTCCAGAAACTCTCTGCTCATTCGGTGAAACCTGCTCATAACCACCTCACCTGAAGGGCAGCTCTGCCAGAGCAGCCAACACTGCTACCCACATCCTCTATTTCTACACCTTTCACCTTCAAAAAAAAGCCTGCATCTGCAGAATTTCGGTTTCCACTGCCCCCGCGTGCTCCTTAACCCCGAACACGTGAAGAGTAGGTCAAGTGTGAGCTGAAGAGCTCAAAGGTTTCTTTGTCCTACGCTTCTACAACTTTAGAGTAAAAGAAACTATTTTTTACTTCTGCGTTCTTGGCACAGTTAAAAACAGGAAGGCACCCAAAGAGTTTGAATGAAGTTCCAGAAAATGAATGTCATCACAAAGTGTGAGCTTGACAAACGATGAGGAGAGGAAGAAGCAGACAGTTTAAATCCACTGTCGGCCTTCAGCAGCATCACGATGCTTAAAGTTCATTTAGCGTATTCACAATCAGACGTGACAGACTGAAGCGTCGCTCTGTGTGATGGAGGTTTCCAGGTCGTCTCAGTATCTCACTGCTGGGGTCACATCTCAGAGAAACTGATTAGAAAAAGTGATTTTCTTCAAAGCGTTTCACTGACTGAGCAGACTTTTATCTGAATCCTGCATAAATGATGTCATGGAGCACATTTTTCATCACGTGTCAGCTGAAACGAACGAAAACGTTAATGAGTGAACTCAGGTGGAGGTCGTACCTGCAGTGAGGAGCGGTGAGGAGGCCAGGAGGAGGAGTCCACAAACCAGACTGATGCGTCCACACGGCCATGGATACAGGACCGACCCAGACATCAAACCAGACTTCCTTAAAAACACAACAGAGACAAAGAGTCAGGAGCAGAGAACACACACACAAACATGCACACACACACTCGATGAGGACATGTCCGGTGTGTATCTTTGAACAGGAAGTAGAAGTCACACCTCTCTCAGGTTTCAGATGCAGTAAATATAAGTGAAATCACAGCTGTGAAAGAAAGGTGTGTTTTTTTAAAGGTGTCGTCAGCTGTGAACCGGCTGCTTGTTTGCTTTACAAAGCCAACCTGCTGCTGTGTTCACTCACACCTGTCAGCTGCCGAGTGTCACCGCACCTCTGCTGGCCTCTCGGCTGCATCACGCATTCCTCTCTTGGATTTTCCAAACAAAACGTTCAGGCCGAGCTCTAACAGCAGCGGGCAGCGTGCAAACACACACTTCAAATCAATGAAGTTAACAGATGTGCATCAGGTCAAGTTTGGTTACAAGCTGATAAGTCATGACACCGGCGTTTCTGTTATTTGAACTTCTGCAATTGTCTTAGAGTGCAGCTCTTTTAAAATGACAAACGTACCTGCATTTAAATACCAGGAAGAATCAATACGTGTTTCAACAGTCATGCTGTAAACTGCAGTGTCACCACAATTCTGCTGGTACAAGACGTAAAATGCAGCAACAGAGTGATGAGTTAAGTAACCTGAACTATATGCAAATATTGTATTAACAAGAAATAATAAATAACCTGACAATAAGTTATGAATGTTAAACCGACCTTAAACGTCGCTCCTGTTTCTTATTCTACCATCAAACCTTTCGCAGCAGCTCTGAAGCTGTTTTAAACTTTCAACACAAAAGTGAAACTGTCACGTCTCACTGCTGTTCGACATTGACCGTACTGACCAATAGTCACACCTGACAGCGCAGCAGCAGAAGTTCATACTGAAACCACAGCAACCCAAACGCTTTCTCCAGATGACTTGCAGCCATCCCGAGCATGCACCTCCTGATAAACTGCTGCCAACAGTGCCAGACCTCTGCTACAGCGTGTCTGTGTGTGCGTGTGTGTAGGTGTGCTTTGCTGCTTTCAGTGTGTTTTGTGCTTTCATGTCAGGAAAGATGCCAGTCATCTCTGGAGCAGCCAGTCACGCTCAGATGGATACCACAAACACACACACACACACACAAACAAAAACAGAGTTTAACACACAAACACACACACACACACCAACACAGCTCCATCTTATGTGACCACAGTCTGCGTGGGAGATCGGCATCTTAGTCATCATGGCCCTCTGTGATATTAGAACTTCTGCTGTGATGCTGGAAACAGAAAATTCTGTTTCATTTATTAATATTTAATTAATTCAGCTCCGTGTGATGATCACATGCTATCACATGCATGAGTTTGGCTTTTTCTAAGTCTGTGACATAACTGCTTCATGCAGATCACATTTTTACGAGCATATGAACAGAAGTCATGCTGAAAGATGTGACACATCACCACCGGCGCCGTGACTGCAAACGCCACCAGCAGACCTAAATTTCGTGTTTTTCTTCGCAGTGCCAGATCGTGCCAGCTGACACCGCTTTTCAGGGCGGTGAAGAATGAAGGCAGCATGGAAAATGACTGACAGCGCGCTCGAGCTTCACCGCAGGCGGCTTCACACTTCGGGGGCCTGGATGTGCTCCTCTGCTGCAGCTGCTGCACTTTGAGTTTCTGACAAAAAGCTGCTATCATTTGCGCAAAAGAAAGTGAATCCTGATCGTGTCTCCTCTCCTGAGGCGGACTCACTGAGCTCTCAGTTAAAAAGGTCAGTGATATTAAAGTGTTTCCTGGTGTAATGGAGGCCCATCCTGGTTCTCTGGAAACACTTTAGTGGTGACTCAGATGAGATCACGTCCATGACACAGGGTGACATAAAGTAAGACTTGTTGCTTTAAATACTCGATACTGCTACTTACTCAGAAATATTTTCTGACACACAGGAAGTGATGTATTTTATGTTTCCAGCCACAACAGCCATTTGTTTGGTGCAAACAGAGGAAGGCCTGCATCGTTAGCGATGAGCGATGATGGCACAAAAAAAAAAAAAAACACCAACAGAAACTTCCACTGGGAAAATCCCAGAAAAGCCGGCGTGCAGGTCACGGTCACGTCGACTGACTGTCTGATGATGAACTGAACACCAGAGACAGCAGCGAGAACAGAAACACGAGGATGACCGCTGGAAGTCCGCTTTGACTCAGGCACAGTGTCTTCACCCACTTGAACCACATCTGACAGTCTGGTTGATCAGTAGCAGTGGAGACGACTCCTGCTGCCATGTTAAACTTTGCTCTTTCTGCTCTGATGCTTCACAGCATGTCTGAATCACGCAGAGCGAGTCTGGTGTTATTTTTCTCTTTTCTGCTAAAAGAAAAACATGTGGGCATTATTCACATCTCATCAAGATGATACAGGATTAACCTGATGTCAGGAGATCCTCTTTAACCGACATGAAACAAGATGTTACTCATCAGAGGGAAGACGATCGCTTTTACACTTTCCTACATATTTAGTTTTAATAAACATTAGAAAAGGTCAAAACATAATATTCTGCAGTTATGAGGAGATTATTTAATTGACTAATAGTTTCAGTTCTAGAAAATAAACTCTAAAAACATCTGAAACCTGAGAAACTGCTACAAGTCTGAAGAAAGCTGAATTCCTCCACAGGCCTCAGAAATGAAGCACAGGGATAAAAACCTGCACCGCTCATAAAGCCTCAGTCAGGCAGAGATCTGTCACACTGCTGTGCATCATCAAACTCTCCATTGACTTGGTCTAATTTAATAAAGTGGAGGTGAAGTGAGCTGGCATGTCACAGGGTTTGCAATGTTTTGAACAGCCCGTGTACACAATGCACCCTGTACACACACACACACACACACACACACACACACACACACACACACAGTGGATGTGCTGATGTTGCATTACAGGACACAGTGAGGGGGGCGGGGGCTCGTTCTTCTGTTGTAACGCGGTGCAACAAAGACGTGAATGTAAAGTAAGTGCTGGTTCAACTCTTAATGTCTGATAAATGAGACTGAGCGGTCAGATTATTTATGGTGGCGATGCACAGCTGGACGTCACTAATGTTCTAATATTATAAACACAAACCTCTCTGAGTTCAGACCTCAGCCCTGCACGCCTGCAGATCACAGCCTTCATGTTCAAGATCAGCTCCACGTCTAGAACTCTCTTACATGCTGTGTGTGTGTGTGTGTGTGTGTGTGTGTGTGTGTGTGTGTGATGATCGGTTGCTGCTGCACAGTTACCCTCACAGAGATAAATAAAGCCGGATTTGAATTGAACTGCACTCAGAAGTCAGCCAGGTGTTGCTAGGGAGAACAAGCGATCAAACTACAGTCTTATCTGTGAGTCAAGTGGAGCCACTTCAGGTAAGGGAGGGTCTCACACAACACTCACACACACTTACTAGTTTCATTATGAATTGATGTTTGAAATTTACTAAAACAATGACTGAATCAAAATATTCTCACATTCTTATTCTGCCAGTCAACTGACTGATTAATCTGATTAAACTGTAAAAACCTCTGAGACACATTCAAGGACGCCTGGAAGCCCCTTAAGAAACCATAAAACCCCTTAAACACACTTAAACGAACCCTTGAACACCCTTTAAAACCCTGGATTACACTCAAGGACTCCTGGAAACACAAACACAGTTAGAAGCTGCATCAGGATGAATGAATGTTAATTAACCAGCAGGCCTTTATGGTCTGTTATCATAAACATCAATAATTAATAGACTTTACGGATGAAGCTGATGTCCAAACAAGACCGAGAACTCCTCATGAAACGAGCCGAAACGCGGCGCTGCCGCGGGGGAATCAGAGGGCGGAGCTGTCGGCACCGGATTTCATTTAAATATAATATTTGATGACTTTGACGGTCAGCTGCTGTCACCGGCAGGTAAACTTAAAACACGGTCTGAACGGAGCTCATCTGATCGGTTTAACGGTCTAAATGTCTCACCTGAGATCCGCAGAAGAGGCAGCAGCGGTGTGTCGGTGAACGGACGCGCTGTTCGGGCTGCAGCGGAGATTTCTGGACGTTTACCGACAGATCCGAGGATGGATCCGAGCTCGACCGTCAGCTGATGCTCGCCGCTCCTGCTCAGCAACAAGTGGGACCGTTTCGGCTCGTCTGTGTCCTCCACACATCGATCAGCTGTGCTTCACTCACACATCCAGCCTTCCTATTGGCCGCCGCGGGACGCCAAACACCGCCCACCTGCGCGGCTCCGTCATGTTCTGGAAACGCTCACCACAGAAAGAGAAACACACACACACACCCACACACACACACACACACACACACACACACACACACACACACCAATAGTACTGTCAAAGTCACACTGGTACCAATTAGTTCCTCAGCTTTTAGGAAATTGTGGAGTTCCACCTTCAGAATAAATAAGTATAAATATAATATTTATATATAAATAAATATAAAACAGTGAAATAAGCTTTACAAATGAAAGCCACACACTGACAGATGGTCTACAAGTTCAAATAACAAACTGCAGAGATAAAATGGCAGCGTCTCCTCCACGTTCTTGTTTCCTACCAAGCAGACCAACATTTAAATACCAGTGAGAGCCACTGAGTGTCCTTCATGTATTCAGCAGTCCTGCTGTAAGCAGTATTTAAAGTGTATGCTGTAAACTACAGCCTCTGTTTGAAAGTGTGACCGCAACTTCCCACTACACAACTTCTGCAGTGAGACAATCCAGAACATTCGAGCTGGATCCGACCTGCTGGCATGAGATGTAAAATGCAGCAACAGTATCTCTGTCTGTCTGTCTGTCTGTCTGTCTGTCTGTCTGTCTGTCTGTCAGTGTTTTCATTATGAAGTGCTCACTTGACTTCGCCATCAGTGGAACGTCTGATGCTGAACATAATATTTATCATGCTCACCATCAAAGCTGAACTTATCAGCATGCCAACATTGGTTCATTAGTACTACATGTTGTGAGTTTCTCACAGCTTCTTGATCACAGAAATGAATAATTAGAGTTCATATCACATCCTGACACTTTCATATTTTATTTCCAACTAAAGGAGAAGTAGTTTGTCCTACAGATGAAGACATCTGGTGTTGTAGTATTGGCCTAATTTTCCTCTGACATCAAAAAACTATAATCAGTAAAGTCTCTGTGCTGTATTGAAGTGACTGAGTGAGCGATGCATGAATGCACGGTGAGCCTGAAATTTACATCGAATCTTAACCAGCCACAAAACAAATGAAGTAGCAGAAAAATGTCCTCATTATCTTTCTATCTTGCTGAGGTCCAACAGCTTAAACACACACACAAACACACACAAACCACAACCACAGCTGCTCTGTGATCAGCTGTCATTGTGTGCAGTCCCACCCTTCAGCCTCACTGTTTACAGTAAAAGCTTGTAGCCTGTAGAGAGTTGCAGCCTGCTGCTCGGTTACTTTGACTGACGGGCTGACTTGACGGAAGTGCTAAAAATACAGCTGCGCTGACTCTGCCTGTTTCTTCAGTGTTTCCACTGAAACCTGGTTTTACAGTATCGGCTCATGAGACAGCATGTGGACTCATTATCAGCCACGGCATCAGTCAGTCGAAGGAGGAATCCTTATTATGACAACATCAGACACAGTGGAGCCTCTTCTTTAGGTGGTGGTGCATCATTTCCTCTAATGACTAAACTCACGAATCATCAAGTGAAGCAGCCACGATGCTGAATTGTTCACTTTAGTTTCATGTTTGAGGACACTGACCAAACACCAGCTGGAGATCTTCTACGGGTGCATGCTAACTGTTGACTGCATCATAGCTGAACTCGTTCACACCGCAGTGTTTTGCATGTAAAGCAAGTCATTCAGTGTTCTGCGGAGTCATGCATATTTCTGTTCATGTTGCTAAACGCCCACTTTCTTATGAATCCCACACAGAGCAGCACAGAGTGTTTTTAGACTCAGCGTTGAAGACAGGCTGGTGATGGTGACAGGACAGCCGTTTGGTTTGTTCACTCAAGCATCTGTAACCACAGACACGACTTTCTCATGGGTTTGGTTTGTAGCTCGGTGTAACAGTGCTCATGTACCAAAAGCTTCAAGGCAGAGAAAATAGTCTGGTTTTAGAGAATAAGATACATTTAGCTTGGGATTGTTGGTTCAGTCCTCTGGACCTGCAGGCCACCGCCGCTCAGGTGCTCTTGAGCAAAGCCTTAAAGGAATCGTTCAGGTAGTTTGAAGTCAGCGTGTTACCGAGCAGACGAGCACAGCTGCTGTGGGCAGGTTCAGCAGCAAAACATCTGAGCCGCATAAAAACCCAATATGTAAGTGAAGACTTCTCACACTGCAGATCAGCTGTTTGGATGACACAAAGAAGGTGTGTGTGTTACTGTAAACAGCTGCTGCACAATGTTGTGATCGAGGTCCAGGATTTACAGTCAGAACATGATATATATTATTCATGAGTATGTTTAGGTTCTCCTGCACGCTTGGAAGGAGAGGTCGAAGGTCACCGCACAGCTGGATGGAACAGAAAACAGACACCACAGGAAACTTTTACAAAATCTGTATTTGCAAAAAAAAAAAAAAGTAAAATTTGCAAAGTGAGTCTATGTTTGTACAATACCAGTGAAGTTTACAAAAACAAGATGGTGCAAGAAGAGTTGTTGGAATCTGACATCAATAACAGATCAACAAAATCAGCTTTTACAAAAGAGGCGAGTCAATGACAGTCAGTTCATCAGAGGATGAATTCATTTCTTTCTTTAGTCACATATTTTAAGAGGCCGGCGGCTCAGCGGTGTCCTGGTTTCTGAAGACACCTGCAAATAAAACCATCACCACATGTTGACTGTGGAAAGTCCTGCAGGGTTTTTCCAAGAAGCAAAACCGCCCACTCAAAGAGGACCACCCCAAAATGTCAAGATGCCATTAAGCAAGGCACTGAACTCTGAACAGCAGCAGGGGAGCTGCTCATTGGCTACTTATCAGGAAATGAACAGAAATCTTTGGAAGCTCTGTGATGTGAAGCAGGGAGACACTGAAAGAAATTAATCCCAGCGGTCCTGCTTCTTGGAAATTCCCACGGACCGGCCGTCCTTCGCCGACATCGAGCATGGAGACACATTTTAAACAAAACACCCTGAAAATTCCTCAATCTGATTTGAAAACTGTCAGGAATGTTAACGAGAGTTGTCACTTTCGAGAAGCGTCACGGAAGTTTCACCTTCTCCAACAGTCGTAGTGTCAAGTCACAATAATCTGTCAAGTAGTGATTATTAATGTTAAGGCATGAATTCATGAATATGCAAACAAACACACACCTGCACACACAGCAGTTGAATCTGGTCCATAAAAATGTTGTTACAGTCTACCTAATAAGCAACATGAGTCCACCACCAGAGTGAACACATTCTGGATTTTCACATTGACAGTCAAATGAAAACAGATCAGATCAAAGTGTAACACCATGACGTGTTTGTTTGCAGACCAACGGGAGGCAGGACAAAAACATCAGGTCACAAAGAGTCCAAATATTTTGAGAAGAAAATGATATTATGAGATATTAATACCAGAATGAGAGCAGTCTGTGTCCTTTGTGGATCGAATGAATCGTTTTGATAACCTGAAGCTTGAATGTTCTTATCACCAGGTTGTTGAAATGAAAATGAACCCAGAGATGGAAGATGGATGAAGAGGCTGTATGCATCATTTACTCTCAAAGCAACCCGTCCAGAATAAAATGATGAAGCTTTCATCAAAGTATTACAACCTTTTTTCTCACATTATTACTTAATTCTCAAAATCTCGGCCTCAGCAAGAAACTCAGCAGATGAAACGTACCAGCAGGAGGCCGGTCCTCACCTTCCACATGAAGTAAACTGAACTGATCCGCCTCATCTTAAGACGCCGCAGCTCAAAGTGAATTAGTTGAACTACACCTGATTGTCAGTCTAGCGTTTCAGATGAGCCGTCGTGTTTGTCTGAGTCACAGGCGTCCCACTTCTGACCACAAAACAGAAACTGACGCAGTTGAAAGTTCTGGAGTCAAAATCATCTCAGCAACCGCGGAGACGAACGCCCCTGAAGGCCACTGCTGCTTTCACGGAACAGTTTGTGAAGCGCAGCTACACACCGTTAATAAACTGTGACCGTGCATCACGTGGTTAAACCGTCAGAAGCTTTAGGAACGATCAAGAAGCTGTCACAGCTACTCCAGGCTTCTTCATCCTGCTGTGTGCTGCGACATGAAGAACAATCACTGCACCAGCAGGAGAGCTGCAGTACAGTAAAGGACACGTGGCAGTATATATATCACAGCTGTAAGTAATTATTATCATCATTATTGATTAATCGATTAGTTGTTTGATCCATAAAATGTCCAAAGTGACGTCTGCAGATGTTTTATTTTGTCCTTGACTGCAGAAAACAGAAAATATTCACAGCCGAAGAAAATGATGAATTATCTAAACAGTTCCAGATTAACAGTTGACAGCTCATCGACTGACTGATCGATCGTTGCAGCTCTAGTATTCATAGTATATGTACTGTGTAGAAAAGTACATGACAATGTTCTTTGTGCAACAAGAACCTTTGTAGTGAGGATTCAGCTAAACGTTGTGTTGTCTTGTTGCAGCAGCTGAACTGGAAGACGTAGAAGGAATGGAAACAGCAGCCTTGGCTCAGAGGGGGAATGTCTGTCTACAGGCTTTGTTTATGTGTCGCATCACCTCGAGAGGAATCTTATCTTTAACTTCACCTTCTCTGTAAATGACTGTTCACTGCTACAAGGTACCGTATGAAACTACAGATGTCTGCTGATAAAGACGCCTCCTACTGCTGCCTGAGGAACATCAGGGCAGAGGTGGGTGGATAATAATAAGACCCGGGCCAAAGTGAACTGTAATTAATTCTCCATGGTTTCGTTCAGCCGGCTGAGGCGGCCTTTGGGTGTTGTTTGGCACAACCAGCAGTGAATTCATTGTGACTGATCTGTGTAGATGTGAGAAAACTTCATGAACTCCAAACAAATGACCTCCAACATTCAGTATTTGCTATTAGTCCTGAAATGAACTGAGGCCTTTGTGCTCCATCAGTGCAGCCGGAACAGCTCGACACAGGTCTGATATTTTATTTTTAGCTTGGGTGTGTGTGTGTGTGTGTGTGTGTGTGTGTGTGTATCATTAGCAGCTGTTACTCACTAGTGTTTAGGGTGGATTTACATGAAAGAGTTTCCTCCTTCTAAGTACTTCTGTTATCTTCCTGTCATCTGCCTAATGGCGCACTTTCACAGAACACACATGCATGCCATCTGAAATGCAAACACTAAAATAACACACACATTAGGAGCATTACCAACACTGTTCACTGGAGATATAACTGGAAACAAAGCCACCGTTCTTGCTGATCTGTTTTCTTTCTCATGTATAAATAAGATCCTGCTCCTTCCCTGCACTCTCACTGCGAGGTGAACTCAGAAGCGGCCTGCCGGATGCATTAACTCTGCAATCAAACGTTAATTGATTCAATCAGAAGGCTGGTGGTGAGTTTGCTGAAGCAGAGTGATGACGTTAAAAGGAAGCTAGCATGCACCACAGACTAAAAACAACTCGCTGATTACCTAAGCAGCAGCTCGTGTTCCGTTTCTACCTCAGAAGAACCAAGTGAGTTACCGCTATCAGCTAAAAGTGTAAACTACGGTACAAAGCGAAGGTGTGGACCAGCCTTCTCCTAAAATGAGTGTTTTTATCTGGATTTTATACCCATTCAGTCCATGTGCTTCCTGCTGGCCCGAGTGACATCGTGACCACTGAGGTTCATCCTACCGGGTCAGGTATCAACAACAAAATAAAATGTCTGGTGTCGATTATCAACTGGGAGTGCAGCTTCTATCTCTCGTCGACAGTGCTTCAAAAATCATCACATCTCTCTAAAATAAACCAGGAAACAAATCATAATAATAATAAAAACAATCACAAAATAAGAGATAGTAAAACATCAAAACTGATATATCTCTCTATGTTCATTGTACTTACACAGGAAAATAAGGAGGAATAAGAGAAAGTTCATCTGTTAAAAAACCACAACTCCAGTGTTTACCTTTGACTTAGTGTATGTTTGCTTGTTTACAACAGGAAGCTAGTATTTTTATGGCTACAAAATAAAGTCCATCTGACTCGTTTCTGAGTCAAAAGATATCCTCCCTCAGTAGTAAGTTCTGGGCGTGGTGAGGATTAGTGTCCGAGTCTGGATCCATCCGTGAGAGAAGTCTTTGTAGTGAGAGAATCCGGCTTCCAGACTGTCGAATTGTGAGATTAAAACGTTGCTCTGCCTGTCTCTAAAATCAGCCAATGGGCTCACGTGCTCCTTCAAAGCATCCGACTGGTGTGCAAAACCTTCACACTTAAAAATCCAGGTACGGTCCAAATGGAAAAATAAAAAAGAGCCACAGTCCTGAAACTTCCCACGTCAGGCCCTCCAGATAAAACTAAAACATCAACTCAGCTAAAAATCACTCGACGGGCAAGTTGTGGCTTCTCTGTTCTTCTCTCTCCAAGAGATCACTCACACACGTACGAGCCATGAAACACGGCCATGTCTACACACACACACACACATACACACACACACACACACACACACACAGACACCACCTTATTGCCTCTTGTTAAGGGAATACACTCCCCACAGTTCAGTGATTCACATAAGAAAAATAGAATACTCCTGCACACCCAGTTTACACGTTGCAGCTCACAGCAGAGCTTTACCTCTCGTCTGTGACCTCTGACCTCTGTGGCCTCTCCTCTGTGTGCAGGAGTATTCTATTCCACCTGAACCTGCACACGCTGCCCTCCAGTGTCTGGAGGGTTAGTGTCACATGCCTCATCTCATCCTGTTCTGCCTCATCAGAGGGACGATGCATGATGGTGGACCGGCCTTCGTCAGGAAGGGGTGTTTGAGGATCTCGCTGGCCGTGGCCCTCTGAGCCGGGTCTCGCACCAACATCCTATCCAGGAAGCCTTTGAGCAGAGGGGAGACCTGGGAGAGAGAGAGAAGACATCCAGGAATGAGTGAAGCTGCTTGTGACGCTCTTTTGGCTCGATCTTTCAGCTGGTTGTACAAACAGGTGGCTGTTTCACAGACAGTAAAAATCCTACAGTCTGAATCGAGTCAGTATTGGGACCTGATCACTGATGTATGACACTGCAGAGTAACGCAGACTTTATGTTCTCCAGCTGTGAAACCCTCATCAACTTATTTTAGTAATGTTTTTAGTGTTAGTAATGTAATTAACATAGAATCAGAAATAAACGTCACGTTTAGGAACAGTCATAAATACATTTCTAGTGGACTCTCTTTTTTTATGTCCTGTGGCTTGAAAACATCTACCCACACAAACAAACGTCACTGTACGCTTTATGATTAGATGAAAAACTTAAGACCAGTGTGAGAAGTGTTAATACGCCTCTGTTACTCATACGTGCTGCTTAATTTAGCTTTCCTGTTGCCTGTGTGGCATTATTAGTCAAGACGGTGTCATTAGTGCTGGGATCCGTGCCAGGTCAGAGATAACCTGTCATTGTTGCTTAGAAAAGCCTACAAAGACGAAGTCATGGAAAGGTCACAGATTGCTCAACACTCCTTTAGTGTGTTGTCACTTCTCGACAAGGCAGCCAACTAACACAGCTCTAATCAGACTCTTTCCTCACTGCCAGCGTGATTACAAACCAAATGCGAGCTGCACGAAGAGAAAAGACCTCAAAGCATTTGTGTCATTATACGAAACAATGAATGATTGTTCAATATCAGCGACACCATAGAGACGTCTGCTGCTCTGTCAGCCTTTGTACCTTGTGCAGGTTCTTCAGTTTGGGAGGAAGGTTGTCTCGAATCATCTTCATGGCTTTGAGCGGCGGCTCGTTGAAGTACGGCGGCTCCCCGTCCACCATCTCTATGACCATGATACCCAGAGACCAGATATCAACCTGGACACAGTCAGCAAGCAGAAGATATAAGATCTTTAGATATTCAAATGATGGAGAACAGGAAAATCCAGAGGGCTAACAAAGTGTGAGTACTACCTCTGGTCCATAAGGCAGTCTGGATATGAGCTCTGGTGCCATCCAGTACGGAGTTCCAACCAGAGACTTCCTTCTTTGCACTTCCTTAGAAACCTGGGCGCAGAAGCCGAAGTCTGACAGCTTGATCTGTCCAGACAAAGAGATGAAACGGGAAACACAGATGCAGAATGTCAAGATCAGTGACCACAGAGAGTACACAACATCATGAAAACAGATATCTGCTCATCTGAAACACGACATGAAGGGAGCGAAACAGGCAGAAGCCAGCGGTTATCATCTGATGACGGATAAGTCATCTGATACAGAGATATGTGAGACGGATTTCACTGGCACAGACACACTGGCTGTTCTGACGTTGGTCTATGTGAGGCGGCAGAAATACAATAAGTTCATTCAAACATTTTACTGCTTGCCACGGCCGTCAGGAACAGTTTCTGCTGCTGTTAAAGAATGAGCTATGGAGGAATGTCTGGCACTGAAGAACAGCGCAGTGCGTCTTATTAGAAATTCTTTCAACGCAGAAAATTTCTCTTTTGATTTTGGACAGATGAAAAAATATTTGCGCTGAATTTGAACTGCATGAAAATATTATACTTGGTTATCTGAGACAGTTTCTGTGTTATGCTTCAATAGTCGAGTGGACTAGTCTCACAGTTCTTGCTGTCAGCCGCCTCTCTTTCTGAGAAGGTTTGTGCATGGCTGGGTATTTAGACAGACAGACAACCAGCTTGTGAGGCCTCGAGGCCGACTCAGCCTCAGATGGCTCGAAAAAAAAGAGAAATGAAACAAACGTTGAACTGGTGCACACACACGTATAAACACTGACATACAAATATAACGAAAGGTTGCTGACAGAGCTGACAGAGCTAAACATCAAAAACTTTACCTACAAAGTTTTAAAATAAACCTAACCCTGATTTTAATACTAGAGATTCAGTGTGTTTCACTATTTTTTATGAATGAGACACTCACATGAATCACCAAACACACGCACACACACACACACACACACACAATGAGATACACTTCAGGTTTGGTCTGCAACAACTCAAACACATCAGCACTAACAACTCCACAGCAGCCAGCAGGAAGCGTTCTGTGTGTCCAGAGCTGAGAGACGCACAAAACAAGAGTTATAATGAATTTATAAAGACTTTCCACAACTTCAAATTCATAAATGAAAGTTAGTCTGCTGTTATCTGAACACAAAAGGACACACAGCACGAAGAGTGTGGTTTACACACTGTGAGCCACTCCCAGTTCTATGTCACAAGTGTGAATATGTTTAGTCCCGCTGGTGCACAGAGATAACTGCACACAAATACTTTTATTCAAGGAACTCATTAGCAGGAGTGAAAGCAGTCGCTGCAGGTTTCTGCCTCAAAGAGTGTAGAAGAAGAGTTCACAATCACTGTAGAGACCTGCCTGGCCATGCATGCTGCTGAAGGTCGACAGGCAACGCGTGAAACCGCAGCTCATAGAGACTCCACAAACCACAAACACTGAGCTGACGTCGAGGATGCTGTGGTTTACACTTTAGCTCATCTTAGCATCGCATGTATGACTTGCACATACCGTGTATGTCAGCCATACACACACACACACACACACAAGAAATATTTTACAGTATTGATCAAGTGAATTAAAAAGTGGAGGACAAAGTCAGCTCACCGGGAATCAGCACTGATTGCAACATCATTATAACAATGTAATCAAACTTCATGATAACAGTGAGGCTGAAACCGCAGCTTCATCAGAACTACACATCTAGAACTACAGAAGCTGGTTTCTCTGGCCCGGGCGATGCAACCTTGTTAGTTTCATTTTCTGCAGAAAGCAGAAACTTATTTGTCAACATGCAGGAAGTGATTTGGCACCAGCCCCAGTTCTACAGTAAAGCTTCACAGAGAGACCTTTAGTTCTCTTTTCCAACCAAAATGGGAGGCCACACCTCTGAGTACCGGGCAAACGATAAGCTCTGATCACTGCAGTCATAGCAGCAAAAAGCAGGTGTGGCTAATAACATTAAAGATGGCTGCATGCTGTTGAAATGAGCTGCTGCGACAGATCAGTGATTAATTTTATCAGCTACATCTGAGCTAAGATGTCTGCTGTGAAAAGGCCTTCTCTGTTTGTAACAACACTTTCTGCAACACTCTGACTGAAGGAAGGAAGCTCTATTGTTCAAGACTACCACAATTATAGTTTCAAACTTTAATGTCACTCTTTAATACGCGGCACTTCATGCCTAAAAAAGAAATAAGATGTTTTATCCGGTGCCAGTGTAAAGTGTGTGGTACACACCCGGCCATCGTGAGTGAGGAGGATGGAGTCGCTCTTGATGTCTCTGTGGATCACACCCTGTGTGTGGAGGACAGACAGCGCCTTCAGGACAGACAGACACACTGTAGCAATCTGCTCCTCGTTCATCCTGGAGAAGGGAGGAGAGAGAGAGATGCATCAGTCATTTCTGGAAAAGTGTCATGTAATGTTTGCCACAGGTCATGGTGGATTATATCTCTGTGTCCAACACATGGGGAACACTGCCCCCTTATGGAAGAAGAGTTTTAGTGGGCAGGACAGAGAGTTAATAATAAAAAGGGAGTCTTGGAGTCTAAAAGTTGCGAGGCAGTGCAAACATGAGACGAAAGGTTGTTCTCTCACCTGGTGTGCGTCACGATGTCAGTGAGAGCTCCTCCCTCCAGGAACTCCATGACGACCCAGAGCTCGTCTCCCACCAGGTAGCTGTTGTACATCTCCACCACGTTCTCATGGTGATAGTCCCGCATGATTACAACCTTCAGTCACCACAGAAACAGATGGACAAACATTCAGGGCGCCGGTGCTTCACAGTGGTAAGGTGGCCTTGCAGGTAGAGACTGTTGTGTATCTGTAAGGTTGATGATTCATTGATCAACAACCATTAACGCTGAAAGCCTGCCTGATTACTCAGAAGCTGATTCAAGTGCCTAAAATGTAAAGTGACAATCAACAACTAATGTGTGAGTGTGTGAGTGACATGGAGCTGTGCGCTCCACCACCTACATAAAAGTTGAACCTATTATTTCTAATGACAGCTTCTGACTGCTTCTATGAGAAGTGTCATTTCATTCTGTGGTTTCGTGTCTACAGGCTGCATGAGCTGAATGTGGGGCGGCTTTCATACCTTGTTTCGCTGCTCTGCTGTCTCTCTGTGTGAAATCTATATTCATGAATGTGTTAGGAAAGTGTGGACTGTACTTTTTAGAAGTGTGAATGTTACAATTGAATATTTTTAAAGAGAATGACAGTCATTGTTCTCTGGTTTACATGCACTTCGTCATATTAAGTGAGATAATGTATCACGGTGCGCTCTGTGGTCACTTCAGGTTGGTGGTGTAGATTACATGTGAAGTGACAGTACAGCATTATATTCAGACATGTACTCTGCACCTTCATGTTGGGAAGACGAATAAAGCATGTAAAGGAAGAATTTATCACATTTCACAATGTAACTAATAAAATGTACTAAAATACATTTAACCTTGAAAATGTCCCTGACAACAATGCTTTTAATTAATACATACGATCAAACATTCTCACTCTCACCTCGTTGAAGAGGAGCTCTCTGCGCTGTTGTTTCCTTAAGTCCATCTTCTTCACAGCGACCAGCTTCCCTGTGGTCTTCACTGTGGCGATGCACACGATCCCCGTGGATCCTTCCCCTATCTTAATGTAGTGGTCAAGGTAGGTCCGTGGATCGCCAGGGTCCACTACCATCTGTAGCGCCGCTCTGAACTGCTCGTGGGACACCCTCTGGGGCTCCCTCTGTGGTGAGCGGCCCTGAGGCGGAGCACCTGACGCTGGAGGCCCAGAAGGCACAGGGGGCCGCGGGGCTGGAACGCTGGGGTGAGGCGTGTGTGGATGCTGGGAGGCCTCGGGGGTCAGGCTTGGGTGGGAAGTGTGGTGAGGGGTGGCTTACAGGGGGCTTCGAGCTGGAGGATCCTCTGCCAGAGCCGCTAGAGGGGCCATTTTGAGGGGAGGATTCATGGTGTCGAACCGGCTTGAAGAAACAGACAGGAGAACACTGTCACAACATGCGGCAAGTCTTTTCAGTGTTGGAGCTGTAGTTTATGGATGAAACTACCAAACAGAAATGTCTGTTTGTACCTAATCTTGCAAAATTAAACAAGATGCTTCATCATACTGATGCAAAAATCAAGTATAACGGTGTGTATACTGAATACGCCTGAGCCTTTACGTGTATTTTACTGATTAGTTTAAATATTCTTTTCCATACTGAAATGTCTGAAGAATTTTTTGCAGCGTTGTTCTATTTTTAGCAAACCCTGAAGTTGAACCACATAAATCTTGATGTTAGAATTCAGGCAACACTAACAGCTTTCAGGAGGGAGAACCAGGACAGAATCTGAACAAAGAGCAAGGTGATAAGAGCCGTCATCCATCAGACACTGGCTCAGTTTGCACCTGTCTGCCTTTTTCTGCCAGTCAATAGTTTCCCTCAGGGCTGCCGTCTCTCCTTGAGCCTGTCCCAGTTGGAAACAGCCGCCTGTCTTTCTGTACATGCTGCCGTCCTTACCTGTCCTGTGGGACTGCGTCCGCCCTCGCTGTCTGTCCTTGGATATGTATTAAATGGCCGTGTGTTCTGTTGGGCTGTCTTCATCACCCCGTCCGTTACTGGAAGGTTTGGAGTGCGGATGTTGGGCCCAGAGAGAGGCCTCTTATCTCTGGGAGACTGAGGGCTGCCATCCCGCACCACGTAGCTGGACTTTGGCCTGTGGTCAGTGGGTTGATCCCTGTGAAGCACCTGCTCCTAAAGAGAAGGAGAGTTTGGTGAGAGATGGAGGCATGATTGGGCAGCATGCAGAGAAAATTAATAGAAGACAGGTGGATAAAAAATAAGATAAGAGGACAGCTACATGATGCTGCACTTCAAAACCTATTATTAATAAATAGAAAGGTGGGTCCAGGGTCCATCCTCATACCTGGTCCCGGTCCCGAGGCTCTCTGTCTCTGTGAGGGGGAGGGGGAGGGCCAGAGCCTGGTCTTTCCCTGTGGGCCCTGCTGGGCTCCTGGCCTCGGGGTTGTTGCTGGGGCCGACCCTGGCCTCCTTCCTCCCACTGTGGACGGACTCCACGCTGACCCTGACGGGGGTCGCCTCCACTCTGGTAGTCTGGTCTAGGTCTATCCCTGAGAAGCAGAGCAATGCAAACCACCTCATTCTCTTAGTGACACACTCTGACCGTGTGATTACTCCACTGGGAGTTGCAGTTGAACTTCTTACCTGTCTTGTCTGTCTGGGTGTGCGTAGTGTCTGTGGTGAGGATCTCCGTTCTCCTGTCCTCCTCCTCCTGAAGAAGTAGAGCCCTTGCGAGGCTGAGTGGGAGGACTGCCTCGTCGCAGGGAGTTGGAGCGAGTCACAGACATGGTGTCAAACTCATCCAGCAGCCATGTCAGAGAGCCGTCCACTCCGAGCTTGCTGCCACGTACAATTGTCTGGAGATTTTAAAGGAAGAAAAACACTATAGTCGACAGTAGCATATAAAACTTGTTTCTAAATCAGCCTCTAAACTTTAAAAAAAACTTTATCTGGCAGACGAAATCACAAACTAGTGAGCAGAATTCAGGATATTAAACACAAGTTTTAAATAAGAGGAATGATTTCCATTAGCCAACAACTTGTTTGTTGTTCTGATTTTGGCTCATCCCACCTTGCGTGGCTCTACAGTGGTGATGACGGTCACATCGATGAAGGGTTTGGGCCTTTTGGCCGTGTCTTCGATGAGTGACTGCCATTGCCGTGGCAACCCCACAAACTTCTGCTCCTGCGCATCAAAGTCTGTATGCACACGATGCTCAAAGTTCGATGGAGCGGAGATCTGGATACGAGACTTCTTCTTTTTGGTGAACATGATGGCGGCCGAGGCAGCTGCAGCCTAGCATCAGACCTGCAGGGAGGAAGCAGGAAGGAGACAAAGGTTAGCAGGAGCGAAATGCAGATGCAAAACATCTGTGTCATATGTAAAACACACCGCACATACATGCACACGGACAAAGACAACAGCTTCAGATGGAACTTAATCAGGCAATATTATATGAGTGGGAGTGATGATGCTTGAATGTTGTTGAATATCAGCATGGCTGTGACTGAGGCGTAGGCACGAGGCTGCACCTCTGAAGCGAAGTGATACGTGTAGTTTAAAGTCTCAGAGGTTTTGCTCTCATGCAACGCCTCTTGTCCAATCAAATTACTCGGTTGGCTGTTGTATAATTGAGATTAAAAGTAGCTTGGAATGCAGGATGGGTGTGGTTTCCTATAAAATGCATCAATGACAGTGAAACTATTTAAACTCAAATAACCGTTATTCTCAGCAACTGACTCCGAGGTTATAAAGGAGCAACCAAACTGACTGTGTGTGTTTGTGTGTGTGTGTGTAATTCAGTAAATAAACTACCACCCGACTGGCTTATTTCGTCCCATTGAGCATTTACTGTGTACTGCATTAAATCAGCTGTGGCCTTTAGCTGAAGGTCATCTGCAGGCTCAACAATAGGCTCGCTGCTGGTTCTCATTACTAATGACGGGACAACTGTTCCTGCTCCAGCATTTCCTAACGGGCATAACAACACAGCCAGCCTACTAAGGTAGCATCTTCAACAAGCCATTTCCTGCTAATTACTTGCTACTTTTTCACAACCACACGTCGACTGTCACAGCTCAGGTATCACACTGTGCCATGTCAAGTACAAACTGTGCATGTACACAACAGACTGACTACAGTCCAGTCTGCTGTTGACAGCTCACTTTCTGTCACATAAAACAGATGCATACTCTGTTCTGGACATTTATTTAAAAATACTTCTGACTTTAACTTATCAGAGTGTGAAAGAGGCAGAGAACCTTTCCCAGCCCGGTATCTGAACATTCCGCCTGCTGACATTCTCCTTTGAGGACAGCTTGATGAAACAGGACTGCTACAGTAAAGAACACTGTACACCAAAACAAATGGACAGAGGAGCAGTTTCTTCCCACAGGCCATCGCTGTGAGGAACAGCTGACACCGAGTGTCAGGTGTACTCCCTGTGCAGAGGCTCAGACTTCACTGTATCTGTAAATGATTTATCCTCACTGTTTACATTCAGCGTTTCTTCTTTAAGCATGTAAATACAGATCCAGATCATACACAAGCTACACAAACCACATTATTTTAGCATCCTCTGCACTCTGCACCAATTATTCTGTCTATAAATGATAGACAGCTATGTTTTGTAAAGTGCATATGTTATATTGTGCCGGCTCACTGTCACACGGTCATGATGTACTGAGAAAAAAGTCACGCTCACATTATAATCATCAGTATTGCACTCTCAAGCTCATTTGTTTGTGCTGCGTCATATTGTCCTACTGTGAATCAATTACAAGGACGAGAGCATCATCATCAGACGCTCCATAACAAATCAATGAAATCCTCAAATCTGCTGCTGCTGCTGCTGGTCGGAATGAAAACTCGAATGTGGATGATAAACTGAAGCGCTGCTCAACACTTTGCCTCAGGGTCTGAATAATCTCCTTCTCAACCTTGCTGCTTTGTCAGTGGGCATCAAAGGAGACACTCCCAGTAGTCAAACAGAGGCTCGCTACTGGTCAGTGTGTTATAAGCAGACCCAGGCTTGCTGGGCCTTTGGTCACAAGTGGTGAGGCCGCCGCCTTCTCGCCTTGTTTTCCTACAAAATACTAGACTCAGCTGAGCCCACCTTCTCTGGGAAAGACAGAAAAAACAAAGAACAGGGGAAGTTCAAAACAAAGCAATGAAAGTGTAAGATGCATGGATGTGACGGGCGGATGGTGGGTGGGTTGGCTAAGAGTTAGGGCCATATGGGCGGGTCATAAGTTAGAGGGCATGAGTCATGCTGCTGAGCTCACAATCTGCAGTGTTAATAAAGCCTTTCACAGCAGGAGTGTTTGAAGTCGAGCAGGACCCGCCCAGGAACACACGAAGAAAAGCCAAGTTCACAGCCAACAACACAGCCAACAACACAGCCAACAACACAGCCAACACAGCCAACAACACAGCCAACACACACATCTGCACTCTGCTACAAACAGGACAAAAACATCAGGACGTGTTAAAGTATGGATCATCATGTGAACTGGTGCAGTGATACGCTGAGCGCTGCAGCCAGCTGGACCGTGCACGGCACAAAACACTTTCTTCTAATATTTCGGGGGGATTTTCACACACAGAGCACAAAACAGCCCAGCTCGTATCCTCAGGCATGCTGTGTTTACTGTGTAATTTAATTAATAGCTTTATAAATTACTATCTAACGTCACAGCACTTTTCAATTAGAACACAGAATACCATTCTTTATATAAATCTATAAATCAGCATGTACCAGTCAGTTTTAAACGTTTACCAGATGTTGCCTTCACTGATCCCCGTCCCATCTCATCACAAAGAGCAGACCTCTTTTAAATACACCAAATCAGATGTTTCACTATTGACACAGTGCCAGTATCATCACAATGGACGAGTGATTAAATGTCACACAGTTATCCAGGCTGCAGTAGCACAGTGAAGTTCAGCTCGTCTCCACCCAGCTCTGGATTTTATAACCGTATTAGCAAAACTATCTGAGCGAGGTTACAACACTGTGATGAATGCCTGCTTCCAGTTCTAATGAGGCTGGTGACAACAGAGAGGAGGCGTATAAATCACTGTAAAGCCTGTCATTAGTGTTTGGCTGAAACAGCAATACAGTCAATCAATGAACTGAACTCCAGGACACAGACAGCAACTACTGCCTTAAGGAAGGATTAAATGAATAACACTGGAGGAGGTGGACGGAGAGATTCTCCTATCACCTGCAGACTAAACCAATATGTGATTAGATCGACTACTGAAAACAGTTTGGGCTGTTAGCTAATGGCTCGAGTCGTAATATCTTATTGAAAGCATAAGGAGCTTCACTGACTGTAAATCAGGACAGAAAATTGTCATGTGTGGATTGAGGATGACACTGAGCGTCTCATATTCGCAGACAGTGGTCTGGCTGTGAATCATGGAGGATTGTGGCTTTCTGGAGATATCATGTGGAGATATCTGGAACTCTTAGTTTGAGGCCTGTGGGTGAAAAACAAGATTTTACTGCTGCTGTCAAGAGCCAAGACACGATACGGCTGAAATGTAACAACGGCAAACAGCAAAGAGATTACTGTAACTTCAAAGATCCTGTTTGATTTGAGAGAGAGAACTTTATTCACTAGGTGGCATGATGTAGCTGACTGTTTGTAGTAACTGTGTGGGTGCAAATGAAAGGTCTTACGTGACAATGTGAGCCTGGATATGCAACTCAGTGGATGATAAACATACATTTAGTGTCCGGACAGAAGTGTGAAGAAAATTATACCAGCAGGCAACAAGCTGGCGACGGCCCACCCGGCCTGCAGAGTGTGAATAAGGGCAGATTAAAACGAATCAACACGGCAAAGTTTGTTACTTGTGCCTGAAATAAATAAATAAATACAGAATGAAACGTATATCTCCATGTCATGCAAACACCTTCAGACAGGCGGGACAGGTGTTAGAGGAACAGGTGAGCTCCAGGCGTACAGGCAAGCAGAGTGATTAACAGCTGCAGCAGGTGTACTGTCACCACGCCCCTCCCCCCGGGTCCAACCGACCACACTCCCCTCCTCATCGCCATAAAACATGAAATATGTGAGAAAAACCACAGGAGGAAGAGACTAACAGGTGTCTGCTCCTGCGGACCACTAGAGGATTTCTCTCATTTAATATTTCTATGATTTATGTAAGTTTTCCTCAGGATTGATTGATCTGCACGTCGAGTTTATGACTTTTAAGACCTGTTTTTACGTGACAGTGCAAATAAATGTCAGAGAAAGTCACACACACACACACACACACACACACACACACACACACACAGAGTAAACGAGAAGTTAGAAATGGGCCCCTCCCCTCCCTCAACAACAATCTCTGTAGTTTAGCTTCCCCGTGTTTTCCCTCCCCTCCTACTCAAAATCAATCACTATCTCATCACCGTCTCCCTCTTCCCCAGCATTCTGCTCAAACTCTCTCTCTTAGCAGTCCCCCACCCTCCCCCACCTTTCCTTTCCCTCTCCCTAACTCTCCCCCTTTGCATTGCTCCACTGCCGCCCCTGTATGCCTGGCTGAACAGTGAGAAAGCCTGTCCAGTTAGTGGGCCAGAGCCAGGCTGATGAGCTCTGGATGAAGCTGCTGTCCTCTGGCCTGATTCACGTATTGTACATGGGTGGTCTACACAGGCCGATGCTGTTGGTCACAAGCTGCAGTGATGATGATAGCCGGGTCATGTATCAGTTCTGAACTGGAACCAGACCCAAATTTACAAGGACTGTGAGTTTTTACAGAAAAAAACACCTGGTTGAGCTCGTTTGATTATTTTACCTTTCACTGGTCAAAGTTGTGGATAGAACTGGAACTTGTTGTGATGACGCCTCAGTCCAGGTTTAAAGCGAGCTCACATGCTGAGAATCAAGAACAGCATCTCTTCAGTATCCACGATCGTTCCTGTGTTTGTGTCACCGTTTATAGGACACAGTACGATCATCAGTTAACAACACTGTCGACACTGAGGAGGTGGAAAACAGTCCCGATAAGAGCCAACAAGGCTGTCTATCTCCCAGCACACATCTGAAGGTTTATCAATATAGTGGACAGAACCTACATCTCAAAACTATGACTGAGCCTCACAACAGACAGTGGTGAGTCTGTCTGACAAAGAGACTTTGTTCTGCAGAAATCAACTCACTGTTCTGACAAACGTAGTAAACAGATGGTGTGTAGAAATACTGAGCACAGAGGATGTTATTATGTGACATTTTAAGGACTATAAAAGAGAACTTTCATGTCCAGTTCAGCTACTATGGGTCAAAAAAAGATCCGACAGCAATCAGGACTCACTTCTGCAGTTTATTCTTGCAGTGCATTAAAGATTAAAGCCTGTATATAAAATGTAACTGGGGGTTTCCAGAGCGTGGTACTGTTGATGAATGTTAGCTTTAAATCTACACCAAAAACAGGGAGAATCATCACTGATCTGTTCTCAGTCTTCATCTTAGGTCCACCTGTAGCTCTGCTACAAAGAGAGCGTGCCTCACATACTCGCTCCCTGTCATAATGATTTTCACTGACATACCTTACATAACTATCTAAGAAAATAACTCGCTCACTCAGAGGTTAAGGAGGTCGACGCAGACGAACTTCAAAGACAAAATAAATCTTTAACACATCAGATGATTCAGAGGATCTGACTGCTAACAAAAGGCTGTGTAATTACTTGTTAGCTTGAAGTTAATTATTAACAGAATATAGGTAAACAAACAAACAATCTGTCCACAGGATCATTTAGTTTAGCTCTCTGTTAAACAAATCATCCATGAGAGACAAACATTTACAAAAGTCCTGTATTTCAAGTTCAGGTGTTTGACAATGACTGTCTGTCTGTCCTGTGTCTGATGCAAAGCCTCATGTTGTTGAATGAACGTACAGAAGCTCTCGTCTTCACATATAAATAAATCCAAACATTTAACAGCCTGCCACAGTTTTAGATTTGAGGCAAGAAATAGCCTCTTAATGACGGCTGGTAACCTGCCAGAGCAACTGGTAGAGTACACAAAGTTACCAGCCTCCTTTGTCAGGAGGCCATTTCTCACGCTAGATTTCATATACAGTATTTTTACCTAAATGATCCTTCACAGCAGAGCGGAGACGTGAAAACACGTTTATGAGCTCTTCAATGAGGCAGAGCGCAGATTTTAAAAGTAAGATGCAAAAAAGCAGACAGAAGTATTCTGGTTACCATTGTTGTTATCGTGCTCTTACATTAGCTTGTTGGTGCTGAATCAGGGGTGATAATTAATAGCCTGTTCTCTCACTACTGCAAACACAGACAACCACACACACACACACACACACACACACACACACACACACACACACACACACACACACACACACACACACACACACACACACACACACACACACACAGGACAGCACCTCTCGCCCAGCGTTTCCCAGATTTATAAAGTGCTGTGCAAACATACCGTGCACTGTGTGACCTTGGTGCTACTGACTGCACTAATGACTGTTGGCCTGTTCACAGTGTTAGGAAGTGACTAAGTACATTTACTCATGTACTGTACTTTAACACAGTTTTCAGATACTTGTATGCTGCTTTATACTCGTCTGCAGAGGAACCACAGGGCTGAACTCACTCACTGTATGAAGTGGTAGCTACAATAATAAACTGCTGCATCAGTAACGATCAACAATAATGTCATCATCTTCATCTTCATCTTCTTTTTTAAATGCATTACTTGGAGCAGTATTTTTACGTCGGTGTGGAACAGTTAAACATCTGAACATACGTCTTCCTCCACTGGTTCAAACATGATGCTTGTGTGGCAGTCTCAGCCTCAATATAAGACCTGAGTGGGCCTGCTTACATCTGTCTGCCATTACAGTAAATTGGGTAGTTAAGATGCAGAACTGGTTGTTATATTTACTTCCCATGACATGTAAGCTAGGTGTTATTACTATGAGATCTCAAACTAACATGACATCAGATTTCAGTCATTTCAAGAAGATCTGGTCTAAACAAATTGTCACCGATTATATGACAGCTCGTCGACACGGGAGGCGTTCAGTCACATTTCATGGTGTTAGATTACAGGCTTTCATCAGCGATCACCCTTTGACATACGATGTAAAGGTAGGAAGACTCATTCATGACTGCAGAAGTGAAACACTAGTTATGTTGACAGTTTGTAAGGATGGATTATGACTGAATCTCTCAATGTGGCATCATAGTATCATCTGGAAGGAGAAAACTAACTGAAGACCAGCCTGAAATCACTGAAACAACTGACTGATTATTATTATTATTATAGCTACAGCTGTGTGTAATAACTACAATAGCAATTTAGTCAGATTTGGATAACATTTTAATTTATTCATTGTTTATCAGATTAATTTAACCAAAAAAGTAACTTCAATAAAACTAAAAAGAACTAACATGACAGTTTAGATATTCATCATTCATCTGAGTGTTTTGTACATTACTAAAACAAAAGGCGACATAAAGGATTTATGAGACTTATTTTCTCCCAAACTTTGTATAAAATGTAAAAGCAGCCATAAGAATCCAATCCTACAATAACACATACGACTGAGACAAACCTAAAGCACCCTGAGCTTCACTTGTTGTTAAATAACATTCAATAAGACAATAATAAAGAAAAATACATTGGACAAACGTTCTGCACATGTGTACCTAAATTCTGCTCTCCCCCGTCTCCATGTGTCACCACCACTTGTGCAAAGAGAGACAGATGACCGGGAGTGCAACAGCTGCCTTGACAGTCGCAGATATGAGCAGCCAGTAACAGGTTTGAATGGCAGCAGTCAGGAGGGAGGGAGGAGAGTTAAAGGAGGCAGTCACACAGTCCGACAGGGCTGACAGAGAAACACACACTCATCCCGCACTGCCTCCCTCCAAACAATAAACTTATTATGACTCACATTTAATCCCTGCTGTGAGATTTTAATAACAGAGTTTTGTTGTGGCCCAGATTAACTTTCTCAGTCCCAGCAGCACAGCACGGCACAGCACAGCACGGTTTGTAACTACCTGTAACTCTGAACTCACTTCAACGACAAACTTTGATTTCACACACACACACACACAGCGACATGATGGTGTGTGTAAACGCTTTCATTGACTGCGGGGAACACTCACTTTTCGTCGCAGGTAGTTTCAGCCCGCAGCAGCAGCAGCAGCAGCAGCAGCAGCTCACTATCCACCTGATCTCATGTCGGAAACGCAGCGCAGGACGAGGGGAAAAAAAAACCAGACTCCCGCAGAAACAAAGTTGTTTCCGCGAAGAAATCCAGCCGAGTTCAACCGCCGACACGTCCGTAACAAAGGACCGAGGACGGACACGGAGACACACGGAGACGGTTCGCGTTCAAAACACACACGGAGCGACACAAAGTGCTGAAGCTTCGGCTGTAAATACAAAGTGTGTCGCATTCCTATGGTTTCAGCAAAACGCGGCCCAGTATCATGACGTCACCGAGAGAGGAGAGAGAGAGAGAGAGAGAGGAGAGAGAGAGAGACACACACACACACACAGAGGACCTCAAAGTTATTAATAAATAACACGGAAACAATTAATATGCCGTCACAGGTGCGTGTTGTTACCTGTACTGTGCTGTCACGTGATTTGGCTGGGCCACCTTCCTCATTAACAAGGCTGCGACCAACAATTAGTTTAGTTATCGATTAATATGTCATCCATTAAAGGATTATCGAAACAGGTAGCGATTATTCAGTGATTATTATTTGTTTTATTGGAGCAGCTCTATTAATAATTAATTAAATAAATAAATAAAGGCGCTGATTTTTTTTTTCAATTAACCGATTAATCGTTGTCAGAATTTTTTGTGGATCTTCATCTATCAACCTACAAATATTCACTATACAACAAAATAACAAATATAACAATAATATTAATAACACAAAAGTAGAAAAGAAACATTTAATTTGCTAAAAAAAAAACAGTGATTATCAAAATAGTTGATTATTTTTGCTGATTGATTAATGGTTGCAGCTGATTGATTAATGGTTGCAGCTCTTTTTTTTTAGTTAAATGATCAATATAAACTTTCTAAAGGTTCAGATATCATTTGGTTTAGGTTTGTTTAACAACATAAACATCTTTTTTTGTTGGTATTTTTGCTAGAAAAATTAACTGATGAACGTGTTTAGTTGTTGTTTCAATAGTTGCAGACAAATTTCCATTAATAAACTACTCGACTGTTTCATCTCTATTTGATTTGGTCTGTACAGATATCTGTGCAGACTGTCTGTGCAGAGATGGCAAATGGCTCCCTGCAGTACCACAGACTATCAGTGTGACTCAAACTATTGCTATTCATGGCAGCCTGATCAAGACAGGCTACTGTGAAATACCAAGTCTGCCTGCTAATATAAACAAATCAATCAGCAAAGACATTAGAGAGGACACACAAGTCATGAGTCAAGGCTAAATGACAAAACCTCATTTAGAAATGCAACAAAACTTTGACAAACGCTGCCCAAGGAAATGTGGTGATGTTGTTTTAATCGTACTTAAATGCTGCCTGCAAAGAAACTGATCTTTGACTCCGAGTTACTCATGGTGTCAATCTAAACGTCACAGACAGCTGAAGAGCAAATGAAAACTAAAGAAACACCCATTACAGAGAGATTACACAAAATGCCTGATATGAATAACACAGATTTATTCTTCTACGTGTCACACTGTCTGAACTAAATTTAGCATACTCCTTTTTGTGGAAGGCTTGTTGCCATAACAACTAGTTTCTATAATAAGTCTTCCAATCCTTCATAAATAAATAAATGGAACATCAACACTTGAAGAGTTTATAGTAGGAGTTTCTTATCAACGGCAGTCAAAGTGAGTCGATTCATTTCACTATCTATTATCTAACAGGCTACAAGGTGTCAGCGTAAATAAGGAAAAGGCCTGTTGACATTCCTCTGACAGTAAAACTACAACAGGAACAGGTCCACTCGGTGTATCCCAGCCAGAACAAACCTGCCAATGCAGAGACAGAGTTCAAACAAAGCATGCAGTGTTGCAGCCAATGAGGGCCGACTTCCAGCGGCAGGTTGTGGAATGTGGAAAGGTCAATGATAAAGACGGCAGAGAGAGCGCTACACGGAGCACACAAGCTAGCTTACACATATTTCAGCACACATGCGCAAACAGAGCGGCAGCTAGTTTGACCCTACCTACCTACCCCTGCACCGACTGACACAGAAATATCAAGTTTACTGCAAGGAGTTCAAGGGCTACCCACAAGTTCAAGGATAAACAGGAAGTTACAGGTTACCACAGGCAAAACAAAAGACAGACAGAGAGAGATCAAGTGTTCAAAACGCTGCATGATGCTGGAATAAAGAGTTTTAAATACATTCAACACGACACAGTCTGACGATCTACAGACACACAGATCCACACATAGAGCAAATCGATTTGCTTTTCTGTGCTTGAATATGACTGGCCTTAAAGCTGAAGGGCTTAAACCACAGGATTCAGCTCTGATGAGAGCGGATCAGAAAACTGTGAGGCTACAATGTCATAACTTTTATCTGATGCGTCTGACAAAAGCACAGGAAGCGGTGCTGGTTTAGTGCTGGTTCTCGATCCCTATGCCGGTATTAAACAAGTAAAGCCGTTATGCAAAGCGCTGCGGGCGTTTTTTAGTTTGGACTCCAAAACAAATAATCAAAGTTAAGTAACCTGTTGCCTGTTATGAAGATTACATAGTGACAAAGCTTCATGTTGAGACAGGTAAAGTCCTGATTGTGTCAGGTGAAAGTACTCAGGATCCTTTAAGAGAATTACATTCAAAAAGTTTGAATTAAGAGCAGCAGACACGCTGGTCAGTAAAATATGAAGTCAGATGACCACAGGTGACTGAACACTGGTATTACATTACTCTGTACTCGACTACTTTCATCATAACTTGTTGCTGCTATTGCACAACGTCATGTCATGTTAAACATCAAAGCAGGCTGTGAAACATGATTCAGTGCAGCACTGAATATCAGCTGTGGCACCATCATTACACGATGATGCAGTCATGTTGTCCAAAAACAGAAACAATGAGGCGATGTTGTTGTGAAGGAGTCACACATCACATCGATCCCCCCTGTCATTAGTGAGGCCAGTCATCTGAGATGTACCGTCTGCTCTGACAAATACAGCAGGTCAGTGGATGTTACTCACACTCGAAACACAGCGGAGGTGAGAAAATATGATCCGCTGATCAAAATCCATGTCGCTGTGATATATGAACAACGAATGTGATCAGATTATCTGTTACAACAGCTACAGCTGTGTTCATGAACAAGTGATAACAAGTATTCAAAATGTGCCAAAAAGACATTCCAGTTGCAGTCAGAGGTTCCTGAGAAATTAAATCTTGGAATTAACCGAGAAAACAACAACTTCCTATAAAAGTCTAACAAAATAACATTTTTAGTGTTAATGCTTCTCTGTAAACAGAGTCCTGCAAACAGTACAGTACAGCAAACAGCAACAAAACAAGCTTTTTATCCCTCTCACACCTCTGTAACATGCTGCCATTCACCAGCATTGCAACCACAGCACAGCTGAGGTTAAACATGGTCACCATCCAGAACTCTCTTTGTATTGTGTGTTTGTGAAACCTCCATATCACCGGGAACAAGCAGGCCCAAGCTTGATCTTTTTCAAACTGTACATGCAAACAGAAGAACAAAACTCCTCACGCTGTTGCTGTGTGCAAAGAAAGAGACACGGGAGAGTTTAGAGCTGCGATCCGTCAATTAATTTGAATTTGAAACAATTTGAAACTATTTTGATTTGTCATTTTTTACAAAAAAATAATTGAGCAAGCTTCTTTAATTTCAGCTTCTCAAATGTGATTTTTTTCTATTTTCTTAGTCCTGAGACAGTAAGCTGAATAATCTTTGCGCTGTGGACTGATCTGCAGCTTAAGATAAAATTCTTCTGACTTTTTATCTCTCTATACATCGCACACAATGCTGGCCTTCTACTCAGACTTGGCGGTTGAAGCTATTGTTGAATATTTCTGAATATTTCTTTTATGCATACGGTGTTCCTGCGTCTGTTCTTGAGCACCTAGAGGGCCGTGTTGATGTTGGCTGCTGCAGTCATTCCAGAGAGGATTTTCTTTCCTCAAAGGCAATAAGCCTTCTGCCTGTTACAGGGAAGAGTCATAATGTAGAGTCTGACATGCCCCCAGCATGTTTTTACTTTTTTTTCTCTTCCCCACCCAGGGCTGATTTAATCCAGCCAGCTTATCTTTATCCTCTGTCTCCAGACACTTTTAAGATTTCTTTTGGAGGCTACGGATCATTTTTAATAAGTCAATGAGCAGCTGTAGCTGTTTTCTATTAATTTCTTCTTCTTTCATTTCTGCAGGGGAAAAAAATCCTGTCACAAAATGAGAAATGAAAGACAATGATCAAAAACAAAACACAGAAAACAGAAAGAAACAAAGAATGCAGCATCCTTGCTCTCCTTTCCAAACCTTTTTCTCCATCACTCCCCTGGTATGAGGTGGAGTCAGGGGGTTTTCACATGCAGGCCTCTACCGCTGTGTTTTCTCTGCAGATCTGGTTGTTAGCCTTTAGCTGAATCTGGCCCTGTGTTGGCTCTGCACCTCGCCTCCCCCTTCACACACTCCGTCTCTCTCTGGACTCTCGACAAACATCCAGACCTAAAAGAAGTATCTTCCTTTCATCTTTGCTTTCTCTCTCTCTCTTTACTTTCTACCATATCACTGGACACCATTTCTCTCTCTCTCTCTCTCTCTCACACACACACACACACACACACACACACACCCACCAATGGCATCTTTTTCTGTGAAACCTGATAGCAGGAGAAAGATAAGACTTTTAATGTTTCCATGCTTGCTCATCCACGACAACATGAACTCACTCAGCAAGGACACAAAGAGAACAGGCCGACACAAGAGCACAGACATGCTGGGGGGTGACTGCAACAGCACATTTAGATACAAATCACATGGCTGATAAGAGGCAGTCAAAAACTGAATCTGCTCTGTGTCTATAACTGACAGAACATGCTGTAACGTGAGTGTCTCCACTGTAAAATGTGGCTGATATGAAAAAGTTATTTTATTAAACCTTAACCTCAGGAAAGTGAGCATAGTCTGAATCATGTTGCAGTTCTCTCAGCAACTTTCTGCGCTTTCATTTTTGGAAATAATCCTGCAGACCACGCCAGAAAATTACATTTCCTCTATAACAGAGTTGCTCAATAACAAGAAGCTGAGCACAGAAAGTGAGAGTAATAACTTAATGCCTGATAGTAAATGACATGCAGGACTACAGGAATCATCTAAAGTGTGCAGGCTGACGTACCTGCTCTCACTCTCAGCTTCAGCCTCGAGCTGTCACCTCGTATGTCGGTGTGAACGCTGTTGGGAGTTCATGGAAGCTGCTACACAGCAGCTGTGTTTGTCTCTCTCAGGAACCTTCAGGTCAAGATGCATCAAACATCCGTCCTGCCATCAGCTCCACCCCCTGCTGGACGCGTCTGTCGACAGTCCAACAGTCCCCGATCGTCTCTGCCTTCATGACTCAACCTCCCTACTGTGACCCACTGCAACCCCCCTCCCCTCTCCTCTAAACCTGGCTTTCAAAAACAGGCTCTGTGTGTGTGTACCTTCAGCTGTGTTTGTTGTTGTTCACTTCTTTAGCATCCTGAATCTGAACACAGCCAAAGCCTGCAGAGGAATTTGAAAGCAAACAGGGCATCAACAGATCAAAGACATCAGACATTTTACCATGTTCAGACTTCTGTGATAAATAAAGTCGCTGCTCTTATTTACAGGAGCTACAGCTGGTGAATCCCAGCAGCAACAGGTGTCACTTCAGCCAGTGAAACCGATGGTCGGTGTCTGTAATTGGCAGGGCGGTGTTACTTTCCATCACTGAACTGTTATTACTCTGGAGAAATGGGATTTTATTTTGGGCGTTTTAACGTCTTCAGTTCAGACTGACAGACTGTCGACAGACGCAGGTCCAGTCTGCACAGATCCCGTCACTGTTTCTCTTACTTTGTTAGAGCAGAAAGAAAAATATATTTCTATAGATTCTCCAGTTTCACACAGTGCCCTGTGAAATATGCAGTCAGACATGACCTATACAATAACAGACAGACGATCTGGATGCTCCCACGCTGATTTCACTGTCGTCAAACTGGTTTAACAGATTAAAATTAGGAATGTGTTGTAAAGCCTGTGGGCCAACTGGCTGCTCGTTTGACAGCTGTACTACTACTAAGAAGATGTCCAATGAATTAAACATCAGCTGTACTTATAATACATGTAATTAACAGCTGATACAGACACACACTGATCTACCAGAGCAACTTGTCATTTGATCTGTAGCTTGCAGTGATTGGTACCGAGCTCCGTCCTGTCTCGCTTCTCTTTGCTGAGCATGATGTAAACTTGGGGGCTGATGTTGATAAGCATGTTCACTGCTGGAGTATGATGTAAATGTGAGAGTGACCCCTCCATGAAGCTCCGGCATCCCAGGAATGTGCGGTGTGCCCAGCACTAATCACACAACCTTGCTGACTAACGGCACGCAAAACCTCGTTTCCACTACACACACACTGTACACACATGAACGCCTCAGGGATAACACACACACACACACACACACACACACACACACCTGGCAGATGCTAAACATTAAAGACCAGAGGATGAGGAGAAATGACTCATGCAATAAAAAGCGGGGTCAAAGAGGGGAGAGAGAAACTTAATCAAATCTCAGACAGACAATATCCTCTCCTCCTCGAGCCTGGCCAGACAGCAGCAGACTGACACGAGCCCATCCCTGCTCGCGAGGTGAAAATGAAAGTTTCACGCGGCCGTGAGTCACAGGAACCGGCTGGATCTACCGTAAATAACGCATCGTGATGTCACAGAGAAAACAGGAAAGGCACCGATGACCGATGTGTCTCATGATACCTGGCAGACAGACAGGAAAAGCTGAAATGTTTCCAGGACCAGCTTGTGTCCTGGATTTGCCATTAAGCCGTCCAGCGAGCTTAGAGGGTCTTAGCAAAGAAACACAGCCCCGACGTAAAGTTAGCTCGGTCGGACAGACACGGAACAACTTTCACAAGTGACTCGTCACCTCGTACCTGGGTCATAACTCCAAAACTAGCAGCTCTGCACCTCGCTGTAAGCCAGTCTTCACATAACACACACACACACAGCGAAGGAGGTGACTGTGCTCCCCTCAGACTCCAAAGCCGCTAACGTTAGCCACCGTTAGCACCTAAAGGGGGAACACTGTGGCGCCGCCAGCTAGCACACATCAAGCTTCGCCGGCAGTTACTGTGAATAAATGTTCTCACTCACCAGGAAACTCCCGACAAAACTTTTCTCTGCTGCCAGCGCGGTGTGGAAATAAACTTCCGTGCGTTCACGGGAGCAGGCGCGGACTAACTTTGGGCAAACTGTGTAACATCAGCCGAAGTCTCACTTTCCCGACGCCATGTTGAATGGGGGAAATACTACATCCGGGAAACTGCGGCAAAGCGCTATGGCAACCGAGCCAGCCACGCGCCGCTGGGGAGCGAGGCAGGGTTCAGTATAATGTCATTTATTTATTTATTATATATTTATTATCATCATATTCTGCTGAAACAGGAGAGGTACACACACTAAATATCCTCCAACCATACACCGAGGTTTAACAGTTGCTGTCTTTAGATATAATATACACTCTATTGGAGCAATCACAGTATATGTACAATGATTTATCTTATTAATTTCAGTGACCCATGTCATGCTGCTTTGCACTTTATTTTGTTATAATCTGTTAAAATGTGTACTTGGACACAGAGAAGTGTGTATAGATGCATGTGTTTTATATAGGTAGCAGTAGCAGGACTGTTGTTGTTGAAAAATCTACAAAGTTTTTGATTTAGCTTTGGCTCTTCTTAACTTGCTGTTGGACTGTTACACATTGGTGGTGATTTTAGTTTCAGCATTGCATGATGGAAATATAAGCATTGTTTATCAAGTAAAATGTAAATAATCTTTGTCAGTCTTGGTACAAAACTGTTTTTCTGTATTAAATCCCTGCAGATTCACACAGTCTTAGTGATGAAGAGACCTTTTCTTTGTGACTAAACATACTTTCAGACATCTAATGTTTAACTACGGCCTTACAGCATGGCCCGACAAAGCCTCAGATATTTGTACATAGTTGCAGTCTCAGAGAGCGATCTTCAGGCTTTAACAGCTCGGATGCAGGGTAATGAGGTTAAATGGGATCAGAGGTCAGTATACGCCCGGGGATCTTTTCCATCTAATCAATTTGTTATTAGGTCCCATGATTGGCCATGCACCCACTCACACACACATTTACAAAGCTAAACTGCAGCACAGTGCTAGCAAACTGAAACATTTTAAACTGCTGTGTCCTGTGTACAATTCCCTGTTATGCACTACACAATGACTTATTCCAGTTTACTTATTTAATGTTGAAGCTCTTTTATTCCATCCAAGCATCTTTCGTTATCCTAATTTGAGTAAATATCTAATGCATTTTCCTCATGTTTAATTCAAATACACTGAAGCTAAAGACACATTTTGTCACATGGACAATTAATCACTTCCCTTCCTCAGGCAGGAGGAACACGCTGGCATCAGCAGGGGACAAAAACTCGACTGCATGCATTCCTCCAGGCTGTGGCACAAAGCCAGGTTGAGCTGGCAAGTTACTTTCACTAAGTAAAAGAGCACTATCACAGCTGAAGAGCGGCCTGAACTTGTTATTGATTCATGAGGAGAGATGGAGGGTCTGCCCTGAAGGCCTTTGGGAGCTGATATTTGGATGCAGTTCGATGCTGGGCGTTCACACAGCAGATGTAGAGCTGGCAGCTCATTGTGGCATCACCCCTCGGGTACATGCTGTCCTGGGACAACACGGCACTGTGGAGAGGTCCCTATTGCAGGAAATGAAGAAGAGTAGAGAGGAGGATGAGGATGAGCAGTGACTTGACAGTCTGTGAGATGGAGAGGTATCCAGGAGATTCCCTCTGAGGCCAGGGACAAGAGGAACGACTCAGCATCCTATGGAGTTTGTAAAACCAGGGGGTGGACAGCAGTCTCTCCGTGAATTAGACTACTCATGCTGCTTACTGTGTGAGAGACAGGATGAATTGCTTTGGGCCGAGCATGTGATCTGCAACTCCTATACCTCTGAAACTGAAGGAAAGCAGGCTGGGAAGAGGAGGGCTGGAGGAATCATACTACCTCTACCTATCCTACCTATCCAGCCTCCTCTCCTGTCCCCTTTCGTTCACTTGGAAAACAAGTCACCCCAAACCCTGCAGCTGCTCTACCAGGATCAGGCTGAGGAGAAGGGGGACGAGGGCTGCAGCAGCATGCTCCCCATCCAGGAGAAAAAATGTTCTGCAGGAAGCGATGACACCAAGCAGCAGTCAGACTCTCGACTTAGCTGCCGAGTCAGAACGGTCTGGAGAAGGTGGCTTTCTCTTTGGCTGAAGAGGAAATGCTACCTCCAACACTTTTACAAACCAACACCTGACAAGCTCCAAAGAATCAACCAAGAAACCTCTTGGTGGTTTCTGGAGGTGGCTGTCTCTCAGACACCTGCTTCTCCAGGCTGGATCAGGACATCCACACCTTCGCAGCCGGTGCTGTTGAATCTCTGCAGCCTTGCTTCATGTCCAGCCCGTTGGTGCTCAGGAACAGATGTTCCCTGGATGACGGAGAGCTTGTCATGATGCCACATAAGAACAGAGTAGTTGGGAGACCTTTGCTGGAGACCAGACGAACCCCTTTTGAACTTCCTGCTTCTGATATAAGTCAGAACAATAGGGCGCATGGCTCCTGTGATGTGTTGAGGGTTTTTCGTCGTCACACCGCTCCTGATTTGAAAATCTACTTTGGAGAAGAATCAGACTCTGACCTGGAGGAGCTGCTGGCTGATGAAGATGATGAAGACGAACATGCTGACACAGACTGAGCATGAGAGTAACGAGGCAGTTTTATAAAGTTTGTAGAAAAACATAATGATGTATTAGGCGAGTATTGCTAATGCTACATGTTAGATACGTGTTAGTGGATAAAAACAACCCAGTGACTCCCTGCTTCCCTGCTCTGTGTTGCTTTTGTAGGTCAACAGGACAGCTGTAATTTTACTGACAGTTCTGGTTAATTAAATCAATACGGTGATGGGCAGTGTGAAATAGTGCTGTCACACAGGTCAACACACAAAGATAATTACTCTCGTTGTTTTTACAAATCAAGTTGCACACCACAGTGGTCGAGTCTACAAGTACAATTTAATCAAGTACTAATCAGGTACTATTGTTCAGCACAAATGTAAGTACTTGTACTGTTTCTAGTTCATGCCATTTTATACTTTATACAGCTCCACTGCATTCATTTGACAGCTTTAGTTTGCAGATTAAGATTTTGCACCCCGATTTGTTCATTCAGTCGTTTATGACATATATGAAATTTTATGAATACAACATGACCCACATTTCCTTTGATGAATTAACAGGTTTAGATCCTGTATCTGTACATGAATTCAAGAACCTGCAGCTTTTGTATTATTCATTATTCTTTAGCTTTAATTATGAACTTAATTATATAGTGACTTGTTAGTCACACCTGCTCCCACAGAGCTCGTCCAGTCTGTTGATGTACATGATGTATAAATGTGGCTGTGTCTTCAGGTCAGTCCCTGACATGACGAAGATCCAACTGGGATCAAAACATTGTCGATATTAAACATCATGCAGTGAGATCTTTTTTTTAACCGATACAGGTGACCAACAGTCTAAAGTTAAACACATTACACGACTAGCTTGACATGGACAGCAAAAATAACTCATTAGTTAATGTCCGTACTCCTACATAAACCTCTTCATTGTGTATATGTGGATCATACTGAGTCTCATTCTGACTGCAGTTTAATCTGTGCAACCCTGGCCTCTAGTGTTCAAACACACACACTGCTCTGTGACGCTGTAATGCTGTACTGTACGTCTCAGAGGTTTCCAAGTGTGTTTGGTTATTTACATGACTCATGAAATTATTCAGTTACATTAATCCAAAACATTCAGATATGTTTAAACATACAAATAATATCAAAATATAAACAGACATAATATAATTTACATGTTCATGAATAAATCGTCAGTGTTCCACGTGAATATCGGCTGTAATTGAATATGATTCTGATCATAAGTTTCTTTCCTCAGTGACACTAAACCAAAGATCATTTCTAGACAAAACACCATGTGTTCATTTGTTCATGGATGCTGTGGATGCTGTGGAGGTGTATTTATTCAGACATTCAGAAAACAGACAAAATAACCTTCTAAACATTGGAAGACAGAGTTTATTTAAAAATGACACATATGTACATTTAATAATAATAATGATAATAATGTTCTTGAAGAAGATTGGTGTTTATCAAAATTAAAATGAATGAGCCATTTAAATCATCTCTTTTCTTTAAATGATCAAAGATTTCATGATTTTTTAATGTGAGACGTCTGCCTGTATTTCCACAGTTGAAGCAATTTTGGAATTTCTCAAGTATCAGCAACTTTTTCTCGTCACCCTGCAAACAGAGATCAATATACTCTGAATGTGCTGAAGCTGCTGATTCCTTGTGTACATTCTCCAGTTTTATTTCCAGTTCTTATTTATCCAGGGAGATGTTTTGCTGAGGATGCTTGCTCCTCTCCAGATTTCCTTCCCTGTCGTGTTTACTTTGCTGCATCCGATATGTTTATATATGTTTATATTTACCCTCATTCTCTGGGAATTATGTTAGCATTCCTGCTGTTATTTTTGTGTGTTCTATTCCCAAAACTGTTATTGTAAATATAAATTTGGTTTGGACTGTGACCTGCCTGTTGGAGGCTGAAGGGGATTTCTTACTTCATTTCTTACTCTTGCTTTGTGCAGAAAAACAAGACAAAAACAAAAAGTCAAGACGCTAACATGCAGAGGTCACAGGTTTGAGTCCTGATGGGCCACCTGTGCTTAGAATATGAAACACTTTGGACCAAACTTCTCAAACAGGAAACTTTTTCTGTTTCACAGCTCAGCAGTCCGGAGAGCAGCCTCACTGGTTTCCATCGTCCTCTGAAGTAATGGAAGTCCTGATTGCAGAGCAGAACTTCATCATCAATCATACCAGAGTTCACTGGCAAGCTAATTACTTTAACAGGAGGTTAAGCGTATCAGACAAAGGTGGTGAAGAAGAGAATTCACTGTAAAATATATCCTGGCCTGTTTCATCACACCCAGAGAGTCTGAAATATAAACCTATGAAATGAAACATTTCTCACTGTCATATGCACAGTAATCACTATAAAATACATTTTTGGGGAGGCTAACCAAATAGAAGTATTATTATAGTATTTTTGAGCACTGTTGTCAGGCCAGGTTCAAGGAAAAACAAAACTTCATAACTTTAAAAAACAAATCCTTTGACGTTCCTTTGAATAGCACAAGCCATCGAAACAAAATAATAACTGTTCACAGCACACAGTGCCATAAAAAGTCTGGACACACCTTCTCATTCAGTGGTTTCTGTATTTTTGTTACTTTATAACATGAGGGACAGTCAATCCTGAACATCTTTTTGTTCAAACGGTGTCTTTGTGAGACACTGAGAGGGGGGATTGATGGTATCTGCATGTGTGGTTCCCACCCTGACGCATGGAGGAGGACATGTGATGTGTGGGTCGCTTAGCTGGTGACACTGTTAGAGATTTATTCAAAATTCAAGGCACATTTCACCAACATGGCTATCACAGCATTCTGCAGCGACATGTCATCTCATCTGGTGTGAGCTTAGAGGGACCATCATTTATTTTTCTACATGACAATGACAACACACCTCCAGGCTCTGCAATTCCACAAAGAAAAGAGTGATGGATCGCTGCATCAGATGACCTGGCCTTCACAACCACCCAACCCATTCGAAATGGTCCGGGCTGGGTTTGACTGCAGAGTTTCACCTGGCTGCTTTTCCTTCATACTCACGAAGCTGTGAGCTGCCATCAGGCACAAGGAGGCTACTTTGAAGAACCTAAATTAGCTTTGTTGCATGCATGTGTTAATTCATAGTGTTGGTGTCTTCACTGTTAATCTATTGCATGTAACAAACACACAGACAAACCCCAGGATGAGGAGGTGTGTCTTCGGTCCAGCCACAGCTGCTGAATGTAAGCAAACAGAGTGAATGTGCAGCTGACATGATACTGCTGATAAAATGCTCGTCACTCTTGTAACCTTTTGCTGATGAAATGTGTGACAATCTGTCCTTTTGCAGCTTTTTGCCTGAAGGTGATGAGTTTTTGGCTTTGAACCAACCTGCCTGAGGGGACGCAGCCGTGCCATCCATCACTCGAATGAGTGAATGAATCTAGTTTGAATATTTTGAGACAAATAAACAATAAAATGATCACTGGTGGGATTGTTTAAGAAGCATCAGAGACATTACTTCAGATTTCCCTGCCGGCCTGCTCGCTTTGAGACAACAGAAACTGAGAAAATGAAGAAACAGTGAATGACTGACAGAGAGCTGTAAACAGCTCCTGTTGTTTCAGACCACAGCAGTGTTTGTTGTTTGTTGTTGCTGCAGTCCGGACAGGACGGCGAGCTCTGCTGAGTCATATGATGCTCCACTTCAGGTCAGCGCTCCTGCAGCCTGCGAGGAAGAACCACTGCCGACAACTTTAGCCGCTAATTTAATTATTGATTGAAGGAGGCAGTGACTCTCTCTCACAAACACAGACAGTGTTTATGGTATTACAAATCATACATAGATTCCCTGGAGCAGACTGAGGAGGTTGTGTGTGAGTGCCCTTAATTATTAATATAACAATGAAACAACATTATGTCTGTTCACATGTTCATTTGTTTCATATTTGTGAAGCACCAGTTATCTCTGAATGTGCTTTATAAATCTGACTTGACTGTGTCCGTCTTCCAATCTCAGATTTTTTCTTAAATTTCACTTGTGATGTTTAAAAATTCTCAGTGTAAACTGTTTCATGTTTTTATGTTGTGGAATATTTTAGGTTAATTTTAACCTCTAAGGTCAGGATGGCAGGAAGTTGTTTTCTGTCAGCAGAAAATGAAAAACAATTCTCAGCTTCCTGTTCAACAAAACGTGACATCAGGAATCCCAGTGAAACTCTGGTGGTGTTACTGTCCCTCCATCACAGCTCAGCAGGTGTTTTGGTGCAATAATATATCTATTTAGCATTTAAATGCACAAATGCTCTTTCACACGGTCTCACCTGCAGGCTGCCTGGTACAGTTTCTGTCTTGATCTGCAGCCTGCGGAGCCGCCACACTGCAGCAGCTCAGGGTTAAGTGTGTTTTGTTCAAAGGCTCCTCAACAGAGAGGAAAGGAGGAAGTTCAACTGTTTTCTCCGTCTTATCCTGCTGCTCCGGGATTAAAACTTCAGGATGCTGTTCTGTTGAGCTCGACCACAATAATAAAAACACCATAAAACATTACACAGTCTCGATAACATTAAATGCCTGCTCATGCTGTGGTGTCACACCCTCATGCTGTATGTTTCTATATTTTATTTGGATTGTATAGTTGTATTTTAATTGTGTTTCATTCTGCTGTGATTTTTAAATGTATAAACCTACTGTATTGTAGAAACCATCAGAGCGTAAAGACACTATCTTAACAATTCATACTGAAATACTGAATATTGAACAATAGAGACGGTGGATGAAGGAAATAACAAGAGAATCAATAAACTACGCTGAAAAAGTCTGAGAGGTCAATCACTGTCTGTAACTGCGTTTCTCCTTGTTCCTGTTTGTGAGTTTTACTCATCAGAGAAGATTTCACAAACACTCTTCTGAAGCATAATAATTAGATAAACATGAGAAAGGTCAGTGGATTTCCAGGGTTGAGGAGAAGGCCAAGCAGCTGTCTCGCTGAAGAGGGTGAATGCACACCAGTACTATATTACATAACACACGTGTTACTTCCTTGTATCATTTAGGAAATTTAACAGCTCGGATCTGTACAGAAAATGTCACAGAGGGTTATTTTATAAAATCAGAAATGTTTCAGGTGTGAAATTTAAAAAAACAGTCAGCTGATGTCAGCTTGGCCTTTCCAGCGCAGAGTGACACCACACTGTGTTTCTTCGTCTGTTGACAGCAGCCAGAAAGACGACACCCACACTGGAATAAATGCATAGTTTATCATATCATAACAATAACTTCTTCAAGGCTACATTGTAAATAAAACAGTCTAATAGGTTTCGGGAGTGTAGCCTAAATTATGAACAGGACGTGAGGTGAACAAACCGTGTCATCAAGAAGAGGTACGTTAAATATTTATGCTCATTCTGGGAGGCGATGCAAGACAAAAGTTGCTCTAAAAAGGTAAAATTGCTGCAACTACTGAGAGTATAGTGAGTGATCACCTTGCATTTCATACAGCTACGAGCTACCGGAGATCACAATTTAGGCTACTTCTGCTACAGTACAGTATCGCTTTAAGTTCCTCTAGATACCTGAATACAAACAGCATCCTGCTGTAGAAAGACAAAGAGAGAAGTCCATCATTCCACTAAAGGCATATCATAAAAAGAAGTGTCCGTTAGTGCAGAGCAGGGGGTCTCAGAGTGACGTCCTCCAGGGGTCAGTGGGTCTTGAAGGGGTTTTCAAAAGGGGGTGCAGGAGGATCTTTGGGGTTGCAGTGGGTTTCTTCAGAGAACACTGACGGGTTCATTTGGGGGTTCAAGAGTTCTTAGTTGGTTGCATTTGTTAAAGAGCTTCATGTGGGCATTCTTCTGAGGTTTATAAAGTACATGAGAGAGTTCAAGGGCTTTCTGGAGATCTCAGGGTATTCAAGGTGATCTAAGTGTCCGTGAGGGGGGGCTTCAGTGTGGTCCTTGTGTCGGTTCCATGATTGGGTCCAAAAGGTTCTTGAGGAGGTGTAAATAAAGTTAAAATCATTAGAAAGTGCACTAAAGCATGGATGGATTACTGAGAGAGCCTGCTGGGCACAGGACCAGTGTGAAGTGACCAAAGTATCAATACTCTGATTACTTTTCACCACGTTTAAAGTGACGGTTCAATAATATTAAAAGTACCAAAAAACAAAGAAACTGCACAGATGAAACAACATTTACTGTTGAGTATCATTTTCTGTATTTAACTGTGGAGGTTCTGGTATAGTGACGACCTTAATGTGGAAAGATTTGAACTTGAAGGTGTGGAGTTTACCTGCAGCCTCTGCGAGCACAACACACCTGAATCTCTGACCAGACTGTTGGTGTACTGCAGACTTCGTTTGACAGAGAAAGAATGTGGAGAATAAAACAGATGATTTATCTGGTGCTGCTGCATCGAGGCTGATCAGTTCTTATCGTGAGCCAGGCGATGCACAAATGTCCTGATCAGATTCTTTTAACACTGAGTATCTGCCGACCAAATCAATATTTGATTTTGCTGATTTATTTACTTCATATTACAGCTGCACTACAAACTGAGGCTCAGGGCTGCATCTAATGATCATTTTCATTCACAATCAATCAATCTAGTAAATATATATTTTTTTCCACCTAAAACGTGTCAGAAAATCATGAAAAATGTGAATTTGAAGCTCCCAGAGCCAGAGGACACGTCTGCTGAGCAACCAACCTGATCATTACAGCTCTACTGAGGCTGCAGTAACATTTCATTATAACAGAGTAACAATAGTGAAGCAACTGCAGTTTGACAGGAGAAAATCTTTAAAAAGCAGAACCTGATGGTTTCCTGCATTGTTTTGTGTCTGGTAGTATTGCTGTACAGTCTCTGTGCAGATGAGCGTCGGTGTGGATTTGTGCAGCAGAAAGCTTCAAACTAAACAAAGTTCAGCTGCAGTATTTAAAGAGGTCTGGTGTCTCTTTCTGGAGGCCTTTTACATTTCTGTGCCCAGCGGTCTGTGGTGTCATAACCCATCCATGAGTGAAAGGATGATTGACTAACACTGAAGCAACACTAAAGCAAAACCAAACCCAGACTGCTCTGCGTGTCCGGGGAAACATTCAGTGACAGGGAAATGCTTAAAAACACACGAGCCCCCCTCAGGACTGAGTGTTTGACTAAAGCTGGCAAAACCCCAACCACCATCACCTCCACCCCACCTGCATCCTGCATGCGGAACACTGATGCATCCCGGCAGCACTTGCCCCCTCTGTCCTCGGTCCGCATCCCAAACTCCGGCTGCGGTCATGTGTCTGTGTGTGCGGTCCTCTCCCATCCATCCCTGCTGCAGCCTCATGTCAGGTGTGTGCAGTCACCTACATAGTGTGTGTAGATGTGTGCGTGCGTGCGTGCGTGCTATATAGTCATCCAAAGCTCGGCGCGCACTCGGTGCGGTTGGGTGCCTCGGTGCTGTTGGTGTTGAACGGCGAATCGGGTTTCCAGAAAAACACATAGTAAATGACCAGGATGAACGCAGCCACGGACACGCAGAGGAAATACACAACCGCCATCGCCACTTTCACCCAAATCTTAGTTGACATGTTGGTGTGTTTGGCCCGCAGCTCGCCGGGATAGCTCGGCCTCCGCTTCATGTCCCCGTTCAGCTTGTCCGCGGTCACGCTGTCTTGCCTGCTGGCTGCTTTCATCTTGGTATTAGAGCAAAAACCTCAGCCAGCGATTTTCCCTCTGCTGAGTGTTGAGTGTGCATCTGAGTCCGGACAGCAGATCCAGCTGTCCCCCTCCTCCGGTCCACAGCTCTTTTCTCCTCGGGTGCGGGCTCAGGATGCAGCCTAAACCGCAGAGCAGCAGTTCGGGTCCCGCAGCCTCCTCCGGTGCGTGTCCGCAAGACTGGAGAGCTCCCTGACCCCGCTGAGTCCTCAGTGCGCACCGGGCAAACTGAACTCAAGGAGGTGGTCCCTGGCATCAGCTGGATGGGACCGCTGTCAAGCTGGCCAGGGTTAAACAGGCAGCTTCCGGTGGGATTTTTCAAAATAAAACAAACTACAACTGCAGTACAGAGAAAGAACAAATATCAGTGATGTGAGGGCTGACTGCTGTAAAAGGTAAAGATGGAAACATTTTATTGTGAAGGAGAAGGTCCGTTTGTCTTACATAATAATAACACATGTATTATAAAGTCCACTTCCAGAGGTCAGCTGGTGTTTATCCACCACTGGACTGTTAATATACTTTAATACAGCACAGTTACAGAGAGGTGAGACTGAATAAACCTGGAAAGTATAAAAGCTCCTGCAGGAAGCAGCACAGAGTACATGATGCTGCAGATGTGACACAGAAACATTCTTTCAGCCCAGCAGTCAGACCTTCCCTTTAGTCACTGAGATGAACTCACAGCACTACAGGCCTGTTGGTACACACTGAGGACTTTTATTTTGAAGGAAAGTCCGCCACGTTTCCGGCGCCGCCGGTCTCTCTCTGTCTGACTTGATGCAGCTCCGGTTGAGGAGGGGCAGAAAGTACGCAACACCCAACGATTGGGTCATAGTTTGAGGGGAAACGTCCCGTAGCAGAAGACGGGAGAGATGCAGTGTTCACCCACAATCGATCACCGCCTCAGATTTTCAGCTCCAGCCTGAGAAATCTGCTCAGCAGCTGTTTGCTGGAGCCGAGAAAAAACAAAAAAAAAGCTTTTCCTACACAGATGAGTCAGACTGCAGCCATAAACATGCAGGCAGTGCACTGAGGGGCTCCAACCTTCATTATGTGCTGTTACATGGGGATGAAAAGAGGAGCCGCTCTCCTGCCTGTCCTGCAGCATCCGTCAAGGTCAAATCATGCCAAGATTCAAACACAACACCACGGCATGCATGTGCAGGGGGCAGGATGATTTCATACCGCCACGCTGCCTGCTGAGCAGGACATAAATCTGTGTCTGTGCTGGATGGATGCAGCAGCATTATCAGCACCAAACATTAAGAACATCAGCGGAGAGAAAAGCCGAACACGATTTCTATCAGCTTCACACCTACTGAAGAAAAGATTTGTCATAACACATCAGAGGAATATATTTATTGGCTAAATGAGAAAACCAAAAACTGGCGTGTGCTTTACATTTGATGTGGGTACACGTGTTGGAAAGCTTCTCTCTGACGGGGACATTTATTCATCGATGGCTTTGACAACATTAAAAAGCTACAATTTCAGATTCATGCTCGTAAGTTTATGAAAACAGCTGCACAGCACGTCAAAAAGGCAAACCTTGTTAGTTCTCAGTTTCACGTATCAAACAGGAAGACGTAGAAATGGATGAAACATCTACCGCCTTAAATACAATCAGTCATCGTAGCTCAGAAAAACAAAACGTCCATTTGCAAAAGAAGAACATAAAAACAATATTTTTCGTAGCCCACAGGCTGCATTTAACACAAACACCCGACTGTGGAATGTTCCATTTAAAAACTGTACATATTGCAGTTCCTTTCAACCCAAATGCATCATTTTTATTCCTCCGACACGGCACACAAAAACGTTAAAGCGTCGCATTAATCTGCGCGTCTTCAGACGGCACAGGCGAGCCACCACAGCTGACGTGATTCAAAGAGCTGATCGCAGAAATCAAAGCACAAACTCAAAAAACTAATCCAACTAAAGCCCTTGGTCTGCTGAGGTATGAGTGAAGGGTTTCATTCCAAAGGAGGCTGCAGCCATAAACTGATTACACAGGTATAACTTCATGTTTCCACACCTGACTGTGAATCTGTTTCAATCAGGCAATTATTTCCTCAGAACACATCTGTTAACAAAAATATACATATTTAATGTAAAAACACTAATTCCATGTTACGTTGTTTGTTTTTCTTTCAGCCATTTTGGAATGAGACCCTTGATTTCAAAAATAAACTCATTTAAGAGGCAGTGTGTCATCTGAGGGGAGACGGGGACTCGTATCAGGCGGATATGACTGATGATTCACATCCTCACAATCACAAAATGGCAGCACAGTCTGTCACAGAAAAAAAAAAAAAAAAAAATCAACCCCTTTCTGATTATAAAGGTGGAATTAAACATGATTAAACAGCAAACAGGCTGTTCATAAGTACATAACTGGTATCTGCTGGATGTCTGATGTTCACATGGTGTCACATCCTTAAACAAAACACCTGATCCTGGAGGTTCATTCAGGTGAGAGTGTGTGTGGTGACAAAGTCTTGCAACAAGCCAGCCGCTCACTCTGATTTACATCTGACCCACATGATCACTGAAGTCAGTTATTCCAGCACACACAGCCGGCTCTGATAAAAAACAGAATAAATGGCGCTTCAGGAGGCGTCAGTCACTCTGGAGGAAGATAACTGACAGGCTCAGGCAGAACAGCGCCGGTGTTTGAGACTCAGTCAGCCGCCTCGTCCGGTGTGACTGATCCCTCCTTTAAAACATCGATCTACCTGCACTGAAGCTCGTGTAAACATTCTTATTTTAAAAAGGATCGTTACGTTTCCTCTCGTGACAGAAAATAAAATTGCTTCTGTGGCTCTGATATGAAAAGAAACAGATTTTAATGTACAACCTATCAAACCAAATCATTAAAAGCCACACAGTAAAACAAAAGAGCAGGACAGGCTGCTGTCTCTACATGATGGAGACAGAGCCGAGGTCACTGTGATGTCATAAAGATGGCGCCACACATGTCGCTCACACGAGGCTTTAAAGTTGCAAAAAGTCCAGTTTAGAAAAGACTGCATTCAAGAAAAGTCCAGAGTAAAATAGTTTGATGAGTGTAGATGAATCCAGTATCGCTCTGCAGGTGATGCAGATTTATTTCCAAAAGTAGCTCAAACAGTCTCGTCTTGTAAACTAGCTCAACTGTACAACAGGCAAAACAATTCATGTTCGAGGGGAACACGTCATGTCTGCTTCCAGGTGTTGGCAGAAGGACTGCGTGTTAAAGACAGGCTGTATAACTCTTTACGTCTCCAGAGGACAGGTCTGATAAATGTCGTCAGCGTGAGTCTGAAAACTACAAGTCAGAAAATAAAACTAGTGTGAGAGTTCACCAGACGTCTGTGCGCTGCTGCTCATCTGTGCTTAAAGCTTCAGGATACGTTAGCAGGCCACTACTAGCATAACGCACCCAAAACTCAGACCAAACTGTTGGCAGTCAAATTGCATGATGGGTAATGTGAGAGCAATGTTTTGATGAGGAAGATGTTCTGCGGCATCGATTTAAAAAGAAAACTGTCCACCTCAGACCTGCTAGCATGTGAGCGAGGACACGTCAACAAGCTGCCAGACAAACTGAGTCTGACCGATCTTCAGAGAAGTCGTTATTTTACAGCCTAAACACACAGACGAGTCACATCTGTCCCTGAGACAGCTGAGCAGACACTGATGGTAACAACAGATAGGCAGACGTTATTTTATAAACTGATCTCAGGCCAGTCAGGGCTCGGTGTTGTGATTTCTTTCCATGTAAAGCCAGACCTCACAGCACGCCTCTTTAAATGGACAGGGAGGGCTGAGCAGGCATCTGTTTGGCTTCGGGGCGCCATCAATGGGCAAAAGATGCAGGACAGTGGATCAGCCCACAAGCAGTCAGCGCTGTGCAGCATGTTATTGTTAACGCCTAAATACTGATGAGTCAGCTGACTCCTGCAGTCAGGCTCCACGGGGTCAACTAATAAAGTCTCAGGGGAAGAATGTACTCGTCGTTGACTTCAGTGAGGTTCAGTGTGAATGTTTCCTCAGCACGTGGTTTAAATGATTTATACTCTACACACATTTCTACTCGTCTTTTGGAGAAACATTTTCCAAATTCAAAACCAGTGACTGACTTTTCATACCTGACTACTGAACAGAGTGAGACAAAACATGGCAGAGGCCCAGAGGTGATCCACAAGACTCAGAGAGAGAGCTGAAATGAGGCCAGGCCAAGGCAGCGATGCAGAGTCTCTCCTCCTCGTGATGGTTGAAGTGCTTTTAATTTGGATGTGTGATGTCACTGCAGGCATGAGTAGTGTGATGATCGTCCTCCATCTCATCTCTCTTTGTTCCCAGCAGCTTCATCCTGTTGATACAAACACAAAGAGGAAGTGGTAATGTGTGAAAGTGGGGGTCATACATGATGGCCAAGATTGTGTGTGTGTGTGTGTTTAATGCTTTCACATCCCAGCACCATAAGTGTGTACTGTTTCCAGAGCGAGCCCCGGGGGAGAATCCTTATTGTGACTGTAGCATCATTACTGCCATCACTCTGCACATTCAGCTTCTCTGCTGCTCATTGGGAGAATCATCACATGCAAAGAGCCTGATAATCAATACCGAGTCCTGCCTGGACCGGATGTGTACCACGATTCCTGACCTTTAAGTTAAAGCCAGAGTTTTTGAAACATGATCCTGATGAAGGGAAAAGAAAAATCCCTTTTATTGAGCATTACGTGCCAGACTGTATCCTGAGGTCTCTGCTGGCAGCTGGTCTAAACCAAGAAATAGTCCAGCGGATACAAAACCTCCTGTTAACAGGTGAGCTGTAGAGCTGCCCGTACGTGTTGGAGGATTTTCAGTTTGTGTTTTTTTTAAAGGGTGTTTGCTCGTACTTGATTCACGTCATTCATCTCCATCCACAGTCCACTCACAAGCATCACGATTTAATTCAATCAGACTTCAAACGGTCTCCGTTCTGTCTGTCCAATCATCTGTCCAGAACGCTGCTGCTGCTCATTTCCTCTCAAAAGCCTTTTAAAATTTAATTGTGCCTCTAATTTCCCTGGTTTCCTGATCTCCACCCTGACACCAACACACAATTACATCAACAGATGTGTGTGTGTGTGTGTGTGTGTGTGCTCACAAACACACAATGCCCACATGAGCTCATCCGATTTCTACCATTTATCACAAATGAGTCACCAGGAAGAAGTGTAAATGCAATCAGCGCGTCTTTGACACCAAAGAAGAAGACAGCAGCAATCTGCCTCAAACAAAATGGAGGAATTCAACCTTCACGCGTTCTTCTCAAACTATCGACCTGCTGATGGCAGAAAGTTATTATTCTATGTTTGAATTTAAATTCAGGCCTGTTGTGACAACCAAAGATCACATGTTGTGTGTGTGTGGATGTAAGCAGCACATCAGACTAACTTCTTTTCACACGAAGTCAAGCTCAGGAACAAGTTGAAAAAAAAACAAACTAACTTTGCCATTAGCCAAGTGAAAGCAGCGGAGCCACAGGCTGAGTGTTGTTCTAATGAATGGCTTCCTCCAGTCTGTGGTTAACTCTCACTTCTAAACCAAAAACACAAAGGATGGACCGACAGATGGAAAACACGGATTCTAACCAGCATGAGTGGTTCTTATTCCCACTGGTGGCTCCGTTACGGATCAGTCACGTCATCGGGAGGTGCTTTTGTTCATCAAGTGGAGATGTGTGGTTTTATTTTCAGGAAGTGCTTGTTGGCTGAATCATCAGTCTCAATAACAATAAAGGCTTTTTATGGGTTGGCATGAATAAAAAACAACTTTACATCCATTAAATATTTCATCAGTAATGTTCAAACAGGGCTGCAGAATTACTGAAGGTCCCTCAGACAGTGTTTGTGTTTTCACACTACATCTTCATTTCACTGTTAAAACCTGTTTTCTGTAAACTTTAACATTTAAAGCTTTCCTCATCCTGTCGGATAAAATACTGAGTTTTCTGTGACGTCATCCAAAATATGAGCATCTCTCTCATAAGGCCGTGGATTTCTGCAGGGACAGCACGCCCGCACAAAGGCCTCAAAAAAAGCTGGACATCAAACATTTTGGAGCTTCTGGAAGTTCTGCATTACATTTACATTTTATTCTCAGAGTGGGACCAAAATGCGTCACTCTTTGGACTAATCTCTCTCTAAGCCACCTGATGCAGCCAGTTTGTACTGAAATAAGCCATCATGAATTTTATGCATTTATTGTCCACGTGTAGTAAAAGCTACTTTAACTGTCAAACTGTCAACTACAGCACGCTCATCAGGGAAACTGAAGGAGCAACAATGAGGCGTCACTCCAAAGTTCAGGAAGCAGTAAAGTATTTTCATCGCAGCTACAAAAGGATGAAAACAAAAAGGTTTTACAAGATGAGGAAACAGGAGGACGAAGCGTAGGGACAGTATGCATACACAGGGAGTAAATACAAAAGACTGGAGGTGACGTTAGTACGTTCAGTCCATCACACCACAATGAAGAAGAAAAGAACATCGAACAAACACAAAAATTAAAACGTCAGAGTGTGAGAGTTTTTCCAGAACACCACTGACTCAGAGTCACTGACATGGACCGCACCTGAGGACGTCTGCTCCGAGGACTCGGCTGTCTCTTCTTTCGGAGCATCGTCGGTCACAGCGGGCGCTGTGTCGTCGTCTTTCCCTCCTGCTGGTTCAGAGGAGCTCTGATCGGCCTCCAGGATGGCTGCAGGGGGAGAGGAGTCCAGTTTGTCTGTGGTCAAAGAGAAAATGTCTACATTACAGTGTGTCGCATTCATGACCCCCTCATATGATCTCCTGTATTTTTATCTGGCACCATTATTATTATTATTATGGGAGGACACGGGGACGTCTTGGGTATTTATGAGCTGCAGAGTTCATTCAGCGTACCTTCACCTTACGTTTACTATAACCTCACACTCCTGCCTGTCCTGAGAAAAGCTACTGGCACTCAACACACCACACACACAGCCCTTCCTTAAAGCAGCCATGTTACTCCATGCATCAGTGTTGATGGAAAAATAGATCAGGAATACTTATCAAAGGAAAACTGCACAAAGCACTGAAGGTTTGGCCGCTGCTTTGATGCTCCACACACACACACTCAAACAAGACGCACCAACGAGATTTGTGTTCTCGACCCGGGGTGAGGCTCCTTACCCAGCACACTGTGGTTTATGCTAATTACCCTGCTAATTTAGCATTTGCATGATAAACATAACACCTGTGATAATTGATTTTTTGGACAAGCTGTTAGTTGATATGCAAACAGTTGTTTATTTACACACTCAGCAGTTATGGAGCAACGTGACAATTCATTTGTTATGTTTGTGTTTGATGAATTTCAGTCCAGTATTCGCTCTCTACCAACTCATGAGGGAAACATCTTTTTATCTCCACCATGTTCAGCTGCTCGTCTCTGATTCTTCTTGTTGTGCAGCTGCTGGAGTCTCAGAGAGTGAACACTGAGCTGATTTGAGGTTTTTATTACCTTCTGTCGGCGCAGGCGTATTCTGGTCAGCAGCATCAGTGACCTCAGAGGGGGCGGGGTCAGACACCTCAGAGGGGGCGGGGTCAGACACCTCAGGAGGGGTGGGGTCAGACACCTCAGGAGGGGTGGGGTCAGACAGGAGTTCAGGTTCTGGTTCAGGTTCTGGTTCTGACACTATCACCGTCTGTTGGACTTCAGGAGCAGAGGAAATGTCTGTGACTGAGCATGGAAGACAGAGTGGTGGGTGGAGGAAGTAGAAGAGGTGAGGTTTGGGAAAGGAAGGAAAAAGATAAGTTAAGATGCGAGGTCGAGGACAGGACAGAAAAATCAAGAGAACGAGAGCCACGGCTTTTTCTATTCCGACAAACTGAAGAGAAACATCAGAGTGACGGAGGAGGATGACCCTTCACAGTGTAGTAAACATTTTGAAACAGTGACACCTGAGTAAGCTTCCTACCTGCATCCTCTACTCTCTGTGGCTCAGCCGGCTCACTGAAGCTGGCAGCTTGGCTCTCTGCCTCCACCTCTTGCTCCTGTTTCTGGGGCGGCTGGACTCCACGCTGGGGGGTTTCAGTGGGCTCTCGCCTCCCATGCTGCTTCGGGGTGACTGCATCTCCATCTCCTCCGCCCAGTCTGATACAGGCTGGTGGCTGTACATGGGGGAGAAGGGGCTGAGGGGCTTGCCTCCTTCCGGTGACTCCTGAACTGCCGCCGGTGGAGGAATGTGGACCTTTGGCCTGGGAGTCCGCTGCTCTTTGGGGCTTCCTGCCGATGTCTGTCGAGACCGAGCTGCAGGAGACGTAGGGCTGTTTTTGCTCTTGGCAGGTTTCTCTTTCCCTTTATCTTTCTTTTCATCGCCCCGGGAGTCTTGTTCTGAGTCGCTCCCTTCTTCCATATCCTCGCCATCATCATCACTGGCATCCTCCCATTCCTCCTCATCATCATCATGTCCTTCATTATTCTCCTCCACCTGAGAAAAGATGGAGAGAGGGGATTACTGAGGAGGTAAAACCTGAAATAACTACATTTTGGCTTCTTTCAGGCAGTGAGGTTTCTTTAGGTCCCTGCCTGGGTTTGACTCAAAGCTGCCACCACCGTCTGTACATCCTGACGAAGCCCCTCTACCTTCTGTGATGTAGGAGGTTTGGCCTTTTCTTCCTCCTTCTCCTTCTTTTTAGGCTTCTCCTCTCTCTTTGTCTTGTCCTCCTTTTCTTTGTCCTCTTCCTTCTCTCCTTCCCAGCGGTTGTCATGCATGCTGTCAAAGAAAAGATATGTTAAGATGAGGTTAAAGTTAAGTTCTTAAACAATCTTTTGAAGCAGACTGTAATTCTCTGAGTTACCTGTAGCTCGGTTTCTGTCCTCGGCCCCTCCCTCTGCCCCGGTCTCCTCTGGGCCCCTGGGTCCTGCCCTGGGACAGGAAGTCACCAAATGTCGGAGCTTTAGGAGGCCGCTTGCTGTCATCTGGAGGAAATATTGATGGTGAAAGTGAGTCATGTTATTTTGTAATACTTGATCTAAAAGGTGACTCAGAGAGGGGAGGGGCGGACTGAAGAGAAAAGAGGAGATGGACGAGTCGTGACAGTCAAATGATAATTAGCTCTGTCAAATCCAGACTTAGTTATAAAACTAGCTCAGTTAAAGTTCTGCACTGATCCCAGAACAGAGTTCTGCATTTAATAAAAACAGTCCATCTATTCCTTCGTCTGTTTCTCCCCTTTCTGCAGCTGCAGTCTGACAATGGAATGTCTGACATAACATCAGACTCAAGACCTGATTGACAGCGACTGTCCTGCAGTGTCAACTGCTGCAGAGTTCATTTGAACTCTGGGACAAGGTCAAACGTCTATTTATTAGCAGGTGATGGATGAGTCAGAGTGAGAGGGAAGGAGAAGTGATCTTACAGATTTTAATGAGAGCTGCAGAGCGGCTCATATTATTCTGTGTGTAGCAGAGAAAACATCTTTTAATAGATTATTTTGATTTATAAAGAAACGCTCCAACAGAAACACTGCTGCGTTCAAGTGACAACATGTTTAAGTGGTTTAAGATGTCGAAGCTGACTTGCTCCTTTTCAGTCATGGTGAATCAGTGATCATCATCATCTCCCCCCTGAATTCATCATGGAGGCAAACAAGGATAAAACGAGATGCTAGTTTGGAAGAGATGTGACAGAGAAAAAGAAATGATTGAGAGTGGAAGGTCAAGAAAATGTAAAAAAAAAAAGACAAAGTGAGAGACAGAACAGATGAACAGACCATGGAGGGATCAAGGAGATATCGAGGTGTGAAGGAAGACGAAAAACGTCAAAGAAAGATGTGAGAGGAGGGGATGGAGGGAAGAAGAGCAGAGCATGGAGGAAGTAAGGAGAGAGAGAAGGTCAGAGACTGAAAGCTGCAACAGGGGAGAGGATGTAGAGAGAGAGAGGAGGAAGATAAGAGCATGAAGGGGGAGAGAGGAGGAGAGGATGTGACAAAAAGGTCAGAGAGAGAAAGATACAAGTACAAAAGAAATGAAGGGATCAGTAAGGAGAAAAGAAATAACTGAGAGGATGATGACAGAGATTGAACGAGCAGCTCGGGGCTGTGAAGAGGACACTCAAGTCATTCCAGAAATTAGAAATCACACACACGCGCACACACACAGCCGAAGCGAGTGCAGGCTTTAATGTGGGGCATGTATAATAGCATAATCTGTAATATACTCTCCAGTTACAGTGAGACAAAGAAAAAAAGAACTGAACTGCAGTTAGAAATAATTCTCAGCTTTTGTTTGAACCTTCTCACAGTCCAGGACAGAAGATGTGACTGATGAAAAGGCCTCATCACGTCAGCCGTACTCAGAGAAGGCGTCACAAACACCAAGAACTATTTACATGCACTGTCTGACATCCTGAGGCTGCTGTGTGCGCAGTCAGAAGCTTTCTAAGTGTTGCCAGCCTCAGGGAGAGATTAGCAAATCCTTACAGATGCTCACCCAGTTCCAAAGCAAAACCCCGAGAAGGACTGGACTCGTTTCAGGTCAAGAATCACTCGGCACTCTCTGTACGGCTTAAATGACTCATTTAGACACACATTGCACAGGGTAATGTGCAATCACAGTCCCTTCCTGTGTTATTTACAGAGCCACATTCAAGTGTGAGACTACGGAGAGCAACTGAGAAACTTCTCATCTACGTCTGTAAATTAAAGATTTATTTCAACCAAATCAGCACCAGTGATTTGAGTTGATTTGAGTTGATTTGAGTTGATTTGAGTTGATTTGAGTGAGGGGTGCGTTTGGTTTTGGGAGCAGCTGTTGTACTTCACACAGACACAAACTGAACAAAAAAAACCAAACACACACAGTTTAATCTCAGTCCCATGCTGTGGTCTAACCTGAGGCCCTGCCCCGAGGCTCTGTACGAGAGTTACGCCCCCGGGCTGCAGAGAAGACACAAACACATTACAGTATGTCCAACACACACACACACACACGCACACACACCAAAAGTCAAGATAAATCAAATACATCATAGCCATACAAACACCATTAATCATGCTACGAAATCAACACGTATTAACACTAGTGAGAGACAGATATAATCCATCACACCACTTCTTGTTTTATTAAATAAACTATCGTTGGACATAATCCACATAATCCTTTTTATTTCTCTCAAACGTCATTTACACTTTAATCCACTTCAGATCAAGTTGAAGTCAGAATCTTTCTTCTTTTTATATTTATTATCTTTTAGATTTTAATTAACTAATTAACACCAACCAGTAAGAACAACTGGCGGCATTAGACTCAAACATGAGGCTTGTTTCGCTGCTCTGCCATGTCCTGGGATTAGTACAGTCCCACCGTAAATTATTTTCTCATCCGGATGATTACCAACATACATGCGGACCGTCAGTGCTGTCTCGATGCATTAAATTGAATCAGGCTGTCAGGGTCAGATGTCAGTTTGGAAGGCAGAGTGCCTGAAATTAAACTTGATCTTCAAATCTCATGTAATACATGCTAATGTTCTCTATGTTAAACACAAGAAGAGCAGTCTAAGAGTTACTAATATATCTGAGAACACACACAAACATCTTAACTGCCAATCTATAAAATAAAAATACATGAAACAAACTTCATTTCTAAAACAGACGCTGTTGCTGTAGTTTAGTTTAGAGGTTTAATGATGAGCTCTGTTTATCCACCTTCACGTCACTGAGAGAGTCTGTTAGCACCAATAAAAGAAAACTGGAGTCCTTCAGAAAGCTCTCTCCTCCTCAGCGTGACCGTGACTTAAGAGGTTGATTTGGGCTCCGGGGAAATACAACGAGCATTTACATAACGAGCTTAATCAACTCTAATTTACATAACGGCCTTAATTCGCTGAAGGAGGGAGACGGTGTTGTGTCCTGTGGTGTGTGTTTGGTGTTTATGATGCGTGTGCAGGGTGACATGTTGAAGTGACATGGGACAGAGGTGGATTGAGGTTCTGCTGCTGGCACCGTCCTGTCAGCTGTTGTGTAACCACAGCAACAGTGTGTGTGTGTGTGTGTGTGTGTGTGTGTGTGTACTTGCCTCTCCTGCTGCCCTGCTCGGGTGTGATGCCCTCTGCTGCTACATATGGGTCCTCCTTGAACCTGTGAAAAAGCCTCAGGGTTAGACACACACACACACACACTCAGAGATCAAGGATCAGTCCTTCTTGTCACGCCTGTCAGCTGGAATAAAGACGACAAACAGCTCAGATCCTCACATGTTCTCCACCTCAGTGGAGACGTGATCATGTTTGAGCTCACTGGTTTATTGCTGATCATTATTCCTGCATGCAGTGTCTCCATTTTGATAGACTTGAAACTGACATGGCGCATGAACAAAGAGTGAAAAACCTCAGAGGATGAACAAGTCAAAAACTGGCAGTTAAATGTGTTTACTGCTCTATTTTTATCGTCTGTCTCCCTTTGACATGAAAGACTTTTTAATGTCATTACAATCAAAGTAGAGCAGCAATAACGAGTTGATCTGCAACTATTTTTATAATTACTTAATCATTTTAAACATTTGCTGGCTTCTTTGTTTCAGTGAATTTAGAAAATCAGATTAACGGGTGACAGTCGTTGGTTAGATCAGAGAAATGTAGATGAATTATTTCCTTGTACTCACATGTTGTCTGTCTTCTGCGCGTCCCATTCTCGTCTCCACTGGCCTGTGGCGTTGCGATGGCGTGCTAGTCTTTCCTCGTCAATCTGCTCACGCTCCTTCTTCCAGCGCAGGTACTCTGCTCTCTCCCGGCCCGTCATAGACATGGTCATATCGACAGAGCCTTTCGGACCAGGCCTTCGACTCTACAGCGACAAGAGGGGTCACAAAGCAAATGAATAACGCTGTAGCAGGAAGTATAAGCATAACTCAGGCATGGTTTGGTTGTCGATAGCCATGCGAGCACACAGGTGATATTACTCACGGTCCACTCCTTTTCCAGTTCTGCTCCCGTCTTCACATTGTCAAAGTCCAGCCCTCCCCAGTTCCTTACATGTCTCCTGCTGCCCTCTTTGCGGTCGATGTCAGGTGCTGGGCCTGAACGTCTCGGGTCATCCAGGAAGTTACGGATCGGTTTGTCTCCATCCGGCTACAAAGAAGAAATGTAACAGTTCATTTAGAAGTCCAAGTAATTTTTTATTCTAAAAGAAGACAGCACAGACGGACATCAGATACAAACTAACACAAAAAAGCAGTACAGGCGCACGCCATCCGATATACTGAAGCTCTATAAAGAATACAAACAGAGACTCTCGTACCCGCTGTCCTCTCTCATACTCTGCTATTCTCTCCATCTCTTCATTCATCTTCTCAATGTTCTGTCGCCTCTTCTCCTCCCATTCCTGTACAAAAAACAACAACATATGGCTGCATCATTAGTGGAAGATTACAATTCATTATTTTTACAAATACAGGGTGTTAAAATTTGCATTCAGCCTGAAAACAGCCATGCAATTAAAACAGACTGATTTAAAAACTTTGTCATATTTGCCTCTGTGAAGAAAACACCAAAAAAACTCATCTGCACTCACCTTGGACTTCCTGTCGATGCCACCTGGTGTCCCCGCTCCCCCTTCTCCTCCTCCTCCTCCTCCTCCTCTTCCACCTTCGCCCCCTCCTCCCCCTTCCCCTGCTCCTCCTCCTCTTCCTCTTCCTTCTCCTCCTCTTCCTCTCCTTCCTCCTCTTCGTCCCTGTCCTCCTGACTCCCCGGGTTCTCCATCTCTGGGTGTCCTGGGCTCCCATTCTCTCCTTTCCTGGCGGCCTCCTCTCTGACCTCCCCGACCCAATCGTCCCGATCCCATCCTCCTGGGGGGGCTGTGGCTGTCGCTTGGTCCTCCATGGCCGTCTCCCTCCTCTGATGTCTTCCGGCCACGAGGCACACTGGGCTTCCAGTCATTCACAACTCTCTTCTCCTGCAGGAAACAAACAGCAATTACAGTAAGGATCTCCACATGTGGAGAGCATCTCAACACAATGATCAGGAACTTCAGCAGTTCTTACTTGGACAGAAGCTGATTAGGATGAACATATAAACTAATATTTCTTTCTAGGTTGTGAAAATCCAGCAGCCAGTTGTCTAACGTGAAACAATTAATTCCTGTCCTGAGTTTAACCTCAGTACTTTTAATTTAAACAGCTCATCTCCTCAACCTGAAGATCTGATGCCTTACAACAAGTACAAAAGACTAATCGGTGCTATGGATTATGCAAAACTACAACATGATCTCGTGATGCTGGGAGGTGATGAAGGGGACGGGTGTCCTTCAGGTCCTTCTTTGTCTTGAAGCCTTTGCAGGTTGACCATCAGGGGTCTGCAGTCATCAGTTAGAGGCAATCTTCACCTCAGCAGGAGCCGACTGCACCGTTCCACCTCTTGGACCTGATTAATACCGACTTCACTCTGTCCTGCTGTCGCCACAGGAGGCTCATTAGAAACACGCTATGGATATTCCTACTGCCATCATTTAACTGCATGCTGTAGCAGTTATTTAAAGCGTCTAGAATCTATATGGAATATTAACAACGGTTTCAGCAGAAAGCCTGAATGCTATAAAATGACAATGCGACAGGATCACCTGAATCTGCAGCACCTTCAACTTCAGCCTAATGTTCGGCTTATGACATCAACACTAGATTAACTGGCCCGCAGACAAGAGAGACAGCTCCATAATTCTGCAAGCTACCCCTTATTATTATTAAAACTGAACTATTCAGACACTGCTGAATGATGTACAGGAGATTTAGAAGTAGGTACACCAAATAAAGGACTAATAATAAGTAGATATACTCTGTATATCTGCGCTACACAACTAGTCTGCAACTTCTAAATGTGTTATTTTGCAAACACCAGCTTAAAGGCGACATGTTAATAGTACATTTTATATGAAGCCAACCTTAAAACACTTAAGAAAACTGATTAGACTGTAGCTAACAACATGATCCATTTGTCCAGGATGTGTTCGGATGTTGCTGGTACGCTGTGATGTATACCTCATAGTACACACACGTGACAAACTGAATTGCATACAGAACATCGAGTTCTGGATAAACAGATTACAGAGCTCATTTTCCAGGACGGTTGTGTACTTGAAGTTGCAGACAGAACCTGATGCTGTAACAGGTACAATCATCTCGGCTCTGTTTTAAGACAGCTGCCAGAAATGTTTGCCAAATCAAATCAGTGCAGAGCAGAAGAGGAGCTGCATGGCTGGATAACAAAGTACAGAAACACAGACAGAAAACAGATGCAAACTCTCAGCTCATATAATCCTGTGTAATCCAGCATAGAACTGCTGGTTATATTAGGCCATTATAAGTAATGTGGGGAATCATTCAGCAGGCCTGATTTACAGCTGAATTTACAGGATTGTTGATGAAGTAGGCTGATGTGCTTCTCATATTCTTTTATATAACGCATGATGTTTGTAGGATTTTATGTCACATGCAGCTGCCAGCCTCACATGAGAGTGGGTGCAGAGGACCGATGCAGGGCATGATGGGTAGACCGGCAGGGTGTGTGGTTGGTAAACTGATCCTAGTAATGAGAATGTGTCAGGGTTCATGAGCTGCGTGCTCTGTCTGCAGGACCATCATAGAACAGATAAACAGGTTATCTTTCCTATCTTCAGCAAATGATGTCACAATTCTCCTATAACGGATATTCACAGCTCCAATTTTTTGTTTACGGGGATCAGCGTGTGTCTCGGTGTGATTGTTACGTGTGTCATCAGAATGTTTAAGACCTCGTGTCTCACCCCGGCCTGTTTAGAAAGGTCGACTGTGACGGTCAAGTTTTCTTTCTCCGTCTTCCTTCTGTCCGTCTCCGGCTCGTGGGGGCGGGGCTTCCTGGGCGTTGTCACGGCAATGCCCTCCTGCTCTGCCTTCTTCTTGTCTTCCTCTATTTCCTGTCGAGATTCAGTCACAGGGAGATTAAAGAAAAATCCAAAATTCAGCATTAGAAAAGTGACTAAATTAAGTGTTTTTTACACATTTCATATGCAACAGAGAATGGGGGCATGTTAAAACTATATTTTGTAAAATGGTGGACATACTACTTTGCTCTAATGAAAACACAAACGTGATATAATGTCAGGCAGATGAAATGGTTAGAGCTAATGAGTGACAGCTTGCTGGTAGTTTTGTCAGTCAGGTTTGCTGTGGTGCTAAAAACTCATCACCGATCGTGACTGACCGTCAGCGGAAATTTGATTTAAGAAAGTTAAGTTTGCTGTGGATTGGCTACATGACAGGACGGCTGATACTTGATCTGCTTAATAACAAATAATTACAACTTACATGAAAATAGTTGCGTGGTGTAACAGCACCCAATACTTCTACCCAATACTCTGCCTTATGAAAAAAATTAAGATATCTAAAGACATAACATGTTTCTTCAGAAGAAGTAGTCTCAATGTTATGTTAAGGCGATGGGTTGTGCAGAAGTCCTCCGTACCTGGTACCTCTTGACCAGAGCTTCATTCTTCTTCCGCAGAGCTTCAATTCGTTTGTCCAGCTCTGCGTCTTTCTCCTCCTTAGTCTTGAGATCCACGGCTGAAGACTGGAACAGACAGGAGGAGTGTCAGGACATCAAAACTTTACATAACACTGAGGCAAATGAAATATTACAATGAACTCACCATAGCTGACTCTGACTTGTCTTCATACACAGGTGCCTGACTGCGTTCTCCTCCTGTGGTGATGAAGAGTCAAAGTTTGGTCCATTAGTTGCTTTACTTAAAATGAACAGATTACAATAACAGTGTCTGTCCACTCAAAAATCTGATTTGCTTATTGCTTCACTGTGAAGCCTCCAGCACATGTACACTTCCAAGATAAACTATATTTGCATATTTAATGATTCAAAGGTTTCAGTAAGAAAGAAAGGAGGTATGAAACCTCCAATTAAGGTGAGGCACAAACATAAACTTTAAATCTGATGACTAACTACTAAAAATACTAAAAAAATGTTGGTTTAAGCGTGAGAAATATGTCTGCCATCTATTTTCTCTTGCTGAACAAAAATCATGATAATAATCCGTAATTCAGCAACAATATGTCGCAATCCACGTGGACTGGTCAGAGCTGTGGCCAGTCACAGGTGAGCTAACAGACAGGTGTATGTATGAAGAACACATGAACCCAAATGAATAAATCCTCCATGCGTGTTCAAAGCTTCTGTAAGCGTATTACAAGTACAGGCAGGATGCAGGTGAGCTCAGCCGAGCCGCAGCAACGATGATAGACAGCCCAGCAGACTGTCGCAGGTGTTCACTGCAGTTAAATAATGATTAAATGAACTGTGATCAGTTATTGATCTGTGTGCTGTGCTCTGAAGTGAAGTAATCTAAGCACACTGAGCCATGTCTGCTACAAGGCGCCGAGCCCCCCCACGATGGAAACACGCCACCTTACACGGACGACAGGCAGCCAAACGACGACGTAAACGTTCACACGCGTTTCATTGACACCTTGTCTATATTACCTGTCCTGGAGGGGAAAGTAACGAGAGTAAACAGCAATGTTTGGACTCGTAGCTCTTTGCCAATTCCTGCACCTCAATGTGTCCTCATTACACAGCTTCCTGTTAGCTGCGGCTAACTTCCTGCCAAATTCAGACCCCTCTCGGTGGTTTTAAAGACACAGCGCCACGTTTAGAGGAAACCTACGGGTAACGACGTTTTACTAATACAGCTAGAAATGTTTGTGAAATTACTATTTAACATATTCTGTTTAACAAAGACGTGGATGATCGAAAGTGATCGCTATTAAGGACAGTTTTATAGGACATATAGTTCCTTAGTTGTCCGCGAGAGGGCAGCAGCGGCCAGCGTACGAGGTTGACCTGGTGACCCAGCGGTGATGAGGCCAGATCCTGCCGCCAAACTCTTAAAGGTAAACACACACACATTCTGCAAACACACAGCGAGATGTTCAAATACTCAGATAGTATTCCTCTATTATAAGTACAATATAATATTTATACTTATACACTACTTTGAACTTAGTTAGCAGTGGTGGAGTGTAACTTGTTTACTCAAGTATTGTACCTAAGTACACTTTTAAGGTATATATATATATTTTATTATTACATTTTACATTTTTACTCCACTGTTTCTTTTCACTCCACTATATGTATCTGATACTTAGGTTACTTTGCAGATTTAGAATATATATCAGCAGAATTTATAGCACCCCAATAGTTTTATGGTTTAAATATGGAACTTGTATGAAGTGCAACCTGAAACCTCCAGTGCTCATATACTGATGGACACAATAACTTGGAGACATATGTATGTGTCCATCAGTATTATCATCATACTATTAATGAGTGTTGTTAACTAGATTGACCTTATTGTGTATAAAAAAGTAAAAACCTGCAGAGGTATCATCTACAGTCATCTGGCTTTATCCATATACACTGTAACATCCATCCAATACACACAAACAAAGAGATCACAATTGGATTATAATAAGAACAAGAAAAGGGGATCAACTATGACTAAGCATATTTCAATAAACCTCTCTCAGCTTTCACTAAGGATGACACACTTGTTTTGAACAGGTGAGTCTAGTCTGGACAGGTGAGACGGCCTGATTGTTCCTTTCGGCAGCAACAGACACAACTGAGACACATAACTGTGATCAGCCGACCTTCTGTTTTATGCCTCTCCAGGGCAACACTGGGATGTTCAGGCTACTTGCAGTATCGATGATGTAATGAGGGGGGTAACATATTGATTAAACCTGAGTAAACAGAATAAAATGCAGCATGCTGCCGCTACAGCATTAAAATACTATGTACTGTAATACTTTCTCGTTTCACTCTCTCTGTCACTCTCAGATACACACACTGTCATGGGCATTACCTCTCAAGCATGCAAACGTGCTTTCAGTCACAGACACTCACACACAGACACTCACACACAGACACACAGGGTGACAGACTATCCTGTGGCCCAGTTTCAGTGGACACAGTCAAAACAAACAGTGTACTCTGTTGTTAGGCAGCACACATGACCATGCAGGATTTGTTAATCACTTGATAAGATCGTGCAACCTGAGCTGGGTGTCTGTGCCACCATATCACTGGCAGCCATACAGAAGGGACGTGCTGCCAAGATAAAGGTGGAGAGAGGTGGAGACAGGTGAACGGACACAACTGACAGCAGCATCAGTTACACGTCACAGAAAAACACAGCAGGGGCTGCCTCAATTTGTGTCTCAACCGCTGACCTGCCATGGCAACTTGGGGCGACCGTGGCTCAGTGGTACAGGTCGTCCAATAACCCCAACACTGGTGGTTGGATCCCCACTCTCTCTGCTCATAAAGCATGCCACGGCCCTTGAGCAAGGCACCATTTGCACTGATTTAATTAATCTCTCAACAGCTGTGGGGCAGCTGTCACTGCCAATCACGCCTATAGATCCTAAACGTGTATATAAAGCCCACTGGTCTATATTTCTCAGAGCATCACACGGTTCCTCTAATCATCGTCAAATTTACACAACGTATAACTTAACGTGACCTAACCTAAATTTTGTGCAACCAGCACCAGGATGTAGCAAAATAACCACAGAAGCCTCTTTGCTGATTATTTGCACATCAGACGTGTGATTTGATTCATATTTCTACTGTAAATAGAAGCAGGTAGTTCCATGAAAATTCCAGGATCAATTTCTCTCTCAGTAATAACTCCCTCAGGGCAGTCTGTCTTTAACAAGGCCAAAGGTATGACATTTTAATATTTAAATAGCAAAATATATAAATCCTAAGGTATTTAAAGGTCATTACCAGGTCATGTTATGTTGAAAATAGTTTAGAAACATGATTCCTAAATGCCATGACGGGCAGAGCCCTGTGTGCAAAGCAGTGAATATGACTGGACATGTCATGACCTCTTTCTATATGATAATATATTATTTTTTAATCCTGCGTGCTCCAGATGCACAATGAGGTACGTGACTGCACATGACTTTACATTGTGTGACTTCACATGACATTGCAAACCTGTTGCATGATATAGCATATGTGATGTCTATGTAATGTCATGTGAGGCCTAATCTCCCCAGGGTGCATCATGTTACACTGTTATGTCATACCATAGGATGAGAGAGGTGAGAGAACATGACATGGCATTTATGATATTTTTATATATTGTAGGATGATTCACAGAACCCCCACATATGGAGAATATAACTGCACATTTATGAATTAGTATCACCACTTATTAAATTATAAAGTACGCTCACATTCTTGAGAGGACACAAAGCAGCGTCTCAGTTCAGCTTGTTAAAAAACTCATTACTAAAGCATTCATGTTGTTGGGCTCGTGATTTATTAAACATGATTCATTATGTCACCCTGTGATGTGGGTCAGCAGCAATCCACTTACACTGGATTAATCATAGCTTAATTATCTTAGAGCTCCACACGCTGGTTTGAAATGGCGGCCCAGTGCAGAGCGGTGGATTTCCCTTACTTAGAGCCTGGACGCGAAGGGGAACTCAGCGATGAGCTCATTGTTGTGAAAACCAAGAACCAGGCCTCCCCGGGGATAACATGAGAACCCTAGAGGCTCTGATCACGAAGAGAGGAAAGTGGCGAAGGTTTCTCTTGTTAATATTGTCACGACCTGGCTCTGAGGCTGCAGACTGAAGTGAAAATAAAAGTAATGTATTGTTTAACAAATCAAATAATAGTAAAACCTAATCAGAACTAATGATAAGATGAGGCGTGTCTGCCTAGTAACATCAGCAGCAAGTATCTGCAGTATAACATATAGTGAGATGAACATAGAAGAGAGTGTCTAGACCCGAAAGGTGTGGTCCATACAGTGGATGTCACCTGGGCCTGGCCTGGTACTTCTAACTAAGCTACTAAACACCTCAAACGTTAAACAAACCAGGGCACCGAAACAACATTAACAATGGCAACAATGACTGGAGTGTCTCTGGGCGGTATCTACTGTATGTGGGACAAGCCAGTAATTTTCCTCCAAGAGATCTGTAAAATACTAAACTTTATTCCATCACTTGTGTCTGTATTGGACAGAGTTTATTCTGCCTTTGTATTTTTATGAAATACGTCTGTGTTATACATAATTACTCAATGAACACAGAAGAGTTACTGTTGTGACCTTTGCACATTAGAGATATTCCCCAAAAAGAGAAGTCTGTAATGTGGATAACCCAGAGCTGGTCATTTTGAACCAGTCCATGTTTGAGACTGGAGCTGAGTCATCCACATAGTAAAGTCAGTAAACCTGCTGCTTGGAACTTGACCATGATGTTAAAATATGCACACTAAGCTCCAGTTATCTGGTTGTATCTCTGTTGTATCGGCCACATTTGGTCTTTGCAGGACAAGTTCAACGCAAGTGTCAGATACAGCCTTTACAGCCTCACAGTGACTTTATGCTTCTGCAATAAAATGTACCCACACATGATAATGTACTACTACTATAATGTACTTCTATTGGCTGACTGGACACGTTTACCTCATAGGGCTCATCATTATATATTTTTTGTCATGGACTGAATGAATACAGCTCATGTGTCATCCTTTACTTGTAGATTGTCTTCTGTAGGCATACATAAAAGCAGCACCGATCTGTGGTGCATTCATGCTCACTGCTCCTTCGAATATTAGTAACCTCCAAAATTATTACTCTGACTCACTACTAAATATTGTTCATAACTTTGTCATCTTTCCCAGTGCTGCAGGTGAAAAGAAGCCATGTGTGAACAGACACGATGTGCTGCAGATGCACATTCCTCCACACTGTGTTGATTCGACTTATCATAACAGGGATTTGGTGGGCTGTCGGAGACAGAGCAGGGCATAGCGCGCACACACACACACACACACACACACACACACACACACACACACACACACACACACACACACACACACACACACCAGGTCCATCTGTCCAACTCTGTTTGAGGTGAAATGGATGAGGTAATGGTGTTTGCTCTTCAGAAGCCTGACACCTTCTCTCCCTCCTAATAAACACGTCCATCAGACTGCTCAGATTTCTTCCTCTGTACACAACAATGGGTTTGTTTTCTCAATTTCTATTATCACCTCCTCTCTATTCTATTCTGTCTATTCTTCTCGGTTGGTATTATTTTACGAGTCAGCACAAGTGTTAGATTTTTTCTGATTCTATAGGACAGGGAAATATGGGTTCTTACCTCTATCTATTAAATTACAAGGCATAAAACCACACATTAGTCACACATTTTGGCTAAGTACTGTCATTAGTGTCACTGTGTAGTCGTTGACTCCTCTTTGGCCGTGTTCAGACAGGGTTCAAGATCATTACAGAGTGGATCAAGAGATGAGACGCCTTTATTGATCCACACAGTGAAAACTTTTGTTGTTCTGCCCCCTGAAAGACGAAGCTGAAGGAGAGATTTAACCGTTTTCCACCCGTTTAGGCGTTTCACTGCTGATAGTCATCTGAAAATGCTAATGTGGTACATGCACATTGTCCTCAAATAACTGAATTAAACATTACCATGAAATTTAAAAAACTATTATTTTATATTATTTATTATCATATTTATATATTATTTTATTTTAGTAAACATATCTATCTTACACTCTTGAAATACATAAATGTTTTGATTCTCATAATAATGTTTATCAAAAGAGGTTAGAAGACATATGCAAATTACTGGAGAGCAAAGCTAATAAACCCATAAAGATATTGTCTTTTCAAATGTATTTAAATATTTAAGATAAAGGGGAGAGTGGTCAGCTGCCAGCTGTAGGTTTGAATGTGAATACCAATAGCAGCAGCTTCTTTTCATTTTATCTGGTTGCTAACACCCGACACAAAGCATCTTCATCATCCCATCAGCACCCTGCTAACATTACAACGTACATCTGATAAGGTAACGTTGAGCTTTGGGCTACTCCAGGCCACTCAGATTGCTTTACCTTTACATGTTAACAGGTAGCTTTGTGTCTGCTGCCAGATCAGGCTTTTCCACAGCTCAGAGGCACCTGATGACAGAGAGAGGTTTGCCCTCCACTGTCTCTCTCCTGTGGTGCCTCTTTAGTGGAAAATTATCACAACAACAGCGGGAGCTAATTTGTGAAATGCAGGTGAGAAAAGAGAGGGAGGGGGATGATAAACAAATGAAGACACCAAAGACACGGGAGATTATGGCATATTGAGATAAGATATAGGTTTTGAATAACAGGAAAATTATACACTATAGAAGACATATGTTTATGTATAGGTGGTGTGTTTGTGAAAAAATAGGAGCGAGGGATGGAGGGTTGACTAAAAGAGAGATAAAACTAAATAAGTCAGTCAATACCTTTGGTGGCTTTTCACCTAGCATCATCATCGGCTTTATTTTTTCAAAGCAATGCTGCCCCCATAGAGCCACTCACATGGCTTCAGACCTCATAGTCTTCTTATTTTTTGGTTTTGCTTTATTTGACAGAGACAGCTTGAAGAGTGATTGTGGGAGAGAGAGATGGAGAATGACATGCAGGAAAGAACCACAGGTCGGATTCAAACCCTGGGCCACCGCGGCAAGGACTGAGCCTTCATACATGAGGCGGATGTTCTACCAACTGAGCTAAACGACACCCCAGACCTCATAATCTTCTTAACGGTATGTGCAGGCTGTAGATGGGCTGTGGATTGCATCCAACTGAATAAGACTGCTCGCCTTCAAGCATATAGCCACTAAGGTGGCTGCGAAACTCATGAAAAACATGAAAGGCTAGTGTTCGATTTGTCTATCAGGGCTACTGTAGAAAAAGGGAGGAAGGTTCATTTCAAGGTAACAAAACATAATGATTGATCAGGTGATTATTCACTAATGAAAACATACCCATGAATATTATATTGCATTTCTGCCAATACATCCTCGGCCACTGTAGTTACACCTGCACACTCGATACCCGGCCGTGGATGGAGAATGGGGCTGGTATGTAGAGGAGGTGAGGGTGAAACGAATGATGTCATTGTAGCAACCCAAACACTGGCTCAGTTTTCAGTTGTGGGGACACATGCTGAGGCCTTCTGTTTTGGTTACAGCAGGACAAATATCAGCCACACACACACACGCTTTATGGGGATTTCTCTTCCCCCGTCAGAGGACGTCTTCTTCCATTAAAGGGATTATTTGGGTTTTTTGAAGTGGGGGTGTATTACATATTTACTTAGTGTAGACAGCAGTACAGCATGGAAGTAGAGCAAAGTATTGCTGTGGACAGAAAAATGTATTTTAGCCAAATAAAAAGGTCAACCTAGAAAAAATATCTGTTGAAGCGTATGCTCCTGTGAGCTCATTCTCCCTTTACCTTCATGTGTTTTACCATGCCACGGCAACACACCCACCCCTTATCCCAAGAAGCTCATCATACAAATCAGGCTCCTGCAAGCTTTTGCTGTCATGTATGGTTGTAGATATTTTTGATATTCTTTATGCTCTTTGTGCAAAGGAAACTCCTCTGGGGGCAATAAAGGTTTCATTCATTCAACCCTCTGATTTTCACTGTTGGTGGGTGGAAACATTTCATCCCCAAAATGTCAACTTTTAAGGAACTAAAAAAACAAAGTGGCCACAGTTTGGAGCCAAACAACCACGCATGTTTCAGTTTCTTTAATTAGCTTTGAGAAGGCTTCAGAGACCATCCAACCGTGCATTTAAATTTGGAATAAGAAAATGTAAAAGAAAGTCACATGAGTCAGGCTTTCACGTGAGAGTGATGTAGGTGCAGGTGCATAGATTTACATGCATTTACAACCTCACTTATCGTGTGCAGGCATATCTCCCACTGATACGGAAACTTCTGTAACTCTCCAATCCAATGTGCCCTGTTTGGATACTTATAAGAGAAGAATGATTTATCCATCACAGTTCTACAAAGCAGACAAATAAAACAACAACAAAAGACATTATGGTTAAGAACAGACACCAAACAGTGTCACGCTCCACAACGACATAAAAACAATTAGAAGGCACATATCACAAAATGCAAATGACACGATCATATCATATCACAATGATTAACAGAGCTGTACTGGAAGGTGTAGCATCACGCTGATATTCACACACCTTGTCCTCACCTCTGACCGACTGCAGATAATGAGAAGTACCAAACAGAAATTAAAACGTTCTCCACAAATGAACAATTAAACTAACTAGTATCTGTATGTCCACCTGTTTGAGTCCCACAACAGTGTTACATCAAATATTTGTTGGTGTGTCTTTCTGCTTGTTCTGACCTCAGAAACCTTTTGCTTAGTTTTCTTGTTATGTCAGATAAAACTGGGAGTCTGGGAGTCCGGTTGCCCCAGAGTGAACTCTTCTCAGAGAAAGATGACCTGGATGACTGAGAACCTTCACAGACTTAATCACCAACTCAGGTCAAACCAGATGAAAAGCTAATAAAACGAAACCCTCTCAAATTCTGAAACTAGAAAAATCATTTAGCAATGACATCATCAAACAAGTCACAGTTTGTATATCACGTCCTCACAGCATTTTAATACACTTCTTATATTCACATGGGCAGAACATGTGTGTGATGAGAGGGTTCATAGATAACACTAAACTCTTAATCATGATGGATACAGCTTTAGGTCAGAGGTCAAAGGTCAGCCTCAACAACACACCGAGGCTCGAGAGAACACAGCTGTTCACTGTTGCTGGTCAACGTGTAAACCAACATTAAAGCAGGACGAGTTCAATGACCGTCCAAGGTGTTTTGGTGTTTTGTGCACTTGACTGAAGGGCAGAGAGAGGGTGACAGCAGCGACCTGGTTCTCCTGCAGAAATGAGACACAGGCCAGCAGATCTCATTTACATGCTTATCACATCTGCAGAGGTATAGATGACTTTGCAGAGAGGGGGGTGCCTGTGTGTGTGAGAGAGAGAGATAAAGAGAGAGAGAGAGAAAGAGAGAAAGAGAGAGACAGAGAGAGAGAGAGAGAGAGAGAGAGAGAGAGGGAGAGAGAGAGAGAGAGAGAGAGAGAGAGAGAGAGAGAGAGAGAGAGAGAGAGAGAGAGAGAGAGAGAGAGAGAAAGAGAGAGAGAGAGATGCAGGCGAATGCAGAAACAGGGTCAGAGAGCTGTGTGTACACCTTATCAGGTGCCGTCATGTCTCTCGAGTTGCACTCATGTTACAGTGTGTGTAAACCCCCAGTTCACACACACACAAACACACACATAGTGAAGGACAGAAAACAATGTTGATGATGCAGCTTGGAACCAAAAACCCAGGCAGGCAGGTGAAATCAGCACAGGTAGCATCAGTCATGGAGTGGCATCACCAGGTTTTTTGGTGATGTGTGACTAAAGCAATAAAATTTGATCCCAGTTTATATGACGGGATTTCATTAAAAAACAAAAGCTAAAAAAAAAGCTTTTCTGAATGGAGTCTTGAATTTGTGCATTGATGCTGTGATCTATTTTGACTGTGTCCTTTGGCATGTGAAGGATGTGGCGTGATTTACTGATGTTACACTTTCTGTTAATCAGTAAAGTGAAACAAGAGAAAACAATGTTACAAAGGGCCACAGAAGAAACCGTTCATGAGACAGGTGATACATTAGAAAGTACCAAGACCAAATTCAACATTTCAGCATCTTTTTATTCTAATGTGCAGTATTTACAATCAAACTGCAACAGTTTAACAAAAGCACCCTAACAGGATTTGGTCTTGCATTAGAAGTCATTGTCTAGTCTCTACAAGCTAACGATTGACCACATGTCATGCGAAGTCTCTCTGTCTCAAAGCTGGCAGAGGATGTTCGCCCGGACATGTACCTGAGAGGAGACCCGCCCCCTTCTCCCCAAACAAAGGGGTGTGCACCAATCTGCTGCTGGAGGAGGTGGAAGGGGGGTCCTGGGACAAGCTGCCATTTCCAGCCGATTAAACAGCCTCCGACCCTGCAGCTTGGCTAGGCCGCCCCTGTCTCATGCCCTGCAGCTGAGGGGTGTGCACAGAATACAATGATCTGAGGGTCAGGGGTGAAGATGGCGGGGGTGTCTGAAGTCATTTGGGATGCTAATGTCATGCAGGGCTTTCACACTACAGAGTGTAAAGGCTTGAACAGTTAGACTGCTGTTGTGACGAGCAACTTTAGTGCAAAAAAAAAAACTGTTATGTTATGTTTTGGTTTTATGAAATCTATCCTAGATGCAATCAAATGATCTACTCCAAATGCAGAGAGTCAGTTTGCATTTCAAAGGAACTCTGGTTATTTAGCCATCAGAGTTACCTCAGAGACGCACTGATAAACACGCGCAGATCTGTTTGGTCTTTTTGCGAAGGTTGAAACAAATCTGCACTGATAATAGTTTGAATCAATTCACTGTTCACTGACATCCAGGAATAAAAAAGACTAAAACAACTTTATTTAAAAGAACAGATGGAGCCATGCGTCTCCATCGATATCTGCGAAGATAAAATCTATTTCAAAGAAGCACATGTACAAACTATAACAGCAAACCTTGAATGTTCATTGTAAATTTGACGCCAAAGATTTCTCATTTTATTTCTACTGCTACTGAATAATGCAAAACAATCTGATGAATAACAAACACATGCCACCACAGCGTCTGTGCAGATACAGCAAATGTATTCACCAGAGTGGATTAAAATTCTGTGTATTTATTTACTTCTTAAAATGGATAATCAAATCCTCTGTAATGCCCATCTAGTCTGTGTCTGACCTGTTTAAATAATGCAAGTCAGCACTCTTCATTGTCCATTTTATTTGCACTCCATGTAACATGCACACATGTGGACTCTAATCGCAGTCAGTCTAGAGTGTTTGCACAAGACATGCCACTTCAGTTCAGTCATTCTATGAAAATATAATGCAACAACTAACCCTCAACATAAATGTACACCACAACGCAGTGTGCCGCTCATCCAAAGGGAATCTACAGCAACATATAGGGTAATTTTACACCCACACTGGGTTGTTTACACCATGATGTCACATGATAGTCGTTGATGTGGATGACTGGTGAACCATCAGAGGTTTATCTTTCTTTGCATGAATCACATGCAAAACTAAATCACAAGCGTCAGAAGTGATTATAGGTACTAATGGTTTTGACACTTTCACCGTACTTGTGATGAAGGTGTTGAAATAAACCGAGCTGAAGCTCTGTCAGCTCCACACAGGAGCACATTGTGTTAGTTTACAGCTGCTGCAGATGTGTCAAGCTGAGGAGGAAATTAGGGGGAAAGCCAGCTAGGGTGTGAGGGACAAGAGGAGTGTGTTTGTGTGTGTGTGGGTGGGGGGATGTTTTGTTGATTCTTGTGGGGGAGTTATCACATGATGAGGAAGTGTCTTCTGTCCCCTGATGAGAGATAAAGAGTTAAAGGCAGACAGATTGTTGATAAAGTTTGCTGGACTGAGCTCACAGAGACAGACACAAAGGTTGTTTTTATAATGCAGCAGGCGTTTCATGTTTGATACAAATAAAAAAACAGAATAACGGAAATAAAGAGAGACACAGAGAGAGAGACAGAGAGAGAGAGACACAGAGAGAGAGAGAGACAGAGAGAGAGACAGAGAAGGGGAAACGGCAGCATCCTGTCGAGGTGCATGTCCACACTTGTTTGAGGAGGAGGAGAGGGGGCGTGGTTAGTGAAGGAACTCTTATGAACCAGTTAACAACGATTCAGCTATCAAAATAAAAGCATGATAAGTGGAGTTAAAAAAAAGACGCACATTTCTGAGGGGGAAAGACGTTCAAATACAGGATGAATTAATACTAAAATATAGCGACATTTCAGAATGGTAAAATTGTAAATGAGTTTATGGTGAATTTGGTGACAGATCAATTGATATTCATTAAATAAGACAAAATGTGTGGTTTATTTTGAAAATCCACACCGGACGTGAAGTGTGCTTTTCGCGCTTGACAGTGACCGTCTTAAAGCGGAGGAAAACCACTGAGACCGAAAAGCCCGGACAGACAACAGCACAGGCAACAAGCCACTCCGTTATTCGTCACATCTCGTCGATATTTTTGTTTTCATGGGTTAATCGACAGAAAAACACGAATATTAACTGAGACAATCCAGACTTGAGATGGAGTGACACATTTTCCTCCGTGTGGACTTTCTAACGTCGTCTTGTGATCCTTCGCCGGTCGCATCAGCTGCTTGTTTTGGCACATTTTATCACCTCTGATGTCCACCTGTTACCGTTGGTTTGTAACCTGCAGACAGCCTCACCACGGATCGCCAGATAGACCAACAAGTAAGTTTTAATGTGGATGAACTGTTTTTTTTAATAGCTGCAGAAGTTTAGTTTGAATTTGACAGCCCCGCGTTGCATCATCTGCCCAGCTGTCAGAAAAAGGCACGCTGCATTACAGACCTGCGGCTTTAAAATCACTGTGTGGCGTTAACTAACGTTTTATAACAAATATACTGCATTAAACACAGCTTTGACTGCTCTGCCTTTCTCTTTATGGGTCAGTCTGTTGACTTAGCTTTGAACATTTTGTGTTTTTTTCTTTACGACAAGTCTTGACTTGTTAGTTACCGAAAAGTTACCAACGGAACAGCGAAATATTCAAAATGAAGAGTAGACTTCGTCGGTATAAAACTGTGATTTAGACTAAAATTAAAATCTTGACATTAAAGATCGATGTGTGTTTCGCGGTGATGTCCGACGTTATTGTCAAAACTCGTCGTTAACACCGTAGTTTGACAGATATATCATTATCTATGGATTCATCTTCAGGGTTTTCCACCCTTACAGATAAACGTTCCTCGCTTGTCGGACATTTTATGTCTTTACTGGTTATTTATTTTTTGTTCGGACGTCATTTGGAAACGTAAATATCGAGCTTGTCTTCAGAAAGAAGCGGGATTTGAGGTTTTTGCGGCAAATCTTCATGATTTACGCTTTACGCCGATGGTTTGTCCAGTTTTCTGCTCGGTAAACGGCTGAACGTTGACGTTTCTCCGTCCTGCCGCCGTTTGCTGCCGTTAAAACTCGCGTGGCTCGCCGCTGCGCGCGCTCCTCTCGCTCCCTGTGTGTGAGTACGCGTGCGCGCTTCCTCGTGCTCGGGCGGCACGGATTTGTTTACAAACACAAGTCTCGTGCTCATGAAGGGAAGCCGCCGCTGTCGCCCCCCAGCGGCCGGCAGGAGAATATAGGTTGGTGGGTCAAACCGCTGAAGAACAGAGGAAGGAGGAAAAAACAATGATGCTATAATTAGAACAGCTGATTTATGTGTTTTATATCGTAAAATACTAAAACATTGTTTATCAGTCCAATCTGAGGTAATTTAGTGTCGAGTAGACATGCAGTTTACATTTCTGTCAGTAGTTGTATTGAATTTTACTGCCCTTATAGCTTTTAATCATTTTAGCTTTTAGCACTTTAGTCATTTTTGATGCTAATTTTAATGTAATTTTAGTTGTTCTTAGATGAATATGTATTTAAAACCACCTGTGACTTACATATGTGCATGCTTGTATTATTCAGGCTACTACTGAGATGGCCCGTGCAGAGACCATCGAGAATGTTGGGGAAACTGGAGGTGGAGGAAATGGACCTCTTTCTCGCCACAACACCTGCCGCATGGAGCTGCCTCGCCCCTTCCCCAACTGGCCTGGTCTGCTCACCACAACCACCATAACCACCGGCTCTGGAGCTGGCACCGGTGCCATGCACCTCCATCATAATCACCACCATCTGCACCCTTTCCAGGCTATCTATATGTCGTACCCGCTGCCTTACCCCCAGTCAGAGAGCCATGATGAGGCCCAGACTCACCAGCAGTTACCTGCGTTATCGCCATCATCAACACCTCCTCCTTCACCGCTTTGCAATCAGAGGGAAGAGAGGGATGGAAGATTCTCAGGAGAGCAGTCAGGTAAGATAATGGAAATCTGTTATAACCATGAAAAACAGTGCTGACTGGGTTATACATGAGGGGTGAAGGGTAGAAGCTTAAAAACAAAGCTCTGTTTTGACAGACAGGCAAAGGAGAAAAATGCAACACTAAGCTCTGTATCAGAGCACATCAGTAATCATCCAACCTGCCAGAACGATCAACAACAGCGCCAGCACTGATTTATAGCCAATGCTGGCAGGTCCACCTCTGCAGGAACACGCTGTAGATTGACTAGATGAGCAGCAGTGGATGCAGGTTTTGATAAAAATTGAAAAACATCAGATGTGACTCAGCCACACCGCTCAGTTTACCATGCAGACCTCCACCCTTAGATAAATGTTGAGGTTTGCAGTTAGCGCATCATGGTTATGTGTGCCCAGGGCTGTATTTCCATGACAGTAGACTGTTTGGGCAGTGTTGATGGGGGGCAGGTGGAGGAGGAAGAGTAGAGTGTGAGGAGAAGTGTTACAGCTGTCGCAGGGATAAACATGTGACTCCATGGCCTTGTAACCTAGCAGGCCGCTGTGCTGGTGTAGCAGGAAGCTACATAGAACTCAGACAGTAAAACTGCTCAAACCGGTTTTGTTCACCAGACGATGAATGATATCTGTCTGTCTGCACTCACGAGGTGTGAAGAGGAGGAGACATTCACAAACCTTTATTTTTGGATCTGTGGATGTGCATTGTCAAATAGAGATATTATTTACTTTGGTACTTTGTTTTTTTCATAGAAAATGTCCATTTGTTGTTGCTTTTTCTCTCCGTAAGTTGGTTTCTGCTACTGTCTGTGTGATTCTCTTTGGCTGTAGCAGTAATTATTTTGCAGTTTGTTTAATTTGTCACAACAGGAGAGCTTTGAGTTCAGTGGAGAGGGAGACACCTTGTATTATCATGGGATGAATCATGTTGAGTCAGTCCAAACACTGAGTATCCTGGAGGGATAGAAAGGGAAATTCAGGTGGCTCAGCGTGTTTCAGGAAAGGCAGGTTTACATTTGGCACTGATCCACTGTGTTATGACAGATTTGTGGCAATGTAAATAGATAAGTACCCCTCCTGCCCCGCCCCCTCCCTCACCCTCCTCTCTCAGCTGTAGGTCAGCTGTGCACCTCGGGCATGTTCAGACTTGTCCTGCGCTCAGTCTGCTACAGAGAAACAATGTGAAGCAAGTGCTCACACTCTGAGCGGCTCAGCCAGGCAGCATAAAGTCAAGTCTGCCAGTCAGTAATCCTCAGTTTGTCACAAACTGACATCAGATATTTTAGTTTGTCAGCTGAACAGTCAGAAGTCACAAGTTTGTTAATCAGGCTCATCAGTCAGACTCATTCAGTCAGTTAAAGGGTCAGTCAGTTTGTTATCCAGTCACTTAGTTATAAGTTATTCAGTTAGCTACTCAGTAAAAATCTATTAGTTCAATATTTGGGATAATCCAAAGTCTCCTAATCAACGTATTAATAAAGCAGAGAAATACTCAGAGGCACTTTAATTAGTCAGTTCATTTATTAGTTCAATCAGTTATATAGTTATTATGCACTTAATCTGCAGACTATAATCTCTATGTATGCATTTTGTACGTTCATTTTCACTTAATTTGTCTGTTGGTTGATTTTTTAAATGATATTATTTCTATTGATAATAGAACAGATGAGTTTCCACATAAAAGATTCAGACAGAAAAAAATATTAATGCTGTATTAAAGGAACAAAATAAATGACGTGAGGGAGTTACCAAGCTCATCATGAACCACCGTTATAGCGGTTTGTTCTTTGGTTTAGTCTGTTCTGATTTTTAATGCCCCCTGCAACCACTAACCAGACCACCCTTCCACCCTCCAGTCTTTCCTGCCCCGCACATTTAACTGGTCAGTGGATCTCTCTGTCATCTTGTGGGGCTGTCAGTGTATCAAACAGACGGTTTATTCCCAGTCCAGTACCACCCCCTTCCCTTCCATCAACCCTATCACAGTTCAGCTCCGCGCTCTGTCAGCCAATCACACAGAGATGTCTCCACGAGTGCTGCCTTAGAGTTACCTTGGCAACAAGCCAGGGTTTTCTATTTGTTTGTTTCCCGTTCTCCCGCTCTCTCTTTTCTGTCTCTGTCTTCTCTCTCTGTCTCCCTCTCTGTCTAGTCACCTGCATCTTTAAAGGATCAGTTGTAATCTTCCTAGCAAAGCAGATGCTGTGGTTGCCAGGGGTGTCCGTTTCTGTGGCAACTAGAGTTGTGGTTGCCACAGGCGCTCAGCTCTGTGCTGGAGACGGAGGTCATTCCACAGAAAAGGTGGACAAAGTAAAAAAACACAGGCTGGGGACTCAAAGGTCAGAACAGAGTATTCCAAACTGCACAATAGCAAAGATATTCAAATTCAGTGCAAAAATATATGACAATAAATAAAGTACTTTATTTAGAGAAACAACAAAATCACCATGCCGGTTCAATTTGTTTGTATCTAGCAGGCTTTAACAGATCAAAGGAACAAAATGACTACAACTCATTTATAATAATTCATGCAAATAATACGTAAACATAAATAAACAGTAAACAAACTAACTAAAATCTAAAATCTGTTTAAAATCCAAAGAAGCATCACATTTACTCCACGTCAGCTTTCAGAAAATCACAATATCTTGAGGAGTTTCAGGCCTGTTTGTCACGCTAAAGTGACCCGACAGACGTTTCAGGTATCTGTCTGTTTGAAAAAACAAACACACACACACACACACAAGTCTGTAAAACACACACACACACACACACACACACACACACACACACACACACAAGTCTGTAAACACAGCAAACACACACACACACACACACACACACACACACACACAAGTCTGTAAACACAGCAAACACACACACACACACACACACACACACACACACACGCACACACACACCAGTACCTCTCCATACCAGACTTATTAAGCAGATTAACAGATTATTCTCCCAAGTTCCATGAAGAGGAATAAGTCACCCCGTCAGGCTCCTCAAGAAATGTGTGTGTGTGTGTGTGTGTGTGTTTGTAGGCCAGAGACCTAAACAACCTGACGGGAACTAGAGTGACTAGTTTTAGTAAATCATTTTGTTAAGGTGGTATAGCATTCATGAGGGCATTTTATCGTTATCTGTCTCTATAGTAACTGAGTCACCTGTAAAGTCACATTGCCGTTGAACTTGATCCATACAGCCTGGAAGGTTGGACTGAGGATTGCTGGGCAGTCTGTGTATGACACTGTGTGTGTGTGTGTTTGGGTGTGTTCTGGTATGTTTGTTCATTAAATAGGTCTCTGTTGCTTGGCAGTCTGACCTGTGTATCCTGCCCATGTGTTACTATATGTGCACAGATCCCCCATCGTGAGTGTGTGAGGAGGCTCATAACGTACGCAGCTTGTTGAGAATCAATTAAACACAACCAGAGGCTCTGAATATTCAATAAAGCTGCGTTATCTCTTCATACATGAACATTTGTTCTCCAGAGAAAGTCGAACAGGTCAGGCAAGAGGAAGAACAATGGTAAAAATATAATGAAGACATTTTTTCTTTGTTAATATCTAATTCTCTGAATATATTTGATCTTTCCTGCTGCAGACTCAGACAGAGAGGAGCATCAGGAGGCCTGCAGCCGACAGGGCCCTCTGCCTGATCTGCTGCCCCAGAACGAACACCCATCCTGGGTTTCGACACATCACAGAGCCCCCAGAGAAGAGGCAGTACAGGAGATGGAGGTCAGGAGAGTGGCCAATCAGCTGAGAGCCATTGGAGATGAATTCAATGCCACCGTTCTCCGCAGAGTGGTAAGAGCAGGGACGGGGCTTCAGTGTGTACTTATCCTCATGCATGTGTCCGTCTGCAGCTAATCATACATACTATGACTGCCTGCTCAAAGACCTCTTGTGGTTTTGGTGATCTGTTTTAGCTCGTCGCTCCCATACATTGTGGTCATGTTAGTGTTGTGTTCATGCTGGTGTTTGTCCAGATTTGCATGCCACAGTTACACATGCTGCTCTCTCTGTTTTCCACCCACATTAAAAGTTAACATGGACACTGACTTGAAACACAGATAGAGGAGTGAACCTTGACACCACATGATTATGATACAGTTTTTATGATGAGAGACCCCTTCATGTGTCAGCAGAAGGAAAAGTGAGCCGGTCATCAAAGCAGCCCCTGCAGTGTTTTGCTTTGCTGCACTGAATGTGTTTCCTCTGCTGCTGCTAAATTTGTTTGTGTGCGCAAAAACAGATTTGCAACAGCAACATTTTCCCCTCGGTCACAACACCAGCTGTTATGTTGTCTGTGCGTCCGCACTTACAAACAAGCAGGAGTGTAAATGAGATTTTAAATGAGCATCAGTGGAACCGTAAACACCTGAATGAGATGCTGACTGTCACACATACAAAAAGAGTTTACTGGGTTAGTGTTGTCCCTCCACATGAGTCGAGCTGATGTGTGTGTGTGTGTGTGTGTACAGTGTTTACTGTGTCCTTGAATATAGCACAGTCACATTGATTCTTATCAGTACAGTGTGTTCTTGCATGGACAAGCATGTGAGCTTGTATGCACGTGTAAATGTGTGTGTGTGTGTGTGTGAAGACTGATCAATACATGCATGTGCGTGTGAATGAGTGAATCGATGTTGTCTGTGTGCTGTGAACCAGTTTCTCTGTTCCTTCCATCACGCCTTCCTCTTTTCTGTTCTTACTCTTTTTCACTTTCTTTTCTTCTCTTTGTCTCTTTTAATGTTTTCTCTTTGTTTTTTATTGTTGGTCTTCACACACTCTTCATCATTCTCCATACACATGCAATAACTTTGGCCATACAATAGTTTTCAGACATTATGGTTGGCAAAATATCATTTTTTATATCCATCATACAGATTAAATGACTTTTCCTCCCCTCCTGTCGTCTCCTGTCTGTCCGTCTCACTTCATTAGTATTTCTTTATCTCACCCTCTCTCTCTCTCTCTGTCTCTCTCTCTCTCTCTCTCTCTCTCGCCCCTCCTTCTGTTCTCGAGATCGCGTGAGGAGCTGGCAGCACCCCCCCCTCCTCCTCCCTCCCGCTTTATGCACATAAACAAAGATGACGTCACCTTCTCTTGCCTCTGACTCATGGATTGCACACACACACTTTATGAGGGTGTAACATCCCCTCTGCAGACATGTGCAGCAGGTTTCTGGCATTGCTGCCCTCATTGAACTGTCTCCTGCTCTGTCTGTCTGCTTTGTGCATGTGTGTGTGTGTGTGCATGACAATAACAGACAGATACTTTACTCTCGAGGGGAAATTGAGGAAATCATGTGTGTGTGTGTGTGTTGTTTACAACACAGCTGTTCCAGAAGCACAGTCAGTCAGACACTTATTGTAAATGGGCAGTTTACAAGAAAAGGAATGAGGGAAGGAGGGATGGAGATTGTAAAGCAAGGAGGGAGGGAAGGAAGGAAGGAGGGAGGGAAGGAGGGAGGGAGGGTTAACCACAGGCACGTGAGGTTCGGGCAGTTCAGAGTCGCATCCTGAACAGACACACACTTGTTTATCCTCTTGTTCGAGCTGTGCTGAGCGTTCCTCATAATAACCTCTCGTTCTTTATCTTCACTGCGTCCTTCTCCTGTTCACTTCAACCCTCAATATGACATTATGCTAATATTTTTTCATGCTTTTGCCGTCCAGTTTAAATTTTTAAGAGATATTGAATAATTAGCCTGGAGGATTTTTTTCTACTTCAAACATTTGGCACATTTGAGATGTTGAGGAATCTGTAAAACCTGCGGTCCACGTCACTGCCTTTGTTTTTTAACTCTCTCTCTCTGCTGCTACATGTCAGCGGGGACAATAGAGAACAGCGCTGACATGAATTTTTGATGAAGTCTATTATGTTGTAAGCGCTGTTTGTAGGACACTTGTTCAATAAATGCGCATTTTTTAGCATCTTGGTTTGCGTGAAAAGGTCAGACATTGAAGTGTGTGTCTGTGTTTTATTTCGACTAATGTCTCTTCCTCTGTCCTTCACAGCACGTCGCCCCCCACTGGCAGGACTGGAGAGACGCCTGCCGAGGACTCCTCAATTTCATCACCCAGACGCTCAGCACTCTGTACAGGCTTACGTAGACACCCATCTCACCTGCAAACATCGGTTACCATGGCAACTTTTTTACATTCAGGACATTCAGGCGATCGGACTGTGGCGAGTGAGTGGAACAACACGCTGTTGTCCATTTGAACCTGGAGGATTAACGTGGCCTGAAATCAAATGTTTGCTTGAACAAATGTTTTTGGAGGATGCGACCAGCAGCTGGAGGTGTCTGTGCCACCTGTGGGCTGGATCAGGGTGCTACCTGTGGAAACCGGGCCCTGCCTGTCTGTCTGCCCGACGGTCTGTCCATCAGTCAGTCTGCTGGTACAGACTGCAGCTGACGGACTGACGGTCATCTTCCTACCTGTATATTTTGTAAAATCCACTTCCTGTCTTTGTCAACATCTCGGGGGCTCTTTATGTAGCAAGCGTGACTCAAGTGAGTCAGTGTGTGTGTGTATGTGTGTGTGTGTGTGCATGGCAGATCTGGGTCAAAGGATGTCATCACAAAAACATTTTTATGTTTTGTTTGGAAAATATGGATATCAATACCAATGAGTCAGTCTTCATATATCTAATCAAATGTTCTGGTAACTGTATCTCTACACTCTCTGTTAGAGTTAGAACAGACATGATTTGACCCTCGTCTGATGTGTGCATATTACTGTTGTGTCTTTATTTTGCATCTTATACCCCCGTTCTTCAAAAACTGTGAAACTGGAAGCTGTGTTTGCATCGCAGGGAAAAGTCGGGTGTTATTCCACTATGGAGCGAAGCACAGAGTCAACCTCTCTCCCAATCTGAAACTGCTTCATTTCATGCTACGATGTGCCTTTCTGCTCAGCGCTCAGTTGAGGCCTAATCTTTAACATCAGGACAATCTACTACACACACACATTCAAAGAAACACACACTCTTTAAGTGCTTTGTTTGTAGTCACTAAAGTTAAGTGGCATTTGCATTACAGTCAAATGATCCAGCGCCAGCATGGCTTAAGTACAATTAAGGACAGAAATAGCTTAATCCACGCCAAGCACACACACACATTTTGCCACTGTACATTCCTCCACACCGTTCATGCAGCCAGTGTTGGGAGCCGGCAGGGTGTAACCCGCCTGTGTCGACAGTGTTTGTAGTTACTTGATCATTTGTAAATATTCTTTTGGAAGATGAATCTAACTAATACGAAATTTTTGATGGACTTTAAAAGTACTTATCGAAGCGAGCGTTCACTGTGTTTGGGAGATCTTTTTGTATTTCTGAGCGGTCTGAATTTAAATCCAGTGGATTTGAGTTAAAGGAAAATATATGATTTGGATCTTTTGATTATAAAGTATTTGATGATGTCTGTAACATGATCCCTTTGGCTGTGCGATTATTTTCATTGTAGTTTGGGAGAAAATGTTGCTCATGTTAAGAGCATAATTTATTTTGAACTGTAGCCCTTCTGTAGCTTGTTTTTCTGGTTTTCATTTTTTATGTATTATTTATTTTTTCTTACTTTCATGATCAAAACTATGAATTACGTTGTTCTTATGATGTAACTGTTAAAACAAAGATTGAATATGTTGGTACACACTGAAAGTGGATACATCACTTACAAGTATTAAAAAAATGATTGTCATCTTAAGGAACTGGTTTGTGTTGACAACTGCTCGACCATTTGAAACGGTACAAAGTTTTAAAATAATGGTTTTATTCTCATCAACAGCTTGACTGATACGGCTTTAAAAACAGAATGACGTGGCCGTTGTTGAGAATGGGAAACGAGATGTGAGTGTGTTACTGAACGGCACAAATCTCTCCAGAAACTGCAAGTGGTGTTTTGACTTTCAGTGTGTATAAGAGAGGAAATGGAAAAGTACCAAAATTCTCCCTTTATAGACTTCAAAGCATAAAGAAGACAAAATCAGGCATCACAGACTGTTAGCAATACTCAAAGTTTTTGACTGAACTGAAAAGCAGCTCAGTCTTTCCGGTGTAAATCTAAGAACTGTGTGGGTTTGTGTGATTTTGGACAGTGCTAGTGCTACATGTGGTGCTACGCATGCTAAAAATATACATTTATGTACTGTAACGTACTTTGAATTAAAGTGCCCCTTAGTCGAGTATTTCAGCTTTTATTTCAGGAACCATTTGACTGAATCGTGGGCTCCTGTGGACGTTGGTTTTATTTTGCCACACATCACACCGCTCTCACTTGGCCTTAGCTACACTGTTGTATGTTTTTTTAGCGTAAGGCCTTTTTCTTTGAAAGCTTTGATGTATAAAGTCATAATGATAGCAGAGCCTGCAGATGTTCAGCTAACATGCCATTGAGCAAAGAACAAACTATGCTAGCACAGTAGACACTCGTTTACTGCTTGTATATTTGTGTTTTTAGATCCGTTTGCTAGCAGTGCTTTAGCCGTGTTTGCTGTCATCACATAGGAATGCTAACAGGTGAAAAGAAAGTTCACCTGTCAGCACTCATGTCATCATTCAGCGTGCAGGTGATCGCTAACCTGGCGCTCTAAGCGTGTGCAGTTGCTCACTTCCTGTTTGTTTTTCTTGTGTGAGTGCACTTCCTGGTTGAGGGCTCGCCGCCCTCCTACAGCGACGCTCAGTGTCATCACATGCAGTGTGTATTTGCTGTTTTTCAACTTTTTTCTATGTAAACTTTCTACATGGATTTTGTACTTTTTTCTTTTTTATACAATAAAGATAAGGAGAACTATATTCATGTGTCTGGTGCTTCATGTCAGCAGTAGGTACAGTTTATATAGTGTGTATAGTATGAACGTTAAACTGAATAAATAACATATTACAAGAACTAACGTTTCATTTTAGAATTAAACATTTAGAATATCTCTCTATTTGTTGGTTATCATGTAATCTTGTTTATAACAACAATCCTGATGTGTGTGTTTAATATTAATATTTATTTATATTAACTAGTTTTTTTTAAACTCTGCTCTCAGAGCTGTCTCAATACAATACAACTATAACAAAAACAATAAAGAAACAGATGATCATATTATTGGTGGGCTTACTTATTTGAGAAAAAGACGACTACATAACGTACTCAATGAATGCCTCTAGGGAAAATTCATTTTGTTCAGTTGATGTAGGTCATATAGAGGCATCAGTATTAAACTGATTTCATACCCAGTTAGAAACTGAAACATCAAGTAGTACAAGGAAAGACAACAACTACAGTAGCTGAGAGCTTCACAAGGAAAACTGTTCAATATTCTTCGAGAAACTTTTTAAATCTCAGAATAAAACAGGCACAAAAATACACCTGCATGATAGATCAAGGAGAAGCCCTTGTTCCTTGTGGAGACTGAGCTTGAGAAAGATGGAGTGAGCGTATTAGGTGAGTGAGTACTCTCAGAGACAGAAAGGGATTCTTTAATTCACACTGTGGAAATCGGATTTTGGGATGATGCTCCTCTGACAGGACAGGTGAGGACAGCGGCACTTCATTGGAATGTGGTGCAGCAGATGTTTACAGATGTTGGTGGCTCTGGGGGCGGAGCAGCAGCCCCAGACAGACACCACCGTGGTGTGCCTCACATCTGGAGAGCAACACGGATTAACAGACATGAGGTCAAGACCTTCATGCCCACACACACATACACACACACACAGATGCACCAGAAGTGTGTTTACAATGATGGTGGCATGACATGACAAACCAGTACAAGACCTCCATCATACCTGAACATGTTTTGATGCTTGTAAAGTGGCCCACATGTCATCATAGTCATCATGTACATACATAACAGGCCAAAACACACACTGTCATTCTTCAGCACGGGGATCCAGTATTCCTGAGTTACATTCATCAGTTATTGTTTATTTTATCAGACTATTATGAGCTGCCCTCTCTCTTCATAACTGTAATGAACTATCATGGCACCTTTAATCTTTAGAGCTAAGTCACACAGGATGCCACATCGTACTGTGGAAAATTATAATGAGCATCTTTCAGTACTTTTGGACACTTTATAAACAAAATGATTAATGAAATAATTGAGAAAAGAATCTGCAGATCAGGTGATGTTAATGACTAAGTCGCAGCTCGACCAATCTTTGCAAAGGCAAAAATTCACCAGTTAATATGGGAAGCCCACAAACACAGACACAGACACAAACACAGACACAAACACAGACACAGACACAGACACAAACACAGACACAGACACAGACACAGACACTCGTCTGTCACTAAGTCTGCAGGCAGCACTGGGACTAGATATCCTCACTTAAACTCCTCTGCAGAAAGAGCCAATCCTGCAGCCTTCAAAGCAAAATCAGGAATCTGATTGGTTGCAACAACAGACACTTGGTCTTTGCTGCTAAGTGGAGGCGAAACAGAGAGTGACCACACAGCAGGGACACTGGGCTGGGGTTTAATTCTGTGTGTGTGTGTGTGTGTGTGTGTGTGTGTGTGTGTGTGTGTGTAGGAGAGAAAGAATAAAAGAATAAAAGGGAACACGAGGACAAGAAAGAGAAAAATGAGCAAAGAAAAGGATGGAGAGAAAGAAATAAAGTATAGCAGCGTCAGCATGTTGAGTGCATAAAGAGTGCAATGAATGTGTGTGTTAGCAGATAAGAGTTTAGGTTTAATTAAAGGGGCAGAATGAGCTTAAAGGGACATTCCATAATTAATCTCCTTTCTTAATCCCGGGAGCGGCAGCGGCACCCTGTGCTGCCTGATCACTGGTTTCATTTCAAGGTTTCACTTTGTTTTGGTGCTGTGCAGTAAATACAACAAACACAAAAGTATATTTACTTCATATGCAGTAATGCGTATAATTCTCCACCCAGACGTTCACTCATTCTTTTCTTATTCTCTTTATTCTCAGTCACTCTCTGTGTTGAACTTCCAGTGAACCCCGTGTGTGAATAGACCCAATCCAATCTTAATTTAAAAAATGGTCACACATTTCTGCAGCAGCAGCCAAACGATTCAAGTATAAGACAGGCAACACAATATCAGTGCCACATATGTATTATTCTGTTTGATTCATGTTAATCTTTTTTGTTTTTATGTGGAGCAACGTCTTCTGCTGTTTCCTAAATTCTGTCTCTGGTCTGCCTCCTTCTCTGTATCCTTATTCTTATTATATATACAAGATATATAAACATATCTGTAAAATACAAAAGAAGTAGAAGTTTAGTGTAATTCTGCGTGTCCTCAGAGGACTCTTTGGTCGATGAATACTGACATATAAACACTTGTTGGACAAAGCTTACAGTCTGCAGGACACTGTGATGATAGAACTGTCTGCTGCTTGAATGCCAAAGCTTCAAGGCTAGAAATGATTATGGCATTACTCACAACATACAAGTGAACCTGAAGAAGATTATTTCACCCCGTGTTACCTCATGCTTGATTTATGGGCAGATCAAAACAGTCCTTCAGAAATAAAGCTTCTTCCATCATGTTGGTCTGATTGACAGGCGTCTTACATTTACAGAGGACATGTAGTTTACATCTGATGTTTGTTATACGATCCTGAAACATTTGAAAACTGCAAACCGTCTGTGTATTTTGATGGAAATGAAAAAGTTACACAGTTACACAGCAGAATGATTTTACAGTATCTGCTGCTGCTGCAGACGACACACAGCAGTCAGCACTTGCAGAGGTTAAACTGCATCAAAATATGTGTCATTTTTTCCATCTACAGGAAGACACATCTCTGCAGTTCAGGTTTCACAGGTCTGACAGGTTAAACAGGTTGAACCACCACCACACCCAGGGGCTGAGGTCAAAGATGCGACCACACTGCTGGTTTTCCCCTGTAATGCTCCAAGATAGGAAATGTTTTCGGTTTGTCCCGAGGCTCATTTGAATGGCTGCCTCCGCCCTTTCTTATTATTCTGCTGCATGCTCAGGCGTCACTCACCATACAACCATGTTTGGTTTGATGAGTCACATGTCAGGCGATGAGAGGTTATTACCAAATACAGTCATACACCCTGCTGAGCATCATATGACTGTCTGCTATTTCCCCTTCAAACTCACATAGTGACACGCTGTGCAGAGGTCACCACACTGATTGTTGAATTACAGCTGAGATTGTCATTTCTTATAATAACATATTTCCAGTAATGCACCTAAATCTCAACACTGCAGTATTTTATATTTTAAGGCCACGTCAGGTAGAACACTGAAAGCTGCTTCTGATCCACCACAGGTCTGTGATGTCATACATAAAACTTAAATATAATATTTGATTATGAGGATTTGACTTGGGTTTGTCTGTGTTTTATGTTCAGAGAAAACAGCATGCTGATGCAACATTATAGCTGAAGTCATGGAAATTTCCCTGCTGCGCGTGGATGCAGCATAATAACAATAGATACAGATCATAGATGTACTGGAAATGGCAGATATCAGATATACAGACATAAAACAATCTGTTGTGTTTAATAAATCCAGAGACCTGAGGCAGAATGATTTTATTAAACAATGTTTTATTAGGAAATGTAAAAAAAATCCACTGTTTACTTGAGGTCAGAGGACAAAAACTGAACAACAGATTAATTTTATGACTAGTGGAGGTGGTGATATAAATAACAACAGAACAAACTAATGAAGACACAGAAGTTTGTTGGACTTGTATTTGTATGTAAAACCGAACACACGTGCAGCGTGTTTACTTTGATCCAAAGTAGTCGACCACGCCGTTGCCTTTACGACCATCGAAGAAGAAGAAGTTTCGGTGTGGAGCGTCTCTTTGGGAGAGAGCCTGAAGGGGAAGACACAGAGAAGTTAATATACCAACCAGTAAGATCAGAAAGAACTATTTTAATCCCATTTTCCAGTTTTATTTGAGCACACAAGCCTGTCTGTCACACTTAAAGTTCGGTTCACAAGTTGTGCTCAGTCTTCTATGTCTGAGTGAAATCGGTCAGATTCACTTGACGAGACATCAGTCGACAAGTTGCAGTGGGTTTCATCATCGTCACAGAAACGGCAGGTTGGCCTTGTGCCAATATAATGCAGTCTGATTCTGAACTCAGCCCCCCTCCCCGCACGCACGCTTACCCTAATCTGAACTCCTGTTTACCTCAGCCTGAGGTCACCGAGTGCTCAGCCCAAAGAAAATCCACTCAGTGCCGTCAGTGAGATCCCACTGAGGTCACGCACCAAGAAAACATTCGACACTTGTGTGTGAGAATAATTCAGATTCATCTCAGACACAACCAGTATCATTATTTAATGCATGAAGTCTAACGACCTTAGTTAACATGCTGCGTCTGCGAATCCCGTCAGAAGAAATGAATCAACTTTCACGTCGTACTGGACATCAAATCTAAGTTCAGGCACAGTTCATGTCCTGTTATTGACCAGACGAAGTCTATTTACTGCATGTCAACACAAGTGTACGAAGCTTCATCAAAACAAAAGGTCGATACTGTGAAAAATCTAAAATCTAAACACAGATTTTAACATAATTCATATTTTACATTTAATCTACACTGGAGAAAATGTCTGTCCGTGAGTTTCCTTCCAGCCGTCCCTTCATGTTCTTTCATGTTGTGTTTATTACAGTATGTTGTTCAGCTGGTGGACAGTGTAAATCATTTCTGCTTTTGTGAGGCCGCCTGCCAGAGCGTCACACTGAGGTTCACTGTGGTCACAGTGAAAATCACTTCCACACAGAGAAGAGTCACTGCGATTTTCCTGAAGCTGACCCAGAAACAAGCTGAGCGGCCACCTGTCAGCTGACTGACTCCCTCACACACCAGTCTGGCCATCTTCATCATTTACTACAGCAGAGTGAGTACAGTAAGATGCATCACAGCCGATAACACTGAATGTTTCCTGAAGTGACGATGCTCCTACATTATTGGAAACATACCTTGACGACTTCCTGTCCCAGGACTCCTCCCACGACAGCACACACTGGAGACATCTCAGAGAAGCAGTAGCTGAGGACAAACAGCACAAGGAAACATGAAGCACTGTGACTTAAGTGTGATGTTAAACAACTGAGGAAGTGAGAAAGTTGCTGGCTCCAGAGCCATTAATGCAAAGACATCTCCGTCTGCCAGCTGATTTATGTGTCGTGTTGTCTGTCTGAACTAAATGTCTTTTCACTGAGGGTGGAAGCACGGGTGTTATTTACAGTTGGCAATCACCTCCTCCCACAGATGAAGACAGACGGTGTTAATGTGGAAGTTGTTCTAGTGTGAAACTGTTTAGGCCACAGACTTTGTTTAAGTTATTTTAAGTTACTAAGAACTTTTACTTTGTGTCCAACCCTGTGGATCGGATCGGCAGTGTAAACATCTTGATCTGGTTTGGAGGAGACATCAACATTCCCTCGTAATGTTCAGTTGTAAGTAGGATTAAATTGGGAGCTTCTATTACTGTATATCCACCAATGGAAACTGGTGTTTCTGGGTGGGTGGGAAAGTGTTGCTGGATCCTGTTTTCATCTTTGAGCTTCAGTATCTTACTTTAAAACACTTGAACTGCACATGATTGTCCACTTGTTAGTCACATGACTGAGGTGAAGATGCTTCTTACCTCGTGAAGTCATCACTCAGGAGGTCACTGCTCACTGCCAAGGCCTCAAGGACGTCATCACGGATCTGTTTTAGGAGCTGACTGTCTTCAGCGAAGGATTGCGGATCGGGGTCACGACCTTTGTCTGTACGAAACTTCAACAGAACTGTGAACAGAAAAGAGCGAGGCAGGGAACGCAGGAAGCAGGAGAAACAAAGTGGCAGTTGAGAAGCTGGAAACAAGTTTAAACCATTTTTCTAAAGCAATATTTTCCATATAATCTATTGCATTATTGCCATTTATCATTTCATCACGCATTCAAGTTACTCCCACTGTGAATTATCATCTCATGGAAAGACAACATCTCATGTAGACTGCTGCTCTCTTTGAAACGGGATAAAAATCAGCATGTGGTTGCACCATCAACCATTTCATCTGATTTGGCCTACGCTTCCCCACATCAAATTAAGAGCGTGCACACACAGACTCAGGCGCACACCAGCACCTGATCAGTGAGGAAATATTAGAGTGAGTCTAAAAGTTGGCTGAAAGAACTCACGCTCTTTATTTGGTCATGAGAAATATTTCAAACAGCAACTGTCTTCTCAAACTGCACCACACAGACAGCAAACATCAACACGTCGCCCCCATGTTTCCTGTTCGTCCATTAACTTAAACCACATGAGGAAGTCAAATCCTCCCACGGCCATTTCCACCAGCGTGGCACACCAAACACACACTTATGTGTGTGTGTGTGTGTGTGTGTGTGTAGTGGCAATGAATCATTTTCACACCTCAGCTCTGCCCTTTATCAGTCAAACTTCGTAAGAACAAAGTTAAAGGATGGCACAAATGGCATCACGCTGCACCAGGCAGGAAATCAAAACAGAATTTCATAACAGAATATAATAATGTGCACATGGATGGAACAACGATAGTATCTCTAAACCTACACATGTAGCAGTGATACGTGATAGTCTGATTGAGGTGGAGGGGAAATATTCATGATGGTCCTTTACATCAAAGCCTGCATGTGAAGGTCAAATATAGCACACAGTCCATGTTTCCACATATTAATGCAACATCTGCATTCATTGGAGATCTCTATGATATTTCAGAGATATCTAACTGTGTATTAAAGCCATGATATGCTTTAAGTGGGACTTATTTCCTGTGTTTTGCAGAATATAGAAATGATGAATAAAATGTTTCTTCTTTGTACAAATAATTTTTCTCTTGTCTCTTCCTGTGCTGGCCAACACGTCTCACACTCCGCCAATATAATAGAGAAGAAATCTAGATAAATATCGATACAGATCAGAAATACTAGTGATAGCAAGCAAACAGACACACACGCCCATCTGCGGTTCAGATCACCCGACTGTTCCTAGTGAGACAGGAAGCAGTTGTAACAGAGGAAGAGCCACTTCCTCATCGGTCGCCCAAAACAACAACCGCTAGCTCCAATTATAGAAACAACGAAGGAATAATAACACTGCCTCCTGTCTCACATTCACTCAATAAAAACAACTAGGCGGTGTTTCCACTCAGAAATTAGCCTGAAAAACAGACCGAAGGCAGGGCGCGGCTGCAGCGGGTAGGTGGGTTTCAGTGAGGGACGTATTAGACTAAAAGGCCACGACGGCTGGGACAATCCTAAAATTAAAACCAGCCAAGGTGTTCAGAAATACATCTGCAAATGATGAGCAACTAAAAAGAAAATGAATGCTCTGGTAGCAAATCGACACGCCGTCACATGACAGCATCTGGCTGGTGTTGGTGGATGTCTGCCTCCTGCTGTATCGTTTTAAATAGAAGTTGTCTGTCAGCCACTCGCTGTTGTGTCACTCATGAAACCTTTCAGATGGTAACCGCCCCGAGCGAATTTCATCCTTCATGTCTGTTTTCAGAGGAGAGTTTGTCTCACATCAACCTAAATCATGATTTTTAAGAATTTAAACCAGAGTGTGCTTCTCTGTATTTATTATTTGTTTCAATCATTAGAGTAAAAAAACACACACATTTGAGAACTGTGGTCACTAAGTGTTGAAATTCTTTCATTTCATTGTTGATGTTCATGTTTAGTTGCGATACAGTCCAGGCGCCCTGCTGTTGTATTTTTTTCATAGTGTGCCACATTTTCAGACAGCTCAGTCTTCTGCTCTCCTTTACTATGAAGCCACTGTTATAACACCACAGTGTTGCTTGGCTCCGTCTCAGATGAGCTCAGGTCCAGAGACGTCTGCAGTCTTTCTGCATGTTGTTATCTGTCTCTCTCTCTGCAGGCTGAGCCTCAGCTTGCATTTGTAGATGTGTTCACTGACAGCGGTGTTCTGAAGTGTTCCAGAGGTCATCTAGTAATATTCTGCATACAGTCACATCAATATTTAATGCAGCTTGCCTGAGGGGTTGAAGCTCACGGCCGTTCAGTGTTGGTTTTAGGCCTTGCACCTTACAAGCAAAGATTTCTCTGGATTCTTCATTTTATGGATTGTAGATGGTGAATCCATAAATTTGTGCATTGAAATGTTAAAATTACCTCAATTAACTCCCATTGGTTAATTTTCTAAATATGATCCATCCTTGTAACTTATAGCATGTTGTAATTATGTGCTGTCCTTCTTGTTGGATGCACTTTTAAAGTAATTCCTGATTACGGAGTCATATTGTATATTTTCATATGATTTCCAAGTGATATAAACAGATCTCTGCAGCCTGCCTAAGAGAAATTAAAATGTATTTATCTTGATTTATTGCATTCATGCATAGAAAATATTTGTTGGATTCACAAGTGTGCAACCATGTTCTGCTTGTTTCCTGTTCTTAAATGCTCGTTGCCACGTGAAGTAGGTGTCGGGCTGTTCTCTATTCTACGCTCAGTGCACATGACTGGCCATGGACAACCTGTGATGGAAACTAGCATGTAGTGTGTGGGGATGGTGCAGGGCCAGGTGACGGGAGGGACAATAACAACTCTTAAGAGAAGGTCATTAGACACCGTAAATAACATGAAAAACAGGAAGATGCCTTCCAGATTTATTTAAAGGGTCAAAAAGTTCCTTTGGGTTGATGGTTCCTAATATTTGTCAGGTCATATGTGATTACTCGGATGCAACTCAGCGGAACAATATTCTTCTTTTCCAGCTGAATGAATTTTTGTTTTTGTTGTTTGGTTTCTTTTCAAACTCCACCAATCTCTCTTAGCTAAAGTCGAATAACACTTGGCCCTACATTTCACAAACTTTATGATTTTCCATGACCGTGCGACAATAGCCTAACAACTAATTTAGAACCAGTGACTTTGCATGTTCATGGTATGTGTTTCGGTCTCGCTACAGGGTTCCTACGCATTTTCGGTTTCAAATTTCTAAACTTTTTTAGACGTTTCAGGATTTCAGGATTGTTATATTTGATCAGTTCTCTGTATGGAAATTCTGTTTGTGTCTAACCTCCCACACAGAAATGTCAGGAGACTCTCAAACACTCCAACGCCCATCTAACTGATGGTTGTACAAAAATAAATCTCATAGTGTAACTCAAACGCATAGTTTGAAAACAAATATGAATTCCTAATAAAATCTTTATGAAGAATAAAAAAATAAAATTCTGTAGCACAAAAATGGTCAAATTTAAAGATAATGCTGCCTTCAGTTAAAAATAATAATAATAATAATAAAACTTCTATTTTAAAACTTACTGACTGTCTTTATTATCTCTTAGAGTTTGGAAATCATTTTTTGATTCAAAGAAGAAAAGCCAATTTTCACATCTAGAACCTGCAGTCATGAATACTTCTAGTAACTTTAATTTATAAATGGTGACACTTTAAGTACCGTGAAGCAGGAAGTAATCCACTGGTGTCCGCTTCAGACCGGCTTTGGCCTTCTCGCTTGTCCAATCAACCTCCAGAGCCTCCTTCAGACTGCAGAAACTGGCCGTCTGATGAGTGGAAAATTAAAAAAGAACAGTGAACATGAGGTTTATCATTAATTCTTTCCTCATCTTTAAGAAATGTCTGGTGGTCTTTTGTTCAGGGGAAAAGAAAAACACAATCAGACCTCACAGAAGATCAAAAGTGTTTTTTCCATTTTCTCAGTATGTTCCACTTCTCTCATCTTAACATTTTAGTACCTCCAGTATGAAATGAAGTCATTCTTTCCCCACCTATTCTTAAAAAAACATCTTCATATGTGGTGGTTCTTCACATCAGGTTGGTAGCAGAATAAAGTGGATGATGGTCTGCATGAACTTACCTTTTTCACCATGGTGGTCTCATTGGGGTCGACTTTGGCTTTCTTTGCTTCTGGGCCGTCGTTAGAATTTCCAGCCGGTTTCACCAGTTTAGGTTTCTCCCTGAAGACAGAGTGAAGAGAAAGATCATACATGATCAGGAAATGTAGATTTAATTTGTTATTTATTCTTATTTGAGCTGCTTTTCTTTAAAATCAGCTCACTGTGACAGAAACAGAGGAAGTGTTAATCCTGATATACACCAACATTTACTTTAAGCCTGGAACCAATATAACGACAGAAGAAAATGTAACATCAGCTACAGGCAGGCTGCTCGTCCTGCAGAATGTCCATGTCAATGACGGACCACACTGTAACTTCATGATGGTCATTTTAAAGCTCATTGTTTCAGATGTTTTATTCCCCACCTCCTCCTGGAGTATTAATCCCATCTAATATTCATGTTTGTGTTGCCCTGTCAAACATCAGGATATCTTTGTTCCAGATCTACATCAAGTCCCTTAACGCACGCTGGCTCCCACGTTTAAACAATGTAATTGTGTCACACGGGAAAAATCAAGATAAACACACACTTTGAATCGCTGCCCACACTTACTCGACATAGTTGTGCTCTTGTCCAAGGTTGCAGAACATGTAACCATAGTAACCATAGACATCCCCACAGAAGACCTTGATGTTGCGCTGAGAACAGAGCTGGTCGACCCGCACCATTAGGTCTCTGGAGCAGCCTGTCAGACACACCTGAGGGAGAAAAAACACAAATAGTGGCTGATCAATTATCAGTGTGACCAGTAATGACAAAGTGTCTAAGCAAGAGCAGCTGATCCTTTAAACTGCAGGTACACCAACCTGCATCATCTTCTGACAAATGTTTCTTCTGTTATTGAATGTTTCTTTTTTACAGATCACTAACAGTCTTTCAGTCTTTGACTGAATAAATAGCAACTTGAAGGATTAGAAACAAAACACAGTGTGTTCTTCAGGACAGTTTTATTAAACTATATCAGACTTTCAGGTTAACAGGCCATGCCTGTTTCAACACATTTGAGAGATGCATCTAAATCTTTGCTCTGCAGTTAGGTTAGGTTCATTCACGTACTGTCAAGAAGAGGATTCAATTTAAGACGACAAGTGAACACTGGTGAAGCAAATCATGTTTCATTTCATCCAAATGAGCCAAATAACTACAGAAAGGATGTTGTGCAATATTAGTATTTTCTCCACCTTTAGGAACCTTTTATCTCTAAAAAATGAAAACATATGAACTGACCTCCTCCTCATCATTTTGTGTGGTATCAAATGATAATGGTGTGCTGCATTTAATCCCTAACACGTGTTTTACTGATGAAAATTGGCAGCAGTTCCTTTAAGAAAACAAGTTCTTCAGTAACTTTCTCCCCTCTCTGTTCTTGGAACAACAAAGCAACTGTGAACGGTGGCTGGTCAGCTGCCAAACTCAGAGACACACCTACTAACAGCCACAGCAGTGTGTGGTGATAGTCCACCTCCCTGACGAAACCATTAAACACAGTCACACCGTGTACCATGGTACATCCAGGGTGCGCTGATGTTTGAGTGTAAACAACTGACCAGTGGGCTGGGTCCACCTTATCCTGCTGACCCAGTCCAGCACACCCAAAAACACCCTCAGCTCACTGATAAGACTGATGATGCATCTCTGGCATCTCCACACAGAAGCAAGCAGACCAGGGTCAATGTCAGTGTTCCCAAAGTGAAACAAGAGTAAAAGAAGAGCTACTTTGACCTCAGCCATTAATCTCCACCTGTTTCCACCTGTGTTTAGTGATGATTTATGAGCATTATTTAACCCAGAGCAAGCGAGAGATTAGCGCATCAGAAAACCAAGGACGTAATGAGGCCATGCAGGATATGTGGACTTTTTAAAAGAACGGCATGTGTGGCATATGTTAACAGATAAATGAAAATATTGTACCATAAACACACATAAGGAGTGACAGAGTGTCAGTGGTGAGTCAGCTCTAAAAGTACCCAGATGGACAGTGTGTTTTTTCTATTGTATTCAGTAATTAGGCCCTTCATAATGAAAGCTTTGACCACATGGCATCCATTCCACTTTAATCACCATCAATCTGCAGCTTCCCGCTGAGTCTCACACAGATACATCCGTGGAGGAAGATAAAAACGAGGAGTGGGAGAGAGAGACACCCCCGTCTCTGATTTCTTTTTTTTTAAATCTCAAGCTTTTTAAAATCGTCCCGCCTTCTCTTCTCCCACCCTCTCATCCTCCCTCCCTGCTAACATCCATCTCATCCTGTCCTCACTTCACTTTGTCCTACTTCTATCCTCCTCCCGTACCACGCTCCCTCCTCCTGCCCTTCACTTAGCACCCCCAGAGGGAGGAAGACTGCCAACAATTCAGACACAACACGGAGGAAAAAAATCTGTTGTTATCCTGATGATGTTCAAATACATTTTTGCCTTCAGCAGAGAAAAAAATGAAATCCAGACTGTGTATGATTGCCTGTGGAAATGAATACTGAATGTTATCCTATTGTTTGTTATAGTATATTTTGTCACACTGTTTTACCACGGCTGTGCAATTCTTCTCTCTGGATTCACACACAGTCAGATATGTAAGAAAAATTATTTTGCTTATTTACAGTTTCGCCTGGATCAGAGGTTAAATAATGATGCAACAGAGCATTTTCTCTCTGTTGTGTGTGGGAACTGAAGCCTTTCTTCTGTACCATTTTGGAACAATGCAGCAGGACAATGATACTGCTGCATTTCACACACTGTTCACCCAGTATGGATGATTTCAGTACAGCATCACATGGGTGCTACACTTTATAACAAACAGCGCTGTGTTTGATTTTTCTTTTCTTCCAACAAGTGAAAGTACAATTGGTGCAACTCTCCTCCCACTGAACACTGCAGTGAACCCAACACGACCATATAAGGCAAACACAGGTCTTAACATAGCATCTGTCCTCGTATAATTAACAGGTTAATTAGATTAGATCACAAACCAGGTGGAAGAGAGACACTTAAATGAAAACACAACATTGTTACTACTGCCTGAAGAGTAAAGCTGAGCTGACGATGATGATACCGCTGAAGGTGTTTGTTGTGGCTCTGAGGCTGACAGCTAAACGAGGAAGGCTTCTACTGTGCTGGTCTACAGGAGACATCTAGTGGTCAGACCGAGTGATACAAGACTGGAGACTCATCAGCATGAAGTATCAATGTTACTGTAACTGGACTAGACCTCTCAGTGACATCATGCGACCTCTGAACAGTTATCAATATAAATAATACAAATCATTCAGCTTCCCTCTAAAACATCCCATTTAATTGTGTTTAGTCCTTTTCAATACGGTTGTCTACTCACTGCATCAAACTGCAGAAAGAAGTCATCCGGTTTGTCTTCGATTCTGTCTGAGTCAGCGTGGACCTCCACCATCGGGTTCAGGTTCTGAGCTCGCTCCAGAGAGGCCTGGGCTCGATTCTGACCCTGAGCCGCCACTGGAACTAGAAACTGAGCTCGACATGACTCCTCAGACACCTGGAGAACACACAGACAGACGATGTTCACCTGAAGATTACACTATGTATGCAGGGGACCTGCATCTCCACAGAAAGTTCTGTCCAGACTTTAATGTTGTGTTATTACAATGAAATGAATGCAAAATAACCGGTCTGTTATCTCACTAGTAAAAGTAGTTAAGAACAGTGAAGACCATTACTTTGTCACAGGCACCATCTAGTGGACAAACATACTACTGCAAAGACAAAGGTTACCAAAAGACATTTATTATTCCATAAATATAATGTTCAGTTTAACTGATGGCTGAAACACAGATTTAAACTGAAGCCCAGCTCCACTCTGTGGGCAACAATGTGCATGAATGAGGACAGGGAAAAGAGCCTGAGCATGTTCGTATGTTGTTAACATGAATACCTGTTCGTGATCCAACAAGGTGAGTCCTTTAACACCAGCCAGGATTAAGTTCTTGGCCACTTCTGCCCCCAGACCACCTAAACCTGCCAGGAGCACACGGGACCCCCGCAACCTGGAATCAAAACACACACACAGACAAAACACACACTGGATGTCATGTTGATGAAAATCTGTTTGATTACTACTTCCTGTACACTTTGGAATGTGACCTTAATCTTACTCAACATTTATTCAAACTGCAGCTCTCATTAAATTAATTAATTTTGCACTAGAGCTACAATACACTGTACAGTATAAAGATGCATGATCAGTAACAACATGCTGGTCAACTAAATTTAAAATTCTGATTTACTACCACAAGCAACAATGAGATCAGAGCCGAGATGAAGTCTGATCTGAAGGTTTGTGCATTTCATTGCAACTGTTTTAACCCCATAATGTAAACCATAAGTGTCATGTGATCATTCACTTTATAAATATGTAATGTGGCGGTAAAAGCAGTGGTCTATTGTTGTAACGTGTCTGTAACTCTGCTGCGGTACGACTGTTGGCCTCTTTCTCATCCAACTCCAGATTTAGAGAATAAAATCATAAATGTTGACAATGCAAAGACTCATGCACATATAAGTGGAATATTTCCCACTGCACCGCACAGCTGGTCACAAATCCAGCAACAACCCGGTGAATCAAACATTTTCAAACCAGTGAAGCGACGAGTGCGACGACCCAAACCTTCCGCTACACCGATTAGCCTGACGAGCTAACGAAGCTAACTAACCTCTTCTGGGCATCGAGCCCCCACAAGCGGATCTGGCGGTCATACTGCGCCGCCTCTTCCTCGCTGATGACCGGGTCCTCCTTCTCGATCATATCGATCATTTCAGTTGAGCCTACAGACGGTAAACACGGCGTAAAATGTCTTTTTGTGCCGCTAAAGATGCACAGCTTTCAAATGCCGTGACGGTCCCGCTGAATGGGCGCTGAATGATGACGTCTCAAAACGAAACAATAGTTTTTGTTCTCGTATTTTTATTTTATTTTTATGTGATCGCTGTTTGTCTTTATTCTCTTTCTTTGTGATTTATCTATTTATTTATTAAAATACTCGCCCCCGATTTAATAAGTGTTATTTATTTGTCACCTTTTAGCCTGTAGTGTCTGCAGAGCCCATTTCAGTCTTAAAACTAGATGTCTAAGTCATGTGTCGCTGCCACTGGCTCGTAAATCACGCAGAAGACGTAAAGCTGTCCAGTGTAACGTTAACATCAGCTGTAAAATCAGCTTTTGTTCTGTCAACTTCAACCAGGACCATGGCTGACTGTGGGTGATTTTTCCCTGAGTATTGTCTTTTACGAACAGTCGTTTTAAAAAAGAACTATCTCTGTTATAAACCGTCAGCTGGAAAAACAACAAAATAAATAAATACACAATCAACCAATAAAAGCAGCATTATTTCATGCAGTACAGGAGCCTGTCTTCTCCAGGATACATGTGCTTGTTTTCTATTACAGCAGCTGACACGTCTCTGGTTTTTGTCATACTGGCTTTATCTAACTTTTCCTCAAATGTCTTATTCTCTGGCAGGCCACAAAACAAACAGTACTGTAACTACTACTGTAACTACTGTACTAATATACCTATTCACTGTGGTCCCTATGTCAACATGTAAGATATTCTTTGGTTGACTTTGTGCCAGTGTATATTTCAAAATACATTTACATACAGAAAATCTGCATTTATTGTATGCTGTATTGTATTGGTTAAATATGTCTAGCTTGATATGAAGTTTATTTAGTCTTGTGGATTTTGTTTAGTCTACCTATTTTTGCTTATAAAAACTGACAACAAAGTTTTATCTGGCAAACAAAATGCTCTTCAAATGTGCCTCAAATTAGATCTTTGTATTTTACACTTAAAAAAGAAGAAGAATATGATTGGAATTATTTACATAGTTTCTCATCACTATTTGCTCTGCCTCGCACCTGCGAGTCAAACTCGGGGGCTCATTTTACACACTTCATTCCCCGTTCGGTAATTTCCGTGAGACGCGTACAAGAACGTTATTCGTCGTGACGTCACTCTCGGAGAACCCGCCCCCTTTCTCCTAGGAGAAGACAGTCGGCCATTTTAAGTTCATCAGTCGTCATTTCACATCGCTACAGTAGGACGGAGAACGTCAGGACTCACTTTCATCATATTTCTCTTACAACTGTAGTGGAGAATTACCTACTATGAACAGAAACTCTTCCTAAAATCAAAAACAACTAGATCCTAGTGAAGTGACGCATAAGCCAGTAGATTCCAGTGTCGAGTTGTAATTTTTTGCACCTCAATGTAGCTAGAGGAAATGGCTGTGGAAAGCATGACTGTCCATCCAAACTCCCCAACTACCAACCACGAACACAACAGTCTCCTGACTGACGAAAGGTCGAGTAATTCTACAGTCATATTTAAATGAAATTATTTATTTGTCCTGTGCTTTTACACAAAAAGCCCGGGTTTCTTTTTCTTTTTCTGTCAGAGGGATTAAACTCGCCTTTTCTGGAAAACGAGTACAGAGGTAAAGAACGCCATGTTGACACGACAACGCCAACTGGGAGGCCAAATATCACCTGGGATAACGTTATTCCCTTAATTTTATTACGTTACCACAATCAGCGATCAATCGACTCAAGCCAACTGTCTGAAGAAAAAAAGACGAGGTCGAAACAGCTGATCAATCATACTTTCACCGCCATTCTAGCAAATTCAACGGTTATAAAGCATCGGTTAATTACTCTCCCATTGTTGAGAATAGTTTACTGATTTAGCAGCGTTAATTCAATTAATTGTGTGGGTGTGACAATTATTGTAATTACGACAGTACAAAACTACAAACTATTGTTTTTGTGCTAACGGCGGGCCTGTTTTCAGGCTAACTTAGCAACATTAGCTAGTTGGCTAATGTGGTCAACGGATACATTTGGCAACCGAAGGAGAAGCTAAGCTAATGCTAATGGTTTGTGTTAATGGTAGTTTGCTAATCATTGACATTTCCAATCGCTACATCGTCGAATTAAATATAGCATCAGCTAACGCTAAACCAGCTTTATGGATGTTTTTCGATCGCCTATTTAATTATGTTGATCCGTTCAAACGTGTTCGTTCACTTGGCGTGAGTTAGCTTAAACGTACTGCCAATGCACAGCAACTTGACGCACTTCAAATTGTTTTCGAGTTGTCGTCTTTTTGCCTAAATAACACTCGTGATTATCCTTCTTTTTAGCTCCCGAACTACCTTAAATTATTGGTGTTTCTTCCCCTGAAGTTCTAAATGTTAACTGTATTCACATTATTTTATTTTATTTAAATGTACAGAGTAATCCTGTTAAAATGGCTAGTTTTTGAAACGCGTTTGTGCTGCTTGTTGGTCATGAATATTTGTCTAACATCACTTTATTCACAGTCGTGCCCACACTGACTCGTCCCAAACATCCACAAAAGTCCCAAAATGTGTAAAACGTCTGCAAAGCATCCCAGAAGTGTTTCAAGCCAAACACAAAGTTCCCTTTTTCCACAGTCCCCAGTTGGCAAAATTCCTTTATGTTACCCAGTTGGCCCCACTTTCAAGTCTCACAGACCCCACTAGTGTCCCTGAAAGGTTAGGGAGTAACCTTTTTCAATGGGTTTGAGTGCAAAATGTGAAGAAAACCTGTCACAGTAAGTATTCCCCATTTTAATCATGGCCCTTTGCTTATAGAAATAATGAAGTTGTGGACTCTTCCACTGAGCTAACATGTGCCATAATGCATGGTAAATCCTTTTATTCAGTCATCCTTAATAGACAAGAGTAATCGTGTGCTCTGTTGGACTTTCAGCACTCCTCACAGTTGTGTGCTCAGTAGGGTGTGTTGATTTAATGCCATCATCAGGTTGGTATAGTGTTAATGGAGAATTGTTTGGCATAGTTTACATGGATTTCATTGCATTTAGTTTTCAGCAGTATAATGATACTTGGGTAGGGTCTAATCAATAACCTATTAAGTAAATAACAGTCTTTCCTCTTCACAGGTCTGGTAAGCCTACGTTTGTGTTGGTAGACTTCCATTAACTCTTCAGTTAACTGAGAGGCTGAGCATAGAGAAGTCTGGACATAGTTTGTTTGTATTGAGGTTCTCCTCCAAAGTGGTACATTGTTGGCAGCAGGTGGTTGCGTGTGTAGCTTCTGCCCATAGTGAATCCCAGCCACTCCCTTTTCACAGCAACCTGCCATCCAAATCCCTGTGCTATAATAGAGAGCCCTCCATTGTGTCAGTAAAATGTTCCTTGTGACAGGTCCGTGTGTCCTACTCTGACTCTGCAATGGGCCAGCTTCATAGCACATGCCATTAGTGAGGTAGAGGAGTGGTTTGGCTGTTGAGATGGTGCTGCTCTTTTTGGTGTGGCAAATTGAATCCAGTTGCTGATGCAGGACAAAGAACTTAAAGTTTGGCAAAGCATTTGAGCCAAGGAGACAATACTTGATACTTTGATATTAAATTATATGGAGAAAAATGTACTAGGGTTGTTGGGATCTGATACTGAGCTTTTGTACGGAGTCAATATTTGCCAAAAACATACTTTTGAAGCTACTTTGCACAGAACGACAGAGGAAAGATGGTTAAAGTAACAGAAACTATTTTCAGGAGGAGCATTCCTGTTTTTTGCTCAGACCAAAATCAAATTAGCCTAAATATGAAGACAGATTTTGTTGTTTTCCAGTTCTATAGCAAACAGCAGATTACAGGATTTTGTCTTTAGAGTAAAGGTTTTATACCAGGGATCTGTTCTGAAAAAAACTGGCTTACTAATTTATCTGGATATTTTTGCTGTGTAAAACCTGCGACTGACAAATCTGGAATAAGGAGGCTGATGAAAGAAGAACTCTGGACTTTAGTCAGCAAATTTGTCCACATAACATTGTAAACTTATCTTCTAGTGCAGGGCCCTGATAGCTTCTCCTTCTATTACCTCTGGAAATACAAAGTTGTGTAAGATATTAGTGGATTTTATTGCAAGGATGAAAGAAAGTAGCAAAAGAGTAGCATTTACTGGCTGATGGCTGTCTTGGTCTGTAGATGAATATTTTGTTTGTGACACAGCACAGATTATCGAGGCTGGTTCTTGTGCTCTCCCCAGAGGAAGCTGTTATGCTGAGGATGTGGTGGGACTCAGTGTATACACACAGTGCAGCTGACATTTTGTCATAAAGCAGGTTGACTATCCTTACCGCCTGTTTTGCCTCATTTGACTGTCTGCTCTTGGCACAACAGAACCAGTCTTTGAGTACTCAAATGTTGTAAGGGGGTAGTCAAGTGAATGAATAAGTGGCAACCTGTTCACATCAGCCTGGCCTCTGGCCTCACTCCCAGCCTGCTGCAGGCAGTACTTGTCAGCCTGCTTTGGGTGTCGGCTTTTGTGGGAGAAACTATTCAAATAGGAAGTGACAAATATTACATCTCATCAAATAAGTTTTTTTATGGTCACGAAAATTTTTCCTAGCCTGTGGCAGAAATCATATCACATCCTTGGCAAGGAAAATAGCAGACAAAACAATGACCAATTTAACTGTCAAGAATATGAATCAGTCAGTTGTTGGTTGGGATCTTGTGGTTGGATGAAACTGGCACTTAGAAAACGGTGGCTGGTAGGAAAGGAAAACATTATACATGCTAATATTTTCGGTTTTAATTTCAAAACCATCTTTGGAAGTTATTTTAATGGCAGCTTGTCTTCACTGTGTGTTAGTCACTGCAAGAAGAGGCCTACATGTGATCCACGTCAATTAGGATCTCATGGTTTTGCTCACATTGCTTCATGTGCAGGTCCTGCCCTGGTAGTTGACCACAGTAACAGCACGTTAGTTACAGTGTTAGATATGACGTGTGTAGACCTCATTTGATGTCTTGTACAGCAAGAGGTAGTGAAGTAGTGGCATCAGTCCAAATGTAGTTTATACAGGCAAACATCTGTGGGAAATAGTGGGGCTGTGTTAATACACCTGGCAGAGTCACAGGTTCACACAAAAAATTTAATCTTGGATTTTGTCCCTTGATATGAATCACCAGTTACAGTACACAGTGGAATCAAACCAGTATTTGTCTTTCAAAGTGTGTCAGGTGTTCTTGAGATACAACATAAATAACCTTGTAATCCTGTTTAGTCTCCCTCAAATCAGTACTTGAAGAATAACATTCACAGAACTGCAATAGAGCCTAAAGCCGTGTTTTTAATCTACCTATAGTTTAATTTACTTTAATTACTCCAAGCTAAGATGTTTCTTGATTTTTCTTCAGACAATTACTCTTATAAACTTAGTTTGACTCCCACAAATGCAAAACAATGCAGCTTTTACATTGTCACTGGGTAAATAATGAATCCTTAAACAACAGATTTAATGCCCACCGTTCAAAACCTCTGTACTCTGTTTTTCATGGGATGTATCTGTGACAACTGAAAGACAAACCACTAAATGTTCACTTTTATTCATTTTAAATCATTTTTATATATCTGCAGTTTTTAAATGTATGTCCTTAAACTTAAGAGATTGCTGGCAGAGCCACAGCCGTTGAGAAGATGAGATGTAACGTCTCCCCATGTGTGATTTTTACATATACAGGCCAGAGGATGGAGAGCTGGAGGAGGGTGAGCTGGAAGATGATGGGGGAGATGTGGAGGCGGAGGAGATGGGTGGTGGTACATCTGCAGCAGCAGCAGGAGCAGGTGGTGATGGAGGTGATGAGGCAGGTGGAGGGGGTGAAGCAGAAGGGGAAGGGGCCGGAGAAAGGCCTCAGCGAAGTAAGGAGCGCCATGCCAGCAGCAATTCAGACGATGAGAGATCTCACCGTCGCAAGAGGAAAAGGAAGAAAGAGAAGGAGCGAGAAAGGGAGAAGAGGAGGGCCAAGAAGAAACGCAAATCAAAACACAAAGTAAGAACAGAAATAGACCCATCGAGTTATTTGTATCATCTATATTAATCTGTAAAACATTATTGTATGTTACTCATTTATCTTTACGACTGCCTGCCTGAATATATGTTTGACTCTTTCTCTCAGCGCCATGCATCTTCTGATGATGACCACTCAGACTTCAGTGATGACTCTGACTACAGCCCGAGTGAAAAGAGAAAATACAGAGAATACAGTCCACAGTACCCCCCTCCTGTAAGTCATTCTGCACATTAACATTCAAAAACAAATTTTACTTAATCAGGATATTTTTTTAATATAAGATACCGTGTATCCCTGATATGTCAGGATTTAAGTATTCCTTTTTGTGGCGAGTGAAATCACCCAATGTGTTTACTTGTCTCTAGTCTCATGGGGGCTATGGTGGCTCAAAGAAGGGCAGCTACATGAAAATGGATAAGCAGAGCTATGGAGGCTACGATGAGTATGAAGAGGACAACTACGAGGGAGAGGAAGAGGAGGACATGGGGGAAGAAGACTATGATGACTTCACGAAGGAGCTCTATCAGTACCGCAAGGCCAAAGAGGGAGGCGGCCGCGGAGGACGGGGTGAGTCCATGGCTGGGTTAAAGCTGTTGAAGTTAAAAAATACTTGTTTCATTACATATTCTGCTGCATGCCAAATATTTCCCCAGCTGAGATTTAATCCAGATCTTAGTGAGACTAAACACAGCGGGTAGAGTGTCTGAACAGTGATACACAAAATGTCAGAAATACGTTTGAGGCCAGATGTTGTAGGAACATCCAGTTTTTTCTTAAACTACATTTATAAAAATGTGTTTTTATTTATTTAGGCATAATATTATACTTTGATATTTTTTATATGGTTCATACTGAAAGTTTTCTCTGAACTTTGGGAAAGCAAACAGACTTTGTGTGTCCCTTTGTAACAAAAGCTATGTAGCAGATTTGACATACTCTGTTTTGTTTGCACAGTTGTGAACAGACAAAGGAGCTAATTTGCCCAAAGTTTCTTATCAATCCAAATTCCAGAGATATGTTGGAAACTTATCTGCCTCTGTAGCTTACTCTCGTTTCATTTCTCTCTTTGTCTTTGTTTCTTTGCAGGGGGTAAAGGTCGCATGAAGAACCAGAGAGGTCGTGGAGGAATGAGGGGAGGGAGGAGGGGACGAGGTGGAAGCAGAGGAAGAGGAGGTCGAGGTGGTGGTGGAGGAGGAGGAGGAGGAAAGATGGGAGGAGACAACGATGATGGAGACGGATATGGAGATGAGATGGAGGTGAAGTTTAGAATTCAGAATGAAAGCCACGTCCCTTTGCTTTGGTCAGAGTTCATGAAACAAGTTGTTATTCTCTTGCTGTATTTTGTGTATTTGCACAGTTGTTTAAATATATTTCACATGTAAACATTCCAGGGAACAAAAAACACTTGGTGTCATCATTTCCTCATTGTTATGTAAGAAAGTTGTTTATTCTGGGTTAGACAAACATGGAAAGTCTGTCATGATTCTAGATTATTCCCTTTTGCTGTTCAGCACTGAGAAATCCAGCCTGTTGGTGGTCTTAATGGAATAATACTAATTATCTCAGTGTTGTTGCTGTGTTTTCATTTCCCAAAGCAAACCAAACAAATTAAACTTCCTTTACAAACTCTCTAACCACCAGCTACACTCTGGCTACGATGTCTAGGAGAAGAGTTGGCTTCCCAGCTGTGAAGTCATGTTCTGAGAATCTTCAAGTAATTGACTGTTAATAAGTAACATGTTCATTTTGTCCTTAAAGTATGGAGATGATGACTATGACAACATGGGGGATGATGACTACGATGACTACTCAAAAGAACTCAATCAGTACAAGAAGTCCAAAGACAGAGGCAGAGGTGAGTCCGGACTTCAGCTTCATGTGTTTTGTTTGTTTTTGGTCTTTATCTTTCTTGAAGAAACATCTACACGGTTCATTCAGTTGCTCTTTTAGCTCACTCAAAGACTGTGATAGTGCTGCTCAAAAACTCATCCACTGTTTCTGTCTTCAACTTCTACATCAGGAGGTAAAGGTGGCCGCGGAAGAGGGAGGGGTAAAGGAGGACGTGGTATGATCAGAGGAGGAAGGGGTCGAAACCGCGGGAGAGGAAGAGGTGACATGGGGATGGATGACGACAACAACGGAGACATGGATAATGGGGTAAGGCCTTTGTAATTCTGTGTCCTGATATTACAATTGAAACTAATCCGATAATTTAAAGTAGGTCAATGCAAATGAAGGCTGCTTCATCTCAAATCTGATACCCGCTGCAGGAATTCCTTAATATTTTTTAGACTTTAACATTAAAGTTATGCGAATCTTCATTTTTCTTTTTATTGCCTGACACTCTGCTCTCTCTTTCTGTTTATGTATTTCAGGATGGAGGTGGAGGAGGCGATGGACCAGGACTTGGGCGGAGGAATCAAAATGAGAAGCACCAGGATAAGAAAGGAAAGGCCATCTGCAAGTACTACATTGAGGGGCGATGCACCTGGGTAAGATAGTGCGAATGTTTGCTGTTTTTTGCTTTGATAACTTAAATGTTATGCAAATTTCCACAAAAAGGATTTTAATAATAATAATAATTATATATAATATATTTTAATATTATATATAATATTGAAACTGTTTCAAGGCCAACAGCCTCAGAACCAACCTTGGTCTAATATGGTTTCAATTTGGCACCAGTGAACTGTAGAAACATGCAAAGATTATGAATGAGTAGACACCATTTTACATTTAATATTAGCGTAAACGGTACCACAGAATAAAAGGAAGGAAAGGAGGAATCCACTTATCTCCTGGCAGCTCTGTTAAACTTGCCAGTCATGAGCCTTACACATTTCATTAAGGCCTTTTCCTCACCAGGGCGACCACTGCAACTTCAGCCACGACATTGAGCTGCCCAAGAAGAAGGAGCTGTGCAAGTTCTACATCACTGGATTTTGTGCCCGAGCTGACCACTGTCCTTACATGCATGATATCCTTTACTCGTCACCACATACAAAGAGAGTCTTTATTAGCACAGAGGCATTCTGGGTATACTGATGTGTATCTGTTCATCTCTGAATACAGATTCTTAGGAACAGTAAAGCCAGTAAGTTACCTCAGTAAGTTACCTCACTGAAGACATTATAGTTTTGCATTAATCTCAGAATTGAAGTTTTCTGTCCAGTATCTTTGTGAGTGTTTCTCCTTGACTCCCATGCTACGTGAATTCCCCTGTAAGCTTTTCCACACCACTGGGAACTGTGTCAATGGCGACGAATGCATGTTCTCCCATGAAGCGCTCAATGATGACACACAGGAGCTGCTCAATAAGGTAGGATCCCCTAACACTACCAAATTAGACATTCTCCATCATTATTGTAAATACACGTTGGTTCTTTAAAGAAATTAAACCAACATGAACCAATGCTTGATTTTAGAAAACATTTCAGGTAAACTTATCAGTGATATCTCTGTGACTCTGTTTTCTAGATGCTGGCAGAGGATGCAGAAGCTGGAGCTGAGGATGAGAAGGAGGTGGAAGAGCTGAAAAAACAGGGGATCAACCCTCTCCCCAAACCCCCTCCTGGAGTTGGCCTCCTGCCCACCCCTCCTCGGCCTGTTCCTGTAGACCCCAACATAGGGGCTGGGGAATTTGGCGGCCCACCGGTGGGTGACTTTGGAGGTCTTCCTGGACCTAACCAGGTGCCCATTCCCAACAAAGGTCCCCCGGGACCAGGGCCTGTTCCTGGACCAAACCCCTGTGTTGGTCCCCCTGTCCATGTCCCTGAAGGAAATCCCTTCCAAGGTGGGCCCCCAAATCCAGGTGTCCCTCCTCCACACATGGGCCCTCCACCTCCTTGTGGTGGTGGTGGTGGTGGTGGAGGAGGATGTGGTGCAGGGAAGAAGATCCCCTCATTGTTTGAGATTAAAGTTCAGCCGACAGGACAGCTGGCTCAGAAACTGGCCGTCAGGTAAGAGACCAGAAAACATGAAGAATAAAAGAGAGAGTTTTTCATTCAGAAAATGTAGCTAGTGGTTTTATTCTGAGTGACAGGTGTAATACTACTAATAATTTTATCTCTAATATTTCACCTGTGTAGACATCAAATGTAAGTTTTCTCTAACTCTGGCTCTCCCTCCTCTATCAGGGGCCAGACTCCCAGTGGCAATCAGGGTCAATCTACACCACCCCAAGGGGCCCCCGGTGCCCCTCCCCCCTGCTTCCCTCCTCCCCCAGGCATGATGTCCCCTGACATGCAGAACATGGGCCCCAACCCTGGAATGAACCAAGGGCCCCCCAACATGGGACCCGGTGGACCACCCATGATGGGAGGATTTGCACCTGGTGATGGTCCTCCACATGGTGGTGCTATGCCTCCAGGCCCTCCTCAGGGTGGAGGAAACTTCTTCAATAACTTCTATCAGCAGGACAGTATGAATATGGAGGGGGTGGTGCAAGAAGGTGAGAGTGAATTTCAGTAATCAATCGGAATAATTAATAATAAGATCAATTAAGTACCAAGCCGTAATTATTGCAATGGCAGCTTCTGACTGATGACTGCTGTTTCCTCTCAGGTGATAACTACCAAGGTTTTCCTGGCATGGACGAGAGAGGGGGAGCAGGGAAATTTGGTAATCAGTCAGGGGGCCAAGAAGGCTCTGCTAATGGAGCATCAGCCAATCAGGGAGGGATTTCTGTGCCTGACTTCCTGCCTCCAGCACAGCGCGTCCTATTTATGAGGATCCAACAGAAGCAGCAAGAAGAAGAAGAAAGAGCTCGCAGAATTGCCGAGGGAGGAGCAGAGAAGAGTAGAGACACTGAAGGTAGAGGACAAGCATCTGTACATATTTGTGTCAGTAGAATAAGATATAGATTTGCTTTAATCCTTTAAAAGGGCCCCAGTAAGATAAATGTTTGTTGGTGTAGATAATAAAAGTTCCAAACAGTCAACAGCAACAACAACTTACTCCGGAATTAACACACAAACATGTCTGTCCGTCTTTCCTAGGTGACTCAGGGAACTGGTACTCCAGTGAGGATGAGGACGGTGGTGGTAGTGTGACCTCTATTTTGAAGACGCTCCGTCAACAAACTCAGGGTCCTTCAAAACCTGACGGCCCCCCAAGCGATCCTCGCCTTCAGAAGGCCTCCACTGCCAGCGCTCCGGCTCGGCCAGCAGATCCCCGCTTGGCTCGGGACCCGCGTCTGGCACGTGCTGCAGAGTCGGACTCTAGCCACTCCATGCCTGCTCCAGCTTCCTCTGGACCACCTGCAGACCCAAGGTTAGCCCGGCTAACTGCCGCTGCCTCAGGATCCACATCCCTCTCGCCTCCTGCTCCTAAACCAGAGCCTCCTTTAGTCTACAAGCCCCCACCACTTACAACTCCGGCAGCAGAAGAGGAGGAGACAGAGCGAGTTCTCCGGGACAAGCCGGTGCCGATTCCCTTGGACCCACTCATGGGTATGGCTCTAAGAGATCCACGCTCACAGCTGCAGCAGTTCAGTCATATCAAGAAAGATATTCTTCTCCACATGCCGGCGTTCTCCAAAACCATCACCTGGTCACCTGAAGATCTCCTTCCACTGCCTATCCCTAAGCAGGACCTCCTTCCGCTCCCACCAGGCATCCCTCCTGTCGCCTCTATAGACCCACGTCTGTCTCGGGCTCAGCAGCCACTCCATACATCACAGCCTCTGCCCATACAGCCTCCTCCCTCATTGGATCCTCCTGCTCCCTCTACATCTTCCTCCTCCTCCCTCCCAGACTTTGAGCTGCTGTCTCGTATCCTGAAGACTGTCAACTCCAGCCCGTCCCAGACTCCCTCCCCTCCTCTCTTACCCACCCCTATTGCCCCTGCGTCGATTCTGGGTCCACCTCCCCCCATGCCTCCCACACCTGCAGAGAAACCTGTTGATCCCCCGTGTGGCCCGTAAAGGCCCCACAGACCCACGTCTGCAGCCTCAGAAGTCAGCACTGAAGCAACCAACAGATCCCGCACCTCCTCCTGTCTCCTCTACCTCTCCAGCAACAACATCTAGCTCCTCTTCTCCTCCTACCATTGCTCCATACGACCCTAGGTTGCTCTCCTCAGGTGGGGCAGGGCGCGGTGTTGGAGCCGGGGCACCAGGGGGAGCCAGTGTGCTGAGCGGCATCAGTCTGTATGACCCCCGGACTAACAAACCAGGCAGCCCTGGTACCAACAGTGGCTCTAACAACTCCCCCAACTCAGCTAGCACAGAATCCAAACCCAGTGAGCCCACAACAGGTAAACCGAAGTCCAAGGAACCCCTCTTTGTTCGTAAGTCTGCATTGGACCAACCAGAGCCAGAGAAAAGTGGAGAGCAAGGGACTGATCGATATAACAGTTATAATAGGCCCCGGCCAAAGCCTGCACCCTCGCCTAACTCTGCAGCCCAAGGAGGGCCCGCTGCAGCCGGCGCAGCTGCAGTTGGAGGTCAAGGTGCTTCTGGAGCTGCTGCAGATCAGGGCCCCGCGGGTGTCCACAACCTTCCTGTATCCTCTCTTTTTGGCGTGGTAAAGCAAGCATCGAAGCCCGGCGGCACGAGTAGCCCCTTTGGAGGCAACAGTCCGGTGCAGTCTGACCAGGCAGCCACAGATCAGGACAACGCCTCGCTGAAGGAGGTTTTCAAAGGCTTTGACCCCACCGCCTCCCCCTTCTGCCAGTGACCGCCCAACCATTAACCCAAAAACCCCTTATGTGGTCAACATGGGCTTGTTTTAACATTTATGGACACTGAACAGATCAGTGAAAAAGAGAAAGAAAAGTGCACTGGGGCGTCTGTCTGTAAGACTGGTTATGAAGACAAACCTTTGTGAACAAACTGACGTCAAACAGCGTGCACAGCATACTCTCAAACACACATACATACACACGCGTGCACTCTTTATCACAGTGTTTCAGATTCTATAAAAGACTTTGGGTTATGGGAAGGGTTTAAAATGAAATCTCTAAAGTTCTATTTTAAGCAGACTTATTGATGTATAAATATATGTATTCTCTTCATCTCAATCCTAAAGAAAACAGTTATTGAGACAGCAAAGACACATTTACATCGAACAAACGTGACTTCATAGCTTTTTCCTTATCCTCTTCATTTCAGTTCCTGCTCACTTCTTTTGTGACATTTCTCCTCATCTTTAACCTGTTCGATGTGCTTGTCTGTATTTTGACTCTGCTCTTGGCAACATTGAAAAAATGGGATACATCTCATTTTTTCCCCAACAAAATCTTAAGAAGCTTCTTTGTGGTGTTTTTTGTGATTTAATGAACAGCACTGAGGCAACTCTTTTAACTCAGTTGCCAATCAGAATCACCTTCTATGTCACTGCCTTTGCATCCACTGTCCTCTCTAACCCCCTGAACAGTGCTCAGTTTAGCATGCATTTTGTCATCATGAGTCACCATGTCACATTTTCTGCAGAAACGTTTGCAAATACCTAAACTTTAAATCTATATTCTGCTTTTTTAGTATTTATTTTTCTACTTCTTTGCACTGTTTTTTGCCCTCTAAGGGCTGTATCGATGTTTTTAATGTCTGTAGCTCCTCCACCTGTTCATGTACTGTTTAATTTCACATGTTTAGCCTTACCCAAAACACAAGTTTTGCTGGTACAGGAAGTGACCTGTGACCTTTCAGTACTGCCTCCCACCACTAAGCCACTGTTGTTCCTTTTCCCTGTTTGTCATATTCACAGGTTTCCACATTAAGTTTAATCAGTTTGTGAATGGTCAATTCTTCTGTAGCTTTAATGTAGAAGGTATGGAGAACAGACCTCGCTGCTCAATCTGATGACAAACACGTCTGCGTGTCCGTCTCCATTGGCAGATTTTACTTGGATGGTGGTTAGCCAGAGCCGCAGAAGGGAACATTGAATATGTTTTTTTTTCTGCATAAAAGTTGATTTGAAAGGTTCAGTATGAAATTAGTCAGCCATGGTCTGATCTTCGGACTTGAGCTTTTGGTTATTTTGTTTTTAATAACTCTTTTGTTAAGAATGAAAAGCAAACTTGCAGAGACGGGGCTGTAGATTTCTGCCAGTGGTTGGTCCATTGGAATAATTTGCAGTCTTGAGTTCAGAAGCGTTTGGCTTCAGTGGCTGGTGACAATGTGACAAACCAAACTTGGACCTTAAGTTCAATTAATGCACAGATCTTGCATTGCACTGTGCAGGTGCTCCCTCTACTGTCAGTCTGAGCTCTGCATGAAGGGAACCATGGCCTTCAAATGACAGACTTTGACATGATCTGTGTTAAAAATGATTCAATACAGATTGAACATGGTTTTCTCTCTCAGGCCTGCAGCAAATGAAGCGCACACATCAGTGTTCAGCTGGGGTGGATTCACAATTTAAAATGTTAAAATAGTTTCTCCAGAATCTCATTTCATAGTTTCTACTCCTTACCTTACCGTACCTTACCTTACCGTACCTTACCTTACCTTACCTTACCTTACCTTACCTTACCTTACCTTACTGTACCTTACCGTAAACAGTAAACAGTCAGAAGTTAGAGTAGCATCTGAATCAGGGTGAGGATGAGCGAGCTGTTCCCGAGCCAGTTATTTCATTACCAGATTTGTTTGAAAATCTGTAAATGTGGGGTCACTGTAGTGGAGCTTACAGATGTTTTTGACTCCCAGAAGGGTTAAGATTGTATAACAGCTGTCAGGATTGTTGACTGTCTTGTGTATAAATGTTGATCATTTTAATTTATTTTTTATACTTGGGTAAATATACTTCCTCACTCATTTTTGAACTGAATCGTTTTATATGTCAGAAATATGTGATTACTGCTCACCTCAGTGTGATGTAGGCAGCCTGCAACAGTGTGAAGAGAGGAGAAAGACATATTTTTTTATTTGGTTTTGTGTATAAGGATTCAAACTAACAAAAAATTCACTATGGTTCCCTCCTGTCAGGTATGGTAAAGCCTGTTAGGAGGCTGAGTTTCAGCTATAGCAAGTGTGAAAGTTATTGTTGATTTGTTCTTTCCTTTATTGCTTTGTTGTTTTATAAGTTAGTTTTTTTTCTTGCTATGTAAATCTGAACAGTATCCTGTCTTTGGAGGAGTGGAGTTTTCTAACTGTACACTGTAGGTGAGGTTGTCAAAGTATTTAAATAAAGTTGATACATGATCAACCAGTTAAAATGCTGTTTTCTGTGTCTATCTGCTGTGGTTGTGAATAAACATGACATGTCCTCTGAACAAACGGCACATTTTTGCCCTACTTGCAGTCAGATTCTAAAAAGCTGTCTCCATCTTTTAGTCATAAAACAACACGTGTCTTTCCTGGAGTAACAAGTATCACAGCCTCGCACTGACACAGTGTGGCTATAAATTTTATAATCCTGTTATTGTTACAGTCTGTTGAAAGTAGAAGCAGCTAAAGACGTAGAAGCTGCCACGCCTGTCGTCACAGTCGACTAAAATAACATTTTTTTTGTTTGGTTTTATCCTCTTGTCATCTAAAATCTTTAGTTTGAATGGGATTGCTTAGTGTTAATTTTTCCTGTGTTTTCTGAATACACAGAACCACTAATGCTTATTTTAAGCTACTTAAAGAACCAGACGGGTGGGGTTTACTAAACCGGGTCTATTCAGACGGGCTGAGGCCGTGGTCACTGCATTGACCTTTCTTTCCCGTGACTATTTAAATTTTCTTTCCCTTGTTCTGTTCCCCAGTTAAATAATGAATTATTTGAAAATGGCCTTTGACCCACTATCTTTCCTGAATCTCTTCATTTTTCACAGACAGACGTGTTGCTGTCAGCTTCTCTGATATTGTTCCGTACTATTTTTAGGCCTCCAGTGACTGACGCTGCACGGTTCTCGGGTTCGGCCTCTGTGGATTTGGATCAGCACCCCAGCAGCGCACGGCCCTGTTTCCTGGTCAACTACGATCCTCTAGTGATTCACTTCCTGCTCCCCTCCCATCCTGCAACACTGGCTCCAGGAAGACAAACTATTCATCCAGCACCTCAAAGGTTTCCTATCACACACACATGCACACACACAGCTGCCAGTTTACTGGGTACACAACTATCTCTCTGCACGTTGTACCTCTTTTGATCTTCAGAGCAGATGTTGTTTTCCATGGACAAAATATTGGATGTTGCTGCAATGTGAAAACTGCACTCAAAGATCCAAAGATTCAAAATGAGGCTGAAATTTGGAGACGGTGCAGACTATTGAGGAAATAAAAACTCTCTGACGTGATCCTGGAAGTATTCTGGGACAACGTGTGCCTTGAGACATGATGTATTATTGTTGAGTATCCATCAGCTGAACGGTTAGAGACAGCCATATCAGAGATTTTCAAACCAGAACACCAACCTCCAGCGTCATACCACAGTCACTCATTTTTTTCTTGAACTCTAACTAAAACCTAAAATATTTGAAAATGATGATGTTCCTAAATAATTGGAAACTTGCCTGCAAGTCAGAACAGCTAGTGCGTGATGCAAGCTGACGTCACAGCAGAGTGGGCAGGTCTTGCCACATATTGTACCTGCCGTATGAATCATTTTTTTCCAACACTGGTTCCCAGAGACACACACGCACATGTACACACATACAAATCCAGGTGAATTCCTGTGCTGTGAAACCATCAGTCATGGAAGTCACATGAGAAATGGTTTTGCTTTTTCATGCATCAGTTTTCAGTATCACTGGAGAGAGATACTACTGTATTTCTATTTAAATATAACATCTGTCAGAGATTAAATGGTTAAATCTGTCTTCATATTTTAACATATTGTTTCATTTAAAGCCCATTTTAAAGTCCTTAAAATCCTTTTTTTAAAAACATAAATATATCACATGTAGTCATCACATGTACAGACTCAATAAATGGCATGTGCTGTATTTTGTGCTACATGTGTGATTATCTCATTACTTTCTTATACCTTCATTCTATTGAAGAAACATTAGCATGACTGGCATAAACAAATAAGACAGAGTGGAGGACGACTTTACACTGTAAAACAAATTGAAGTGGGACCTTTGTTACATGTCCTTCCTCATTTCCTGTCACCTCCCTACAGACATCGCACGTCTAATAAAAGAATACAATGGCCAAACAATATCTGACTTTAAAGTCAAAATCTTCTGTTTCTTTTCAGTGTTTTAATATCTTCAGTCTCTCTGTGTCTCAGTAGTTTGTAATAATTCCACGGTATGATAATAAATTTGCAGCCAATATGGTGCAATCATTTAGAAATATTACTGACCCTGTGTTTTCTATTTCCCTGCAGTATTTAACTCCTGGTGTTTTCCCAGAGTTGCTTGACACACTGATGAGTTGTGTGTTCACTGCATCTTTCATGAGTAATCTGCTTAGCTTCCTGTTCAGGGAAGCTACCTGTGGTGAGTGTATATATAGAAGATCTGATCCTCTTAGAGGATGACGGGCTCGGATTTGGAGATTGCTGGCCTCTCAGCTGCAGTGCTGTTTCTGCAGTTGTGGGGGCGCCGTGTGTTAACACCAGCATTGATGGCTCGGCTGAATCTTCAGCCTTCATTCAAAGGATGTGTCATGTCTCTTCATGTCTCTGTCTGTCTGTCTCATTATGCTGGGTATCATAGATGTCACAATACTGCAAAAAGTTCCCACATTCTGCATCTGACAGAAAGGGGGACGTCAGGATTTAGGGAATAATGGAGATTTATTCCACCCCGAGGACACGTAATTACTATTAAAGACCTTCTTTTCTCAAAAACAGCTAAACAGCATTTAAAAACAGCTCAGCTTATCCCATCATCTGCGTCAAACAGAAAATAAAAGTGAAGCACACATTGTTTTCCTGTAATACTTTTCTATCCAAGCGGCGCCCACGCTGTCCTGTCTGGGAATCCGTCTGTCTCTGTGAGTTGCTTGTTGTAAGCTGCTCCAGATAAGAGTGTCTGTTAAATGCCAAAAATGTACAGATGAATATTCCTGCCTCTGGTTCCCTCTCTGTCCTCGTCTCATTATTTTGTGAGGCAGTCGAGTTCGCAGGACTTCCAGACTGAAGCTGCACCAACCACCTGTGGCAAAATCCACCCACAGCCTCCATTAAATACATCTGATGTTGCTTTTATGGTGTACAATTTTTACACAATATTTTATCATCCTGTTTATTAGGCCAGTAGGAACTGTGTGTGCTGGAGCTGACATCTCAGAAGATAAAACATTGCCACTGTCATCGTGTTATGACTTATTATTATATCAGTAGGACGTGTATGTCATGGGTGATATGACCTGAAATGTCAGCTGTTTGCTGTGTCAGCTAACCTGATTAGCATTTTAATTAATAATAATTAATAATTATTAAAACCTGAACTTACCACTAGACCTGATGGTCACAACAATGTGACCCCAAACCACAGGGTATTATTTTATGATTTAAACTGACAGAAACAAGTTATATTAAGAGCTGTGAATGAATGCTGCATTATAGATTCATATTATAGTTGCAAAGACACAAAATTGGAACCACTTGTCTTTTCATTTGTTACATATGACTGCTCCATATTATGGATTATGCTCAAATGAGAACTTTACAAAATGTTTCCACCCATAAACCAAATTTTCTTGTCATATATTTGTTGTTATTTATTTCAGCTTCAAATTTATGTAATCAAAAACATGGACTGAGCAGTGGAGAAAGTGACACATTCCTCTACTTTTATAACTTTTATAAGTTTAAACAGCTTGTGCTTTCTGCTGTCACTGCTTGTTTTCATATCCTGTTGTCTGCAATAATCATCATGTAGGCTTGTGATCACAAAATTATAATCTCAGAACAGTCTACAAAAACATATCAGGGTCAGCTGTTACTTCTCGGTTATCTTCAGGGAAAGATACGATGTGCAACTCTGATAAACATTTATCTTCCGTGAAACAGGACAGACAAACAATTCTTAGAGTTTCATTTGTTCACCATCGAGCACCAGGAGGGTTTACAGCATCAGGACAATTCAGTTCATATTAAATTGTCAGTCACACAACAGCACAGGTAGCTTCACTGTTTGGGTTGCTGATCAAGGTGCATTTTCCATATTTAAGAGTCTGAAGAAATTCATTCTCTTACATGTTTTCTGCAAACTATGATTCTTTTAGTCAAAATAGTTCAAACGTTCATGAGACCCTCTTCTCTGTCTTTGCCCAACTTTAACCACAGATCTTGTATCATCTTCTTTTGCTATACAAACTATATAAAACAAATGATAAGAATATTTTGGTACCCAGTTCAGTTTGGCGTTAATTGAGTTTCCTACAACTCCCATGTCATCAGAGGACCCAGAGAACAAATGAGTTTTTGCTGTTTGAGACACAGAAATCTGAGTTTATCGACCATGAGAGACTGGACTGTGTTCACTGTGGCCTTCAGCTGCTGAGTTTCTGATGAATAGATCAGCAGTCTGAGGTTGAGATGAACAAACTGACATCACTGTGTTGGTATGTATCTGCTCAACATGTGACAGGGGCCTTTGTGGTAGCCACATGCTTGTGGTGCCTGTGTGTGTGTGTGTGTGTGTATGTGTGCGTGAATGAGTATATTAGTGTATAACTATACGTCTGTGCTGCAGAGCTGAGCCCGCACACAATGCAGTGTTTATGTCTGTATGTATGACTCCATGTGTGGGTGTTTGTGTGTGTGTGCTGGTCCTCATCTCATCTCCAGTAAAAATATACATCTCACATCAGTCTTTGCAATCAAAGCAACATGTAATTTTACTAAAATAAGCGTTCAGCCTTGTTGACCATACAGATTTGTGCCGCTGACCAATAGCAATGTTTACTTGTGGACTCCATTTGTTTGAACTGTGCTGTTTCATGTACTACTTCTCTGCTAATATGAAAATTGCAGTGCAAAGGCTCATTGATAACTTTAAGTTGTACGTGGTTATATGAAGTGTCCAAATCGTTCAGATGGTCTGGATCAGGTCTGCTTTCTGTCCCCAGAGCAAAAACTAAACACAAAGAAACAGCATTTAGTTTTTATGCACTACATATCTGAAACAAATCCCCAGGAAACCTGAGGTCTGCTCTAACTCACTTCCTTTAAACTTAAACTTTTTATTGAGATCTTGTGCAGAACTGTAACTCTACTGTCATATTCTATGAGTTATTTTTATCTTCTACTTTGGTTTGTTTTACTGTCTGTTTACCCTATTTATGTGTGACTTTTTATGGAGTCTATATAAATTGCCTATTTCTTGACAGTGACCCACTGTCATGGTCGTCTTTGCCTGCAGTAGGCAGCTGGTTCAGCAAAAAAACCACCCATGAACTCGTGTTATTCACCACATATTTCTCCCAGGATTGGAATAGTCCAAAACAAAGGCAGAGGGAGAGCGAATACTGGACTGAGACACAACTCCAAATTAATGATGCATCGTGACCCTGAGATAAATAGAGAACTGCTCGCCACAGCAACTTATAAGACAGTAATGTGTAAATGTTACTAAATGTTTCCTAAAAGAGGGAGATGGCTGAGATGTCTGTTCCAGATGAGTTCTGAGAATCTGCAGGGTCATCATGGGGCCTCCTGCAGTCAGTGAACGCCTGTTTAGTTTCCTTTTGTGCTCCCGATCGTCCTTATCATCAGAGATCTTAGTGATGTTTGTGTCAGCAGCCTCAAGTGATAATGTGAGATGACCTGTGATGAATCAACTTCCCATGGGTGCCTGGATTTAAGAAACAATATGAGGCCTGTTATCTGGATTAGTGTGGACATGGCCTCATAAGAACTGACAGATAAATGCTTGGGAATGCTGAAGCACATGTGGTCTGTCACGGTCCTCTGTGTGAATGTGTGTGTCCTTTGTGTGTCATGTCATGCTAAGGGTCTGGGATTGTCAAGTCTGCAGTTCCCATGTGGCGTTAGCACACACACACACACACACACACACACACACACACACACACACACACACACACCGTTCAAGCCCCCTACACCCTACTTCCTGTCCCTGTTGAAAGAATTCCAGCCATCCCTGCTCTCATCCTGGGAAGACTCCTCCTTTCCTTTCCTTTCTTTAGATTGACTTTCCTTCCCTGTCCTTTTCTCTTCCCTTCCTTTCTTTCTGTTTGTTCTGAGGTTACTGTAGTTCGTGTCCATGTGCTCCGCTCGTGGTTTGATGGTCACTGTCCTCACGCTCATCAAAACAAATTCTTTCCATATCTCCTCCTGTTTTCCTCTTCATGCACCATATTGGTCAGAGCGGGACGAGCCCATTCCTCCTCCTTGACGGATCACTTTGCTAACAAACTAAACAATGCTGTGTTTTCCTGTCAAAGGCAAAAGGAACATTATATTCTCAAGTCGAGCCCAAGCCAGACAGCCTGTCTGTCTGTCTGCTGGAAGCACAGTTCCTCACTTCCTAACTTTTTCCTTTGTATAATCCTCCATGAATTAAAAGTTCATGTCGTCATTCGACTGGTGCTTTTCTGGTGCTGAGTGTTTTTCACCATGTGAAACCTGCTAAAATCCTGAAGTATTCAGAAACTATGTGAACATCTGCATCTCTATTTCTGTTTACTTTTGACGGGTCAGAAATAATTAATCGTGCATAACTTAAAAATCAGATGTTGGTCTTTGGTGATGTGAAATCAGTTTATAAAACATCTGGTGTGTGTATTTTGAGGTTTTATTAAGTTGTGGCGCTGGTGTTCATGCTGTTTTGTTAATGTTTATTTAGACAGCAGCCCTCAAAGGAGCGTGCTCAGTACAACTCTAATGCCTTGAGAATGAGGGGGAGGATATTTTTCACTAAGCAACAAGTAAGAATAAGGCAAGAATACAAATGTAAATGGTAATTCCACTCTTTATCTAGCAACAAAATTACTTTTTGTTGTTGTTGTTGTTTTTAATTAAGTCTCTTTACTTTGGGTTACTGTTAGTGTTATGATAGTGTTATCCTATGATGTCCAGAGGATAAATCCTAAATCCTAAATTCAGTTCATCCAGATAGTGATCATGATAAGAGTAATACACAAAGGATTAGCACGTTTCATTGTGAGCATGTTACTAAGTCAATGGTAGCACTTAGCTCAAAGCTTGTTTGTTATTCTGGTCTGTATTATATGAACATTGCATTATCACAGAGTTGGCGCAGGCAAACAAACCTCGTAGTAAAATTCTCTGTAGACTCAGATGAGAGCGGCATGAATAAAGATATGAGCTATTTCATCTTTCTAAGCTCAGCTCGAGTCCGTTCATCTGACTCTCAGATTCAGTTCATCCACTGGGGCACTCATTTTTGTTAAACTCTGGGGAACAATTTCAAATGACGTCGATACAACTTGTGGTGTGTCAGGCCTCGTAATGCCCTTTTCCCAGAGACTCCAACATCAACATCTTAACTTCCTGTTGTGGAGCGGACTGAACCAATCCGCAGAATAAATTTAAAACCGGCCGTGGCTGGCATGTTCAAAACACACACTCACACCAACAGAAATACACAAATACACACACACACTCTTCAGTACTGAAGTAAACACTGGCAACAGACTCACCTTTCTTGAGTGTTGTTTAAGAGTGGAGATACACATTCTTAACCTCAGTGTGAGTCACACACACACACACACACACTCCTCAGTCCTGATGTTTTACAGAGATAAACTTTGGTGAGAGTTTTAAGTCTTCCATCTGCCAAGTTTCCCACTGTTTCCTAAAAACGTGTTACTTTTCCAGATACACACACACACACACACACACATGCAGACACCTTAGCCCTGTTGGAAGTTTTCCAGCGTCAACAAGGCATGAGGCATGAGGATGTTTGTTTGTCTTGTAGCTTAGCCATTAAGGTTCCCAGGTCTATTCTGTCTGTCACTCACACACATATAAACACATATGTTTGTACTGTAAACTGTGCTACACTCCATATAGCCCCTGACACTGACACCAATTGACCTTAACCCTTGAACCGAGTCTTCAAGGAAAAATTTGACATTTTGGGAAATACACTCATTCGCTTTCTTCCTGAGAATAAGATGAGAATAATACCACGCTCATGCATCTATGGTGAACATGAAGCTACAGTCAGCTAACAGCATCGTAAGATGAGAAACTGGTTAACTGCTAGCCCAATGCTAACTACATTACACAAGCTCACACCTGTACACATATCTTGTTTATTTAAGTGTTTAAATATGAAAATAGAGGGTGACGTGCCAAGCTATTTCTCAGTAAGGATCAGTAACTTCCCAAAAACAATCATGCTAATTAATGACCTTAAAGATGCTGTTAGATGGATTGAGTCACCTTTGGACAGAGTCCCTGTTTCTAGTTTTTATGCTAAGCTAAGTTAGCTTACTGCTGCAGGAGCTCCATATTTACTATACAAAGACAAGAGTGGTATCTCATGTAATTCAGCTGTGGTGTCTGTAGACATAAAAAAAATCATTCTATGGTAACAAAACTTGTTTTCATTTAAACATGAATGAAAAGTTTCTTTTCCATGAATCATACATACTGGACCTTTAACCCTCAAACAGCCCTGTGCAGAAGTCAGGAGAGGACTTTCAGAAAATCTGGGCACACATATGCACACTGTGTCCCTGCTTGATTCAGGCTCAGCGATAAGTAAAGAGGTGACCATCCCTTCCTCTCTTTCTCTGCCTTTGTCTATTTCGGTGTGTTTGTTCCAGGCGGGCAGCGGCTATGACCCTCCGGATGACCTCTGAGCCTTGACGGGGAGAGAGAGGAGAAGGAGAGGAAGGAGAGAGACAGACAGAGAGAGAGAGAGAGAGGAATGGAGGATTGTGGGAACGGAAGGAGGCTGGAGAGGCGGGAGGATCAGCCGTGGATGGGTGGCGAGGGGGAAGAATGGGTTAAACACGTGTATCTCTGCGTGTGTGTGAGGTGAAGAAGGTGTAGACCTTCACCTTTGTTTATGTGCATTAATTTATGTGTTCTTGCTCTGTGATATGTAATAGCACTCTGCAGCCAGGAAGGCGATACAGTGTGTTTGTGTACGTGCGTCTGTGTTTCTCTGAGAAGTGTTTATGTTAATAGCTCAGTATTTCGAGGCCTGAATGACACATTTATGGTGTCCCGTGTTATTTTGCCCTTGGTCCTCTTACATCATTCATTGTTTTGCTTTCCAACCACTCGCTGCTCGCTCTCTGGAAAACTCTGCTGGAAAAAGAGAGCTCCACTACACTTCTAGACTCTGTCTGCAAGGAGACCCTGTAGCATCTAAGCCACTTTCCTTTAAGGCTCAACATTGAAAACTGAGATGCTTGGCTAATTTTAACCATGTCACCAAAGGGTTGTTGAAATTACTGTAAAAAAACAGCAATGCTTTGTTTAGAATCTTTATCCGTCTACATTTTAGTCAAGATAATTTACATAAAATATTATTTGTGCTGTGAAAATAGACAGACTTGACAGCTGTCAGCTCAGGAGCCTGTCACACACAAAAGACTTCCTGAATCATCACAGTTTGATCCTTTTGTTTGACTACTTGGAGGCAGCAGAAACAGCCACACGTTGACATTGCATTAAATGTGTATTTCATTTCAGTTCATCAATATATCTATCATTTTTCTCATAGCAACTAGAGCTTTGCTAAACTATTAGTCACAGCCCATGGTTGTTAAGGTCAGGAAAAGATTTAGCACTGCCCAAATGGTTTCCAAAGAAAAGCTCAGGAAGCCAGCTGTGGACGGCACTTTAACAGACGTTAACCAGACGTACATTTACTAAACCGATCTTCATCTGTAAAGTCTCTTCTGTTTTTATGTTTGATAACACTTCACATGAATTATAAATCTCAACTTTGGGTCACTTTCTTTATTTTCAAACACGGCAAAAAAGACTCAGACAAGCCAGACAAAGTTTTTAGGATTTATGGGAAGATCTTTCACTTTCAGACTACAGACATCAACATCCAAATCCTTGGCTTTGTATAGTCACCATTCACCCTGACTCTCTCCTTATGACTCTAATGTGGTAGATGAATGTAGTACTTCATTCAGTTGAACAAACTTAGTCTGTGAATGTAATCTAGGCAGAGATTGTTAGATGTTGCCAGAGCAGACCTGGGAAAAGCAATGAGTGATGAATAAACAAACACAGTTGCATATTATTACTTTATTGATTTATGTCACACTCGCTCTGAACAGCTGAGTGGACCTGCAGAGTTGGGAGGTGATTAATTATTCAATTAATATGAAAAAGATTGATTAGAGTCCATTTAAACATTCATCTAACACACGCTGCCAAGTCCTCCAAGTCAGCCATTACATTTCATTTTGAAATAGAGCTCTTGACTCATCAGAAAACTACCTTTGAGTAAAAGTGTTTCAACTGTTGGAAAGGGAAGGGAGTACTCGAGGTCAAAGGTCAACAGAAGGGAGGTTCCATGTTGCTCAATGAGTCAAGATCGAGTATTCATCAGATGGAGGAACAGCTGCAAACCACTTTACTTCCTCTGAGGTCATCTCTCTGATCAGTGGGCCTCTTTTCTCTTTTCTCATGTCTCTCTCACTCTGGTTGTTGTTAGCTGTGTGTCTCTGTGCCCAAACACAGCTGTAAACATGAGAAAAGGCTTGTTAAAACTATTTTCTCTCCTCTTTTTTCTCTGGACTTTTCTACATTATATTTTTTCCTCTTTTTTTCTCTGCTCCCTCTTCAGTCTGCCACCCCCGAGGCTCTGCAGTTTGCTTCAATCACAGCAAACTAAATGGAAACACATGAAGGCTCATTTACTCACAGATTCCCAGAATTCCTTGCTATGAGGTCACTCAGTGTCTCAGTTGTGTGTCGCTCATGAGTTTCACTGCTCGGAAATGGAAATACAACCCTACACTCCCTGGCAACCACTGTGGGATGGATGTTATGGCTATGTGGGTCAGGACGACTGAGGCCAAAGCATTTAAAGTTATTTAGACAATGAGTTAGGGTTTATCAAAAAGGACGCTAATCCAGAGAAAGACATAATGATGCAAGGAATAACTGATATTCCTTCACAAAAATTAGCTAAGAGGGTGGATGAACATCAACCATGTTTTATCACAAGTAACATTGTCCTTATTTTGTAGACTAAAATCAAAAATTTAAACGCTAAATGTAATTCTGGATTTTGAGAAGATCTATAATGTATGCACAAACATCTGGAATATCACAGATGAAACATGACCTGTCATCAGTTAAGTGTTGGGAGCAGAACAGATGGAGTATTTGCATGTAATAACTCCATCTGTGAGAAACATGTATATTCTAACCAACATGATGTCAGGGTGAATTTAGGGGGTTCACTGAGTTTGTATACAAGTTTTAAGGAGCAGGTCGGTAAACTTTCTGGGAAGGAGACTGGAAGTGATTCAACAGCAGAACTTTTGTTTAATCTTGATGATTGTATTGTGAAATCTATGAGACGGCTGTCTCAAGGGGACGAATTCATTCCACCTGGCTGAATGTGCCTGTTGCATAATAACGTACAATGAGAGAGGACAGACTGGTTCTTGCTGTATTCTTGTCAGACAGGCTCGCTTTACAGAACCAAGATGGTGCCATGTTACAAAGGGCAAACAAATATAATCTCTCTCCGTCTTCCTGTAATCCTCTTTTTTTTTCCACCGTTCTTTTCCTGCTTCAGTTTGTTCACAGAGTTTCAGACTGCACACTGGTCCTCAAGCTTCGCTCAGGGTTAAACTCTGTCTCCACCCCCCACTTGTCTCTCAGAGCTGGAGGAACACCAACCTCCCCCGGGGTCTTTGCATGGGGCTACACCTGGGGGCCTGGTGCAGAGAGTGTATATCAGTGTGTTAGAGAGAGAGAACATCATGGTTTCATGGATCCTCAAGCGGATCCACCCCATACTGTACTGATTACATCTTGATTTACTTAGGTGATGTCATATCTGAGTGTGTGTGTGTGTGTGTGTGTGCGTACGCCAGTCCCTGCTGTGTGATATAACCACATCTTTGACTTGGTGTAATTCACTACTTATCTAGTTTACACATTCCGATTGGCTTCAAACACTCACAGGGTGACAGATAAGGAGTGTGTGTTCTCTGTGTGTGTGTCTTGTTTTTAGAAAAAATGAAACTTTTGGCTTCAAGGAACTCAAAACTCCAAAGAGATCAAGAGTCCAGCAACACTTGTAGTACAGAGAATGACTTTATTGTGAGACTAACACTGACATGCAACATGAATGTGTAGTTTGATGTCCCCAGTGAAAGCCACAATGAATCTTACAGTGTTGCTAGTTGTGTCTGAAACCCTAAAAGTAACCCTCTCACGTTGGTTCAGGGTCCTTCTGTTAGTGTGCAGTCTTCTTGTGTAATGCTGCTTCAGTGGAAAAGACGCCCATCTTACTTTGCAGACGAGCACAAAGCACACACCAGCGGACGAGTGAATAGGGAATGGGTTTAATTTGCCTTGTAGGCATCCTGCAGGAGCTGTAAACAAGATGTGTCTGCAGACTAACCTGCAAACAGCAAACGTCTGCATTCTTCATTTGTTAAATCCTCATTACATCGCTGTAATTATGCTGAGTGCCAACCCTGATGGGGCCACCAGAATGTGCCTGCAAACTTAATGCTCCAGCAAGTCTCCACTGAGCCAGCAGTAAAAAAAAGTGGAGGCCCATTTAAATGCCTAATTAGTCCTCATAATGCAGAGGCTTTATAACTCTGTGGAGAAAACAAACCAAACATTGTGTTTGTTTGACCCAGATACTGCTGCTGCAGCTACAGACAGAGCATCAGATCAGAAGCTGCAGATCTCATATCAATACGTACACTTCATTATTCAGAAATTCTGCAACCAGATGCCAAAAACCTGCACAGCATGCTCCTGTGATCACTTTATATCAGACAAACAATATTAAAACTGGTCTCAGTACTAGTGATGAGACAAGTCACATTACACCATCATGGTTGAATTCACTGTCTCCCACGAGCCTGAAATATTTCCTGACACTGTTGCATAGCAGCAGGATTTAATAATAAAGATGAATGAATTCAAATATAGATTCTGCAGACCACGTTTGCTTTACCTATTTACAGAATCACACACTGAATTAGTGCAGCTTTTAAAAGCATTAAAAAATACTCTTGCCCTGCAAACAGTGGCAGCTGTGAGCTGCAGATTGCAAAGCTAGGTCTTCAAATGGAGCCTGACAATTATGGGACAACTGGGATTATTCAAAGTGAGATGATTTTTGCACAAATGGTTGCCTCTATGAACAATAAACAAAGCCTGGTGAGAGACTGCTCCTGTTTTTGGAATCACTCCATAATAGCTTGGCTACTGGGGCTTCTGCCTGCCTGCTGTTAAGCAAATGAAAGGACAGAGCCTTCATCACCTCCACACCGTCCGTCACAACACAGATCAACAGTAAGACGGCTCCCTGACTGGCTGCATGAGGTGGACAGGTGGTCAGAAAAACTATGACTTGTCAGTTTCACCTGCAGCTTTGGGCGTCATGTTTAACAATGACATTTTTAAGAAGAATTCATCTGTTTTGATGTATAATTTCTCATCCTTTGAGTTTTTATGGCTTCACACCTGTTGATCAAAGAGGTGGTGAGAGGCGGTACTCCATCAGCAGCGTTTCTTGTCTTTGATGGTGAAATTGATCAATGACATAGTTTTATACAGACTGTCCCTCTTTGTCAGACCAGCTCTGATGGTTTGTCACAGACTGATTTAAAAGCCTGTTGTTTTTCAAACCACTGACCAGTTTGAACTGAGTCAGATCAGATTCATGTTGACATCTGTAATGCTTCTTTTTATCTTTCCTGTTTAATAATTGATGATGTGAAAGTGATCAAACTCGCTTCTCTCAATGAGACTTCTCTCATTGGTTACTTATTCTGATGTCTGCTGGTGTCAATGCAGTGAATGTAAAACATTATAATACCGGAAGCTAAGAAATGTTTCTTTTAAAATAAAACCACGCACATCTCGTTTGTATTTGCCAATATAATTCATGTGTAGTAGTTCCTAGTTAAGACATCTGTGTGATGAGGTTTTATGTTTTATGTTGTCTGCTACTAGATGGATCCTGACCATGCGCCCACTCCTAACGTACAGCATATGTTCCCAGATGAAGATTTTAATTTGAAATTCCCAACAGGATGTTGTTTGTGCTGCTTCCAGCTGCTTTGACGGCGCTCCTGTCGGTGAGAAGCCGAGCCCCCTTTACTTTCCCCGTCCAGAGCGCTCCAGAGTCAGTTTAATACCCGCCTGTAAGAGGTTTACCTGCCCAGAAGCTGAGCTCTGTGTCGGTGGATTGTACGACTGAACTCCAGTGATTTTATTTCCAGAAGAGAGACAGAGAAACATCAACCTGACGGTAAATATCACCGATAATTCACAGATTTTCTCTCTGTGGTGCTTTTATTTGTGTTATTTGTGTTATTTGTGTGTGTTTAGATGTGGACAGTGGTCGCTCTCTGGACTCTGCCTACCTGTTGAATAGACCGACTGTATTCTATTGTGTGACCAACAAAAAGAGCAGAAAGTGACCAGTGTAACAGTTTATCTGTCAACATAAAAGCCTCGGACACACTGCGCGAGACACTCCCTTCGGTTCCAACGCGCGCAACGTGCGCACTTTGTCATGTGTGTGTGTGGAGTGTGTGTTTTATCCGCGGGGGAAACTTTCAATTTAACACGCACCTGATTATGATTCATTGTTTTTATGAAATATTATTAACTGTTGTAGCCTGAAGTTACATAAAGGGGCTGTTTTTTTAAGTGTGTCCGCCTATAGCGTAATTTGGTAACACACTCTTGTGGTTCTGCTCCTGTACTCCATGTTGAGACGTTATATTTGTTTTATCCATCAGTCATCACTGCACAGTAACAGTTTAGTCTATCAGACAGTCTCACCCAGTCTGATATCTAAGCAGATTAAGTGTTAGAGGAGCAGATGTGGCGCGTCCTGGCTGCTCCTGTGTGACATTCACCAAAAAAGGAAGAACAAACCAGCGACAGGAAATATTACACAATTTCAAAGCGTGTCCAGTGATTCAGACTCAGGTAATAACTGCTACCTGTGGTGCTGCACGAAGAAACTCCTCACTGCTGCCAAAGACGGGAGTGTGTCCCGCTGCTATCTGACTGTATATGTTAGTGGTCTACTGCAGAGTATTTCACAACAGCTGCCACCAAATGGAACAACAATAACTGAATTTTATTGAACCTTAAAGGCGGATCACACAATCAAGGTGAATTAAATGTCAGTATTGAATGTTCCATGTCAACCAATCAGCGGGATTATTAGCCTGATTGAAAATAGCTGTGTTGTATCTGTGACTGTGGATTAGACCAGAAAGAGAGAGATCTGTTCCACTGGTACCAATCAGTCAGCAGACAGTCTGCAGGAGGACAGAGAGGCTGCCGTTATATAACACACACACACACACACACACACACACACACACACACACACACACACACACACGCTTTATTCTTGAACTTGCTATCTTCTATCTCTAATCTTTAGGCTCCAGCAGCGCTGTTGGCCTGCTCTATGTTTGTTTTTGATGAGTGGTTTTGGTTAATGCAGTAGTGGCATCCATTAGAGATTTATAAAGGGGGAAAGGAACGTGGACCAAAACCTGTTCTCAGATTTGTAAGACTCCGTGAGACATGAGTCCGATACAGTTGAATCGGTGAGTCCTCATTGCATCACCAGGTGTCAGGAATATAAACACATTCATATTTAAAACAGCAATAAAACGAGTTCACTCTGTAATACAGACAGGCAGCTTCAGTACTTTATGGTAAAAACAAACGGATTAGTGCAGACGAATAAAAAGCTCTTTTGTCAACAGTCGCCTGCTGTGCGTAATTACGCATGACGCAAGAGACTGCGGACAACAACAGTAAAGGAGCGGCGCTGCCGTGCGTTCAGGGCTGATCGTTTGTATGTTTGTCCCAGAAGATGACAGGGCTCACGGGTGGCTCGCTGATTTTGTTGTAGTGGAGACAAGCACCAAATGGAGCCTGAGAGCAGAAACAGATGTCAGATCAGCCTCTCCTGCGGCTGGTTGCATCATCAGCAAGTGACGCTTCAGTGATCAGTGTTTAAGAGACACGCTGACCGGGAGGAGGAATCTGTGGATGTCTCTGTGTGTGAGGGCTGAGACCTGGTTTAGGCTTATGGTTAGATTTAGGGTGTGTGTGTGTGTGTGTGGTGTGTGTGGCTCTGGGAACCTTTATGGCTAAACTGTAGGACAAACAAACACTCAGCTCATGTCTAATTGACCCTGGAAAGCCTCTAGTGTAAGTGTGTGTGTGTATGAATCACTCTTCATTGATTGAATTTCCTCATTAATGAACAGCTGAGCTGCAGTATTATTACCTACATTCAGCTCACCGACCTTTTGTGAGTGAAAACAGGTCAAACTGGTGTAAACGTTGGAAGTTCTTTTGTCAGTTTATAACAGAGGCTGTAAACAGTTGGTTAAATTAGCTTCAGTGGTTCAAAATAAATGAATGAATACGGCTTTGTCGTGACCACCGACCCTTAAATTCAGATAAACGAGCCCAGAAACTACAAAAATGTCCAAAAACAAACTCGATATTGAAGACGGTGTCTGATCGTGTCGGATCACAAAGCTCGTTTAAACTTTGGCTTCTTGATAAATGAGATCTGACGTGAGATTCAGGCCCTCGGTAGTTTTGCAGTAGGACGAAGGTGATTTGTGTGTGTGCTTAGTCATCCTGCAGACTTCACACATGCAGATTTATGACTTCAGTTCCCTTATTTGGATGAAGGCAGATCGCCCACATCCCATCCTCCCTCTGAATCCATTCATCAGTGGGAAATATGTTCAAAACAGAATCTGTCTTCAGCACTTCAGCAGGCCTCGCTCCACCCTCCTGAACCAGTTCTGGCTGGTTCGGTTCTGGTTCTGATTTTTCTGTGTATTTGCATGGTTGTGGTCAAACTTTTGTGACAGTCTGGTTGTTTACGTGGCGTTAATGGAGCAGACAGTGCTCGTCCTCCTCCTCATTAGACGTGGGAGTTTGTTAACACTTTGATTCATTTGCTCCATTTATTTGCTGGACTTCAGCAGTAAGAATAAAGTTGTTATTGTTTTTCTTTGTCTTAAAATGAGGGCTGACAAGTTAATGTCTCATTCTTTATGACTCTCTGAGGCTTAAATTAGCCTGAGCTGTCTAAGATCTCATTTCTAATGTGTCTGTGGCTCAGACGCTCTTACAGACTTCAGACTGTTTTCCTTCTCATTTGTGGTTGATACAAGTGGAAGAACAGTCGTATGAATAAAGAAACTAACCTCCAGCACAGTTTAACAATCTGTGATGTTATTTCTTTACTAAATAATGTAGCTGAGTTCAGATCAACCTTTAACCTGTGTGTGTCTCAGTCCTTTACCTTAACCTGACCACACACACACACACACACACACACACACACAGCTAATCTTTTATAAAGAAACAGAGTTCATCAGTTTCTAAAATATGCAGAATTATTATAAATTGAATCTCAGGATATAATTCAGTTCATGAGTAAGAACAAGCTGAAGATTCTTCAGCTGTTTGTGGCTAATTACTGCTAATTACTGAGCACAAAGTACAGCTGGAGCTGTACAGTCGGTTTATAGACGTTAAACGCTGACAGGATGTTGGTGCTACGTGAAAAAAGGGATCAAAGTTACTGTAAAACATCCTCCGAGCCAAAGTTCATGACTTTCAATGAAAATCTGATAACGATGCTGGAGAGAAGTCAGAGGATTCATCGCCATCATCTGACAGTCCGTCTAACATTTGCTGAGATATTTCAGTCTGGACCGTCAGGCCGGCGCTGTGCAGCTCATGGCTGAGAATGACGAGTCTTTGTGAAGTCTTTTGGGTGGATTTATCAGAAACTGGTCAGGGTGAGTCTGCAGTGACAGACGTGTGTCTGATCAGATGTGTGTCAGCATCAGCTGATTACAGCAACAGTAAGTGTATCTGCTGAGTCACACCTCACTCCCCCCCGTCTGGAGCGGCTTCTGTCAAACTCCAGCTGAGACGGTGACTCAGCAGAAGATCATTAATGGAAACTTCATGACTTTGTCACTTAGCAGCTGTTTGATAGTGTCAGTGAGTCTGGACAAACAAATATCGCCTCCATGTCTTCAACTCAAATCAAGTTTCATCCACTTCTTGATAATCTGAACTTTCACCATGACGAGATTATTCCAGAGTTTTCTGGTCTTCTTATGTAACAGACTATTTCAGTCTGTTTTTTGTCTTCATGTTTAAAGACGGGAAAAACCTGATAGCTGGTGGTGAAAGCTCGTCGTCCCCGGGGTGGCTAACGTCATTCTGGGGCTACACATGAAGTTCTGTTGAACTCTGCGTGCTGCAAAGACTCGACTCCACCAAAAATGAAATATCGCTGTGGGTCGGCTCTCGGAGGAACACCGCTGACTGTTGGTGTTGTGAGTTTCCAGAAAAGTCGCAGGAGGATTCTGGTTTTCAGACGAGGGGACGCTGTGATCAAATCCACATGTGACCATTTTCACATGAAAGAATAGACACAGCTTAAATGAAGAGCTGTGAACTGGGTCACCATCTCAGGTGCATCTCTGTGAGGTTCACACACACACACACACCTGCATGTCATGTGTCACTGTGATGATGATCCACACGGTGATCCACGCGGTGATCCACGCGGTGATCCACGCGGTGATCCACGCGGTGATCCACATGGTGATCCACACGGTGATCCACATGGTGATCCACACGGTGATCCACACGCTGATCCACACGGTGATCCACGCGGTGATCCACACGGTGATCCACACGGTGATCCACACGCTGATCCACACGCTGATCCACACGGTGATCCACGCGGTGATCCACGCGGTGATCCACGCGGTGATCCACACGCTCCTCAGTAAACATTAAAGCTCGTCTGTGAAGCCAAAGTCACAAGATGAACATCTACACGCTGATTTTTTTTAGTGCTCTGCTGCTTACTTTAAAGAATGGTGAGCATACAGCGAGGACACTAAGAATACACATCTGTACTCATCGTTACATAACCATCTACGGTCTAATCTGCATTACAGGACTCTGGTTTGTAAGTTAATTGATGGCTAAGCCTCTGAACACAGTGGAGCTCTTCATGTTTAAAGTGTTGAATACAGAGGAACGTCAGGAAGGTGTTGGCATCACAAGATCACAGAGCCTCAGGCAGGACCTGACTGTCATCCCATAATTCACAGTGTTGGTGTCAGGCTTTGAGATTTTTCAGTGATAACAGGTCGTCACATGAGACGAGCTTTTAAAGGCAGCAGTCTCTCTGCACTCGAACTAATCTGAGGGTCATTTTGTTCACTGATTCATCGTCTGACTCACTGAGAGGCTCCTCAACAGCCGCAAGACCTCAAGTCACACATTTTCACATAATTTGGGGGCAGGCAGACCCTTCTTAGCAAACACTCGGGATTCCTGGAGTGTTTTCCATCATGTGTCCTCTGAAAAAAAGGTTGTAAATCTCCTCCCGCCTTCATTCCTCTCGCTCCCCCCGCCTCCTGCTTCCTCCCTTCCCCTTTGCCCCATCGATCTCCCCTCGCCTTTCCTCCCTCTCTCTTCATCTCTGACTCCTTTTTTTCTCATTTTCTCCTCACAGATCAACGTGTTGATGTCACATTCCTGAAGTTTCTGAAGAACTCAGAAGAACCGACCCAACAGCAGACGGAGAGGCTGCCAGAGATCTTATTCTTCATCCCTTCATCTTCTCTGTGTGCGGAGAGATAAAGGCGAGCGTGTGTGTGATTTGAAGGAAAAGGACGCAGCGTTTGATTTGGATATGGCTTTTCTGTGTGTGAGGGAAAGTCAGAGGGAGCTGAGCTGAGCTGAGGTCAAGGCCTTCCTCCTCTCCCTCCAGAGTCACATGTCAGTGTGAGGCTCAACCCCCGGGTTGCTATCACTACACTGACCGACCTAAATACTTGTATAGACACTTGGAGCAGCACAGACCGGATCGCTCAGTTTGGAAAGAGCTTCAAGAGTTTCATCTCTCCTGTGAGAAACTGACAGCTACTCAAAGACTGAATCACCTCACCGGCAACATGCCAGCAAAGACACCAATGTACCTAAAAACTACAACTCCAAGAAGGGGAAGAAGCTGAAGCTCCGTGACGTCCTCTCAGGTGACATGATCAGCCCCCCGCTGGGTGATGTACGTCACAGCGCCCATGTGGGGCCTGAAGGTGAGGGTGACATGTTTGGAGACGTAGGCTTTCTCCAGGGAAAGATGAACATGCTGCCGTCGGTGAGCCGGACACAGAACGGGCACTCACGCTCGCACAGCGTGGAGAGAAGCCAGGATGATGGCGTCACCACCAAACAGGACTCACACAGCTACGCCTACAACGGTTATCACTATCAGCACTCCTCCACCGGCCTGCTGAAGAACACCATCTCCATGCCTGTGTTCATTGCCCACGAACAGGCTCCACCAAAGCCTCCACGCCTCCACCTGGACGACCCCTCCCCACCTTCTCTGCCTTCCCAGCAAAACCACTTCCACCACCATCAGCAGCCAACAGGGACGAGCCACAAGCAGGCCAACGGCTACAGTCACACAGACGGCCACAGCCAGCAGCACCCGACTCCGTCGCTCTTTGAGAACGGTCTGGTTGGCCGTTTGGCATCAGAGCCCTGCAGAGACATCTCCCTCTCCCCCAACATCCGCAGGCTGGTCCCCTCCTCTGGCTCCTTCTCAGAGGTCTCCTCTGAGGACTCCATGTCGGAGAACCTCGGGCCCCTGGACGTTCGCCGGGGCCTCAGCCTGGATTCTGACGCCGGCCTGAGCAACGAGGATCTGAGGAGTGAACGCAGTGAGTCACCCTGCACTCCCTTCCAGATGGCCAGTCTTACAGCCTCATCCGGTGTGCCCCGGTCAGACTCTATGGCGGGGTTAGACCTGGATCTGGGCCCATCTATTCTAGAGGATGTCCTGAGTATCATGGACCGCTACAAGACTGAGGACAACCGCTGCGAGCTGTGAAGAATGGAGAGATTAATTTGATGTACAGATATTTTTTATACATGGTTTATACAGATACTAAAGGAGGACAAGGGATGGAGAACTTTGGAGTGGAGGGTGGAGATTTAAGAGGTGCTGGGACATTGCTGCCCAACATGACAACAGCCAAGGCAACAGGCTGGTCCTTAGGAGCCTTTATCAAAGCTGAACCTCAGACTCATGAACACTTAAACGCTAAGCTAACAAAGAGAAGAACTGCCGTCTGATATCACACATTCCTCTTTTCTTTGGACAAAATGCCAGCCACTACGCGCAGTGTATTGTCTCCTAATCAGACCTGTGCTGAGAATTTTCTGCTTGTTAATGGTTAACAAACTGCCAACTGAGTGAGATGTGAGCGTCTGTAGACTGACTCTGAGAAATCAGCAGCTGTGAAGGAAATTCAGGAGCGGCAGGACTCACTTATCTGTCGTGGAAACAGCTACTGAGTTTAAATTACACAAACTAAACTGAACAAAAAACATAGTTTTAATGCTGAAGCTCATTCTGTTCGGATTTATTCTGGCTGCCTGAAATGTTTTAAATGTTTCTGAATATTAATATCTTCACTGTTTACTGTAATGCTTCAACGCCAGATGAAATGTGAAGAACTTCTGAATTTTCTGTCCCTCTGTGACGGATGAGGATGTGAGCTGTGCGGTCTCTAACTGCCCTCTAGTGAAGCTTTTCATCCCAGCAGCTCAGTGACAGACTTCTTTCTTTTGATCAGATGGAAACTGAGGAAGATTTTCTTTCTAGTTCAACATGAAATGCTTTATGTGTAAGAAACATGCTGCTTTCTAGATCATCTACATCTTCTTCTCATGTTGTGGCTCACTGTCGGCCTCCCTAACACTCACTGTCTGCATTATCACAGTAGCCTATTATTCAAATGTCATTTATGATGTATAAATGTAAGAATAAAACGTTCCTATAAAGAAAACCGAGGCTTTGTGGACATTTTTTCACACAGAAACACAAACAGACGGCTGCATATTGAAACACGCTGCATATTTTTTAAAACTTTGACACAGTGAATGTCTTGGATCGCTGTTAAAATTATATTTTAAATATGAAGTATTAATTCAACACGTCAACACAACATCATTTTATTTCTGACTGCTTTGAGTACAGGCGTAGAAGAGTATTTGTCGCCCTCCAGCGGTCATGGTGTAAACTGCAACATATTACATTAGTAAAAAGAGCGTCAATGTAGCCATGATGGCGTACTACAACTTCCGGTATGTACTTCCAAAGTATAATGACAAAACTAAAGCGATTAAAACTTAAGTGAAAGTAATGATCCAGGAAGTATAATTATCAGTCCAGCAAGCATTATTTACGAGGTCCTCCACTACCACCACCAACAATAACGGCTACGTTACGGACTGACTTGCTAACATGTTAGCCTTGCTAACGGACGAGTAGCCTAAAGACTCCTTCTCGTTACCTCACCATGCGCCTCGTCTCCGGTAATCTACCGTCTGACACTCGGAGGAGTTGACACTAACTACAAGAGAATTATATAAGTAGATGTGTGTATGCTTTAGCTCGCGTCCATGGCGTTGCTTTATTCTGAAAGTGTTCACAGGAAGTATTAGACGTGAATGACGTTATTTTTACTAATTTAATATGTTGCAGTTCAGTACTGTGACCACAAGAGGGCAATAAACTCTCACAGCCGTCTGTGCGCCGGTGTCTGCATGTGGCCCTCTAGTGGCCACATACAGGAACCGCAGCCTAAAAGGTGAAAATAGCATCGATGCAGACATGACAGCACATTATCGTTTCCGGTAAGGACTTTCATAATAAGATTCTCCGGTAAAGCCTTTCAAAATATAGTGACGAAGTTTAAACTGAAGTTGAAATGAAATTATAATCGTCAGAAAGAATTAGTTGTAAGCTTCTTCATATCACCGATCACCGTCTATAGTCCCGTGATAGTCTGACACGGTGAAGTTGAGAGTAACCACGAGAAAATGAGCTATTACACACGAGATGGTTTGCCGTCACTTTATTTTGAAAGTGTTTACCGGAAGTATTAGAAGTAAGTGACGCTGTTTTTACTAATTTGATGTGTTGCAGTTCATCACTGTGACCACAAGAGGGCAGTAGGTGCTCGCTGTATGTGTGTGTGTGTCACAGCGTCCCCTGGCGGCCATAGACGGGAACTTAAAAGCTATACGCTTCAAGTTAGCGTCAATGTACGCATAGTATCACATCCACCCGGTAAGGACTTTCAAAATAAACTTTTCAATATAAGCTAGGATGTAAATTTACGCGCCGTGACTCGTGGGTTGGAAATATGCTCTCCTTCATCGAGGATTTTTTTTTAGCATTTCATCCGGTTCCTACTATAGACTGTACAAAGCAGACATGTTTGTCTGCACAGATGAAGAAGAAGTATTCATTCTTCTTCCCTCCATCGGAGGCGGTAATGCGCATGTGAACAAACCAGACGCCATAGAAGAAGAAAAAGAAGACGAAGAAGTGGCGCAGCACTGCAGCGTGTTTGTTTGTTTGGTGTTTTAACACTGAAGTTATCAATGAATGTTTCAAGATAACTGAAGAAACTGACGAGGAAGAGGAGCGGCTACAAACATCGTACAAACATGAAGTGAGTTTTATATCAACACAGGAAATAAATCAATAAATCATTCATGTTAGCTTGATTTGCATTGAGTTAGCTGGCACAGCCTCAGCTGATATTAAACTGGCTGTCGCAGTTTATTCAGCTCGTCGTGTGTCTGTCTGTGTTCACATTAGCTTAGCTTCACACACACTCTGTCAACACACAGAAACAGACTGTCTGTTTTATTTCAGGCTCAACATCGACGGTCTGTTGGTGTATTTTCCGTATGACTACATCTATCCTGAGCAGTACTCCTACATGCTGGAGCTGAAGAGGACACTGGATGCGAAGGTGGGCGGTGTTTAATGTGTCTGTCACAGGCATGGGCAAACTGTTCCACAGAGGGCCGGTGTGGCTGCAGGTTTTTGTTCCAACCAACCAAGAGCACACAGTTTGACCAATCAACTCTCTGAAGACTGAGATCAGTTGATTAAATGAGTCAAGTCTGGTGTGCTGCTGCTTGGTTGGAAGGAAAACCTGCAACAGTTTGCCCAGGCCCGGTCTATCAGGTTATTCTGCAGGATGCAGATCAATCGAGAAATAAATTCACAGGACAGACACATGGAGGTAACTGCGTCCTCTCGTGGAGGTAACTGCGTCCTCTCGTGGAGGTAGCTGCCGTCCTCTCGTGGAGGTAACTGCGTCCTCTCGTGGAGGTAGCTGCGTCCTCTCGTGGAGGTAGCTGCCGTCCTCTCGTGGAGGTAGCTGCCATCCTCTCGTGGAGGTAGCTGCGTCCTCTCGTGGAGGTAGCTGCCGTCCTCTCGTGGAGGTAGCTGCCGTCCTCTCGTGGAGGTAGCTGCGTCCTCTCGTGGAGATAGCTGCCGTCCTCTCGTGGAGGTAGCTGCCGTCCTCTCGTGGAGGTAGCTGCCGTCCTCTCGTGGAGGTAGCTGCGTCCTCTCGTGGAGGTAGCTGCCGTCCTCTCGTGGAGGTAGCTGCCGTCCTCTCGTGGAGGTAGCTGCCGTCCTCTCGTGGAGATAGCTGCCGTCCTCTCGTGGAGGTAACCGTTGTCCTCTCGTGCTGTTCAGGGTCATGGAGTCCTGGAGATGCCGTCAGGAACAGGGAAGACCATCTCTCTGCTGTCTCTCATCGTTGCCTACCAAAGGGTGAGTTTAGCTGTGTGCATGTGTCGACTTTCAGACTGTGCTGGAGTTCTTGTCCTCTGACTTTCCATCAGCTGACACATGGACACATTAATATGTTTGGTTCTGTCTCTGTCTCAGGCCTTTCCTTTGGAGGTGACTAAGCTAATATACTGCTCTAGAACAGTTCCTGAGATCGAGAAGGTGAGTCATTGTCAAACAAAATCACACTCAGCATGAAGTGAAGATGTGTGAATAAAAGTCATCAGAACTCGTATCATATATTTGATCTGCTGTCTGATCAGGGTCGTGGAGGAACTGAGGAAGCTGATGGAGTTTTATTGCAAGCAACAGGAGAGAGCAACAACTTCCTGGCTTTGGCTCTCTCCTCCAGAAAAAACCTCTGCATCCACCCAGAGGTACGAACAACTGCAGCGTCTTTTAGATACAGAACCGAGCTTCAGTTCTTCTTTGTGTCTGCTAAATGTCTGACTGTAAATGCTCGTCTACCTTCACTCTAATCAGGACTGTGTCCTTCTATCCAGGTGAGCGCTCTGCGCTACGGTAAGGAGGTTGATGGGAAGTGCCACAGTCTGACTGCTTCATACATCCGTTCACAACGTCACAGCGAGCCCGACCTGCCTCTGTGTCGCTTCTATGAGGTAAGAAGTCACCTGACTTCATCCAGTTCAAACCGGTATATTAATGATGTGGTTCAAGTTGTGTGTTTGCTTGAAAAGATCAAAATGATTCAGTGATGTGTGAATGTGACGTATCTGTCTGCTGCTCGTTTCTCCTCTCTTGGCTCTGGTTTGTGTGTGCAGGAGTTTGATGCAGTCGGCCGACAGGTTCCTCTTCCTGCTGGCATCTACAACCTTGACGACCTGAAAGACTTTGGCAGGAGGAAAGGCTGGTGTCCGTACTATCTGGCACGCTACTCAGTACGTTGCAGCACAGACTGCTGCTAACAGGAAATGTGTAGCTCGCTGTGAAAGATGTTTCGTTGTAATTTGGGAAAGTCGTTTCAGAGTAATGTTGTGATATTTGAAGCGTGTCATGAAGGCTTAGCTGGTCTGGTTTCCTCTCTTCTGTCTTTAGATCCTGCATGCTAACATAGTAGTGTACAGCTACCACTACCTGCTGGACCCCAAGATTGCTGATCTGGTGTCCAAAGAGCTGGCCAAGAAGTCTGTAGTGGTGTTTGATGAGGCTCATAATATAGGTGAGAATATTTAGTGCAATCAAGTTCATTTATTATATTTAATGTATTTATATACTATGTAAGTGTCAAGTGACAAAAATCTGAGATCTTAACATCAGCTAATGTAAAGATGACTCACAGGAAGAGCTTTAATGTTTCCTGCCACCTCTTCTTATCCGTCTATCCCACACTTCAGACAATGTGTGTATCGATTCCATGAGTGTGAACATCACCAGACGAACGCTCGACCGCTGCCAGAACAACGTGGACACACTTCAGAACACCATTCACAAGTAAGAGCCCGGCAGAGGTCGACAGGAAGTGTACTGAAACACTGAAACAACCTTTAAAAAATATTTCAAGCCTGTCATTGAAAAGTGAAGAAGGATCGGTTAAGGTGAATGGGACGTACCTGTCATCACCTCCAGCACTCACTTCCTTTTGTCCTCTGTGTCCCGCCTCCTCTGCCATCTGATAGGATAAAGGATACAGACGCTGCTAAACTGAAGGAGGAGTACAGGCGATTGGTGGAAGGGCTGAAGGAAGCCAATGTTGCCAGGGAAACGGACGTCTACCTCGCAAATCCTGTGTTACCAGATGAAATTCTTCAAGGTGGGACTGGACATCATTGTGAATTCTGAATGACTGTTGAGATAAAAGCTGACACAGTTTTTCTTGCTGCTCCCTCTCAGAGGCGGTCCCTGGCACTATTCGCACAGCAGAGCACTTTGTTGGTTTCTTGAGACGTTTCATGGAGTATCTGAAGTCTCGTCTGAGGGTCCAACACGTCGTACAGGAGAGCGCCCCGCAGTTCCTCAAAGACATATTTGACAAAGTCTGCATCGACCGCAAGCCTCTCCGGTCAGTGTCTGCTTCACAGCCATGTGGCCTTCAAGTGATCATGTGTTCACTCATTCTCTCACATCCTCACACACTCACCTCTTAAACACACGCTCAGCTGCTCTCTTCTTGTGGACAGGTTGTCTCTTCATAATCTTTTATCCGTCCCTCTCCAGGTTTTGTGCAGAGCGGTTACAGTCTTTACTAAGAACTCTGGAGATCGCCGACATCGCAGACTTCTCAGCTGTTACACTCATCTCCAACTTTGCTACCCTGGTCAGCACGTACAGCCAAGGTACGAAACACTCTGAAGCAGACTCTGTTCAGGAATGTTACTCTGGCAGACGCTAGTTACAGTAAGATGTGAGGTGGAAGTCAGGTTTAGTTTTTGATGTTCCAAATGTTGTGTGTTTTTTTGTATTTAATTTTTCTCTGTCTGCAGGTTTTACCATCATCATCGAGCCCTTTGAAGACAGAACTCCAACCATCGCCAACCCTGTGCTGCACTTCAGGTGCATGTAGCAGACAAATAATCAAACGTGTGAGAGACACAGAATAAACTGACTGTTCTGATCCGTGTTTTCTGTTTTCTTTCAGCTGTATGGACCCGTCTATTGCCATCAAACCTGTTTTTCAAAGGTTCCAGTCAGTCATTATCACCTCTGGGGTAAGTTAGTCATCACTGTTTATTTTCTCTGCTCACTTTACAGTTTGATATTTCAGAAATCATGTAGACTCTCTCCTCCTTCTGTTCCACCCCTTTAGACTCTCTCTCCACTGGACATTTATCCCAGAATCCTCGACTTCCGCCCAGTTACCATGGCATCCTTCACCATGACGCTGGCACGGACATGCCTCTGCCCTCTGGTGTGTAACTACACACACACACACCTTCATAGACACACTCACAGTGTCTGGATTCCAATTTATGGGACTCAAATCCTCAATCACACACAAACCCTGTACTAAAACTTTGAAGTGTTTCATAGACATTTGTGTGTTTTTGTCCCGCAGATCGTTGGCAGGGGGAATGATCAGGTGGCCCTGAGCTCAAAGTTTGAGACCAGAGAAGATTTTGGTGAGTAGAAATGTAAATGTAAAGAAATGTTTAAGATCTCAAAACAGTTCTTAAATAAAACTTTATTCTTTGTTCAAATATTAATTTAAGTGTTTTCTTTGTTGTTTCCAGCTGTGATTCGTAACTATGGTAACCTTCTCCTGGAGATGTCTGCGATCGTTCCCGATGGCATTGTGGCGTTTTTCACCAGCTACGTCTACATGGAGAACATAGTGGCGTCTTGGTATGAACAGGTCAGTGTGTGGACAGACACAGCACACACACACACACACACGAGAGACTGGATCTGAATGTATCTTCAACGATAATATTACTGATGTATCAGTTTTTGTCCTCGTTTGTTTGCAGGGCATCCTGGAGAATATCCAGAGAAACAAGCTGATCTTCATAGAGACTCCGGATGCTGCAGAGACGAGCATGGCCCTGGAGAAGTACCAGGAGGTCAGAGAGTCACCAGTCAGCTTACTTAATACGATATGAAATTGGGAACATGACAGTGTCTGTAATTTATGAATTCAGCATTAGCAGTGCTGTAAAGAAATAAGGCGCTATCACAGTAATGTCTTCGTGTTCTGTCTCTCTTCAGGCATGTGAGAACGGCAGAGGAGCCATCCTGCTGTCTGTGGCCAGAGGAAAAGTGTCTGAAGGAATCGATTTCGGTAAATGATCAGGATGCTGCAGATTACGGCGATGACTTAAGAGGAAACGTTGACTCAGTAGAAAATTAGAACTTTATGGTTTTACATGACAAAGTCACATAAATATTTCACCTAAAGTCGGGTGTATGTAAATCTTGTTTTCTGTTCAGTGCACCACTTTGGCCGAGCAGTCATCATGTTTGGAGTGCCTTATGTTTACACGCAGAGCCGCATCCTAAAGGTCAGTGTGTGTGTGTGTGTGTGTGTGTGTGTGTGTGTGTGTGTGTGTGAAGATGATCACATGGTCAAAAGAGGAACAAGCACAGATGCTTTCATATAAATCTCATGTCCTGCTTTCTTCAGTCTGATTGGGCAGTTTTACTGTCATCACTCAGCCTGACAATATCTGTTCCTCACTGACTCATGTTTCAGGCTCGTCTGGAGTACCTTCGGGATCAGTTTCAGATCAGAGAGAACGACTTCCTGACGTTTGATGCCATGCGTCACGCGGCACAGTGTGTGGGCAGAGCCATCAGAGGCAAAACAGACTACGGACTCATGATTTTTGCTGACAAGGTGTGTAAATGTTTCTTCTATATTATCTTAGGCACGTCTTGCTTTAGATTCACTGCTGGTAGGCCCTGTACTAACCACAGATTTTTAACATTTAACCACTGGAGTGATTTATGTCTCGTGAAGAACAGTAAGTGTTGACTGTGTCTCCTGTCCACAGCGTTACGCCCGAGCAGACAAACGTGGGAAGCTTCCTCGCTGGATTCAGGAGCACATCAGCGACGGCAGTCTGAACCTCACAGTGGACGAGACCGTCCAGCTGTCCAAGCACTTCCTGCGGCAAATGGCTCAGCCTTTTAGACAGGTACGACTCACCAGTGTCACATCCGCACTTTAGATTTGTTTTCTCAGCATATTTAGCTTGAACAGTTTCATCATAAAAGACTCAGAAGGTTGAGGTGAGACATAAGAAACAAGAGAGTGAAGAACTTTGACTTCTCACTTGTTTTTGAACACTCATTAAGCCAGTAGTCTGTTACTGCTGCTGATTATTGATCAGGATGATGAACCAGAGGCCATTTAGTGAGACACTGGTTGACCCGACAGTCTGTGATTACCACACTCACCTTCACCTGCCTAACAACCTCTCCCTCCCTTCAGGAGGACCAGCTGGGCCTGTCTCTGTTAACTCTCGAGCAGCTGGAGTCGGAGGAGATGCTGCAGAAAATCGCCCAGATTGCTCATCAGACCTGAAGGTGATATACACTGCATAATGCTGTCACCGTGGCAACGCCCATGACGGGGTCAGCAGCCGTTACAATGACATCATTACTGCACGATCTGGTGTTAGATGTATGTTCGCCACACCAGGACAGTTTAGTTAAACTCACATTCCATCAGATCCAAACTAATTCAGGACTTTATGGAGACTGTCTTAACATTTTATATACTCGGTGTATTCAGTATTACAGATTACTCACAGATGCAAACTAAGAGGATATAACTGAAATATCAACAACAGTAACAAGCTTACTTGAGATTAGACTCCTAAAACAGATTTTCTGCTATTTTGGATCCAAACATGACGGATGTGTTCAGTCGCCATCAGCAGGTCAAAACGTTGCATTAAGCACAGAAATGTCATTTCATCTGTGAGTCGCTTCACACAGCGTCTGTCATACAGGCACGACTACTGTTTCCTTTGCTACTGTAACTGTACATAGTCATTTTATACTGAACACGAATACTTCTGTACTTTTGTGGGGGAATATAAATGTTTGTATTTAACAGATGACTTTTGTGTTTCTTCTTGGATAAGCGTTAATCATTTTTTAAAGAGGCCTTTCCATCCTGACAAAAGCAAGTAAAGGGTGAGTACCTGAACTTAAAAAAAAGATGTAGCTCAGATATTCAAATAGAAAACTAGGAGCAATAGAGCCGTAAAACAAAACAATATTTCCATGCAGTAAAAGTGTACAAGGATGTTAAATTTATTGTAATTTATTTCAGCTCAAGTTTGCAAATATAAAATACAAACATTCATATTTACCAGAATAAACACAGCATCAAAGATGTAGTCCAGTTTCTACAGTAACTAACATGGTGCGATTTCAGCCCTTAAAACAAACAGTGACCTCTTCTACCACAGCAAATATACAATCATTCTCCATCATGGAAAAATAGGATATACGGTATGTTTGAGCAAAAAAATAGAAGTCAGTCCTCAGAGGACATCTGTGGAATAAAATCTATGAGGGTCAAGTAGTAAATGTAATTTTGAGGGACTCAAGATTTCCTAGAAACTTCTCTCTCATCTTAAACATTCCTGAGTGTTATTTATTTTGTTCCGTTTTGTAGTTATATATTTTACTCACGCAGTGTGACCAAAGCTTGAGTTTTAACTAGTTCAAGTCATTTTAGCTATTATAAATGAAAGCAAAGATTTACTAATGTATAACTGAGTTTTTCAGGCATTTCAGTGAACAAGCATGAATGTAAGATTACAGATTGAAAGACTTAAGTAGGCTACCTGTGCCTCAACTGTTCTTCATTCAAACTACGTTAGGCTAATTTTACCACTATGGGGCAGATAGACTCAAATAGTTTTTTTGTGCATCCCTGGAGTTGAATTTCCATCCATCTAATCTCAAAAACAGAATTCACTCCTTGTATCTCTGGTTTGCACTTTAGCTGCTCGTCTTCACAGGTTACCCCCAACTCGGTCTGTTTTTGGCTCTGGGCAGTTTGCGTCTATTTGGCTTGTCTAAGTTTGTTTGTTGAAACATGTTGAACTTAAACAGACGCCCGTTTGCCTAAATTTCGCCTCTTTGTATGCAGTCACGCAATTTCCTTTATGTTCAGTTTGTGTGACGACTGAGCGGCAAAAGACATCTTTGAGTAAACTGACGAGTTACTTCACTTCAGTCCAAGGCCAGCTGAAGGTCATCAAAACGACATTGACTCAGGCACACGATAACGTTGGATATTCAGTTAGATGAACCTTTCTGAACAGACTGTCAAGATGAATTACGGCTTTTACAGCTGATTGGGAATATATTAATCTTTTTAAAAAAAATCATTTTTAAAGTTGGTCCTTGAAACTGTGCAAAACAGCTGAAGTAAACACGTTTGTTTTTTAATTACAGTGACGTCCACATTTTAAAGGCAAAACACATTTAAATAACTTCCTTAACTTATCTTCACCCTCGTAAACCAAATGTAACATTTACATTTTGACATCACGTTTTGATCATTGTGCAAACAGCTTTACATCCCTGTGCTTCTCCAGAGAGAATGTACAACATTTTAAAGAGACAATCTGTAAAGTCAATGGTCCCGTTTCCTCTTTAGAAACTTTAAAATATAAATAACTCACTTTTTAAACAAATAGTTTTAGGAGACACCTGATACTTCAAATATAAAATGAATCTGATTGATTTACGCAAACATAGAAATGTCAGAACATTTGTGAAAACTCTGTTTCCTTACAGTATAAATGCTGGCATCATTTGTAATCTTAACAGTTTCTTTTAATATTTAACTTCAGTCAAGAAACTGAATTTGTTACTCATCTAAATTCAGGAAGGAATGACATTAAATTTTAAGTGAGCAGGAAGGAAATGTTCTAGTGCAATGTAAATATGTCAACATGTGACTCACATCTAATTTCTTTTGGGAAACATTTGTCATTACTGGAGACCCGCATGTTGTAATATACATACATACATACATATTACAGGTTTGTCTCCAGGTATGACAACTTTTTTTTTTTTTTTGAGTAGGACATCCGATATGGCCGAACACTACAGAACAGAGTGCTTATTACTCACAATGGTCAGTGTGTGAACTTCCACTTATGTTGAGGAGTTTGTAGAAGGTGTGTGTTAGCTGGTCCCAGCCGAGTGAAACTTCGTCTTGTCAGGTTCTGTGTGCTGGCGCTTGAGACCCTCGAATATCTGTCAGATGGTTTGACTGAGGAACAAAACAAACCACATGATGGATGTTGGTGTGTTACAGAAAAAGCAAAAGGTAAGAGTTGTTAGCTGTTAAAACTGAATCGCCAACAGTCTCCTCACCTGTGTGCTGTCCTGACTCTCTCTGGCTCCAACATTCAACACATTTAAAGAGTTTGCCCTCTTCATTCTGAAAACAGGACAGAAGATCATAATGAAATCTTTATATATTAAAAAAAATTAACACAAACAAAACTCCTACAAGCACTTTAACATCTTTATATCAGAATATTACCCAGCATTCCTCTGGGTTGTTTCCTCCATTCCAACTCCTTTCAGCTTGCGGACCAGTTTCTCGCTGCTTCGGCGTATCGATTCTCTGAGTTTGGTGAAGGAGCCGCTGCGCTTCAGGTTACTGAGTCCGTCTTGGCCGGAGCCGCCGTCCTCAGCGCCAGACCAACTGGGACGACCATCGCCTGGAGGACAGAACCAGTAACAACCAATATGCAAAAACAAGCTCTCTTTGTGTTAGTGTTCTGTTGTTTCGTACCTTCTACAGATCCAAACTCCTTTTCATGAGCTCTGGTCAGGATCTCTTTGTAAAGAGCTTCAGCCTGCCTGTATTTCCCTTGTTTAAGATAGCATGACGCCTGAGAAAAACAGGAAAAGTGATGAGTTTAGAAAGAGACAAAAAGGTTGTGTAATTTGACATTGTTACTTTTCTACAATATTGCTGCTAATGGAACAGTTTATAATTTGTTAACACCTTTATGGATTAAAAATCAGACAGAAATGATGTGTGATGCTACTGTTCGATGTACAAATGAACTGCAGTTCCTTCTCACCAGGTTGTTTTTGGTCTTGGCCACGTTGGCATCATCTGGTCCCAGTTTGCTCTGGTAGATGTGCAGAGCACGTTCGTAGTACAGCTCCACCTCCTGATACTTCCCCTGGTTCTGACACAGCAGTGCCAGGTTGTTCAGCTGCTTGGCCACTCAGGATGGTCTGTACCGAGAACCTGAGGGGACGATCAGACACGAAATCCATCACTAGTTTCATAACAATGATAGAACATGGAAAATATTGACGTGCAGTGGTGGAAGATTCAAACTCTTCTGAAAATGTAGAAACAACAAAATAAAAGTGTTTCTTACTTTCTCTCTGATCTCCAGAGCTCTTTTACACAGTGGCTCTGCTTCCTTGTATTTTCCTCTTTTCCCATAAAGCACTGCCAAGTTGTTGAGTGTTGCTGCCACCTGCACACACACACAATACAATATACACACAGGCAGCACTCCCGGCAGCAAAATGAGACAGACTCTCAAATGTCTAATACATCCTGCCAACAAGACGTTCCCAGGACACTAAAACATTACTGTGCCTGACAAAAAAGGTTTTTTATGTTTTACAAAGTAAAATCAAATAAATCAGATTTAGTCTGAGTTGAATTCCTGATGTGTCAGCAGTTATTAAAGCAGTTTATTGAAAGATAACTTACAGCCGGATGGTCAATTCCAAGAGTTTTCTCCCGGATCGCCAGAGCATCGTTCAGCAGGTTGGCTGCTTCTTTGTATTTGTTCTGGTCTCTGTAGAGAAAAACGCTGACCGTCAACTCTGAACTTTCACTTTGAGAAATATCTATTAAGAGTTCAAACATTACATAAAATTAATTTGTAGTTCAGATTTCAGAAAAATAACATCAAAACTAACAGAACAAGAAATACTGTCATCAATGCCTGAATTGAAATAGTCTTGATTTGTTTCCATGGTAACTGGCCTCACCTGTACACCAGCGCTAGGATGTTCAGCATGGTGGCTACATCTGGGTGGGTGTGGCCAGAGGACTTCTCCAGGTCTTCCAAAGCCTGTTGGAAAATAATGATTTTTGATAGCTGACAAAGGAAATGACACCAAACAAAGGCTGTAGTAAGCCAGACAAATGTGTGATATTATTCTATATAAAGAAAACTAGATGTTGGGCCTTTAATGTCTCGGTGTGCCGGTGCATGCTTCAGATTTTGTTACTGTTATATAACCACAACACTGACAACCTTCTCACCTGCTTGCAAAGCGGTACAGCGACCTCGTATCGTCCCTGCGACGCGTACTGGATTACCAGGTTGTGAAGCGTTCGAAGGCGGGCAGGAATCTCGTAGCCGCCCTGCTGGGCTGCGGCTGCTGCACTGCTGTGATGAGGCTGGGACACTGAGCAGCAACAAACAGGCAAATACAAGAAATGCAAAGAGGAATATGATACTTTTCATCTCTTCAAACTTTTGTCAGGGTTTGATTTTAAAGCAGCTTTAAATGATCACATTGCACACTGCAATAAAGAAGTGCCATCTTTGTAGGCATGGTGTGACTCTCACTGAAATTGATTTTCCCAAACTCATTATCACTGCATGTGAGGCCAAAATTTGACATCAGAGTTAGAAATGTCTTTACTGTGTATGAAGAGTAAAAATACAAGCAGCAGCACTACAGTTACACCCTGAGTTCATCTGTGGGGAAGAAAACAGCAGCAGGGATACACAAAGACACACAGCCATCAACTGTCTGTAAATTTATATATTGAGCTCATAACTGTCTAAACAGGAAGCATCACATAAATATTAATTAAGGATCAGTTCACCCACTCAGACCACTAAGACACACCATCCTGACAAAATCAAGGTGACTGTTATTACTGTTAGACTGTCGTTAAGTCTGCAACAAATCCATCACAAACTCCAGAAAAGTCTGCTATACTCTGAGACTGCTCCTCGTCTTCAGCAGGAAAGAGGTCATCCAGAGACTCCTTGGTGGAAGACGTGTCTTTCTCGTCCTGAAGCGAGAAACAAACACTGAGTTCAGAAAACGATGCCAGAATCCAGGCGGGAACTGCAGATAAATTCTCATCATGTTGTGTAAATATATTGTGGACGTTAGTAAGACTGCAAATTCTAATTCAAAACTAATGGACTAACTGTCTGTAATTATTAAAGCTGAGTTTATACAAACAAATAATTAATCTATGTGCCATTGTGCATATCATTACATATCTGATACTAATTCTGCCTCCTAGAGGCCATACGTTAAAATGACTGCAGCTTTAAGGAACACTTTGATTGCTGTTTTCTACATTGTTAATTGAACACTGACAGCAGTAAGCTTTAAGTAGTAAGCTCTTGTGCTCTGAACACACACACACATATTTGTGTTTAATTGTCGTCCTCCTCACCAGTTGCGGCTCCTCCAGGTCGTATTTTGCGTATGGAGGACATGAACTGCAGGTGTTTGTTCTGCTCCTCCAGTGTGACCAACTCCTGCTCCCTGTCCTGCAGCCGCTGCTGAGCACCAGCCAGCTCGTCCCTCAACCACTGGTTCTCCTGACAGAGACGACGTACCTGAGGAGGAAGACATGAAGAAAGAGACGGAGGAAGTGACAAGGAAGAATGAGGAAAAGGATAAGAAAGGGAAAGGAGAGAGAAGGCAGGAAAGATACAGAAAGGATACAGTAACAAAGAGGACAATGGAGTGACAACAAGAAGAAAACATTTCAGAAAATCAACAAAACTTCCAGAAAAAGTTGAACCTCCAAACCTGCTTTTTACAGCTTCAGCTGCAGAAACTTACCTGAGCACGCAGCTTCTGTTTCTCTGCTTCCAGTGAACCCAGGTGTGCAGACAATGCCATCATCACCTGGAGGGACGTGAAAATACTGATTACAGCCGTGTTCAGTTACTAGTCACCATAGAAAAAAGAGAAGACACGGATGAGGAAATGATCATTTTGGTGTTGTTGTATTTGTACCTGTGCCTCGCTCAGCCCCAGCTCTATCCTCTCCAGTGATTGGCGGATGATGCCGCTCTTCTCCTGCTCCACGCTGCCGCTATCCGACACCGGCTGACTCTCCAGCGGCTCCTGCAGGCTCTCCAGCAGGCTGCGGTTCTCGCCTCTCAGCGCCTCGAGCCCCGCGATCACCTGCTGCGTGCTGCACAGAATCTCCTCCGCCGACAACATGGCTCCAACGCTTATATTTCACAACAACTGACCTGGGAACGGCAAAAGATGTACACGTTAATAGAAGAATAAGTCATTATAGTGCCTGTTATATATAAGTATAGTATATAGTATATAGTATATAAGTACTGTTCAGTAGCCAACAGTAGCAGTAAGAGTAGTGGTCTTAGTAGTGTCAGTACTTGCTGTATTACTGGAAGTATATTCAGTTGTAGTAGTATATAATAGCAGTGGTTAAAGCAGTTGTATTGGTAGTTTTAACACAGCAGTGGTAGTACTAGAAGAGTAGCAGAAGCAGCTGTATGAGTACTACTAGTAAAATGATCAGTGTTAGGAGACACTGTGGAAAAATGAATACTAGCAGCATCAGTTGTAGTAGTGGCAGTACTGCAGTAGCTGACGACTTCATCTCCCAATATGTGAGCTTGGTTTAACGAGACATGGAAGCAAAGTTTAAACTGTATGTGTAAGTAATAATTGGTTGCAGTATTTAAATGTCTTAGCAAATATCGATTCATTATGCAACAAAGCTGTGATTCACTGAGTAAACACACATGATGAAACTTGAGTAGATGTAATAAAGCTGGACTTCTGCCCAAGTATTGAAACTCAGCAATAAAATGAACAGAGTGGTGTAGAGGACAACAAGAACATGGTGGCAAAACTGTCAGCAGATTTATTTAACACTAAATAACTGAAGCTGACCTGCAGTTTCCTCTTTTCTGGTCCCGATCTCACAGAGCTCATTGAACTAAATGCAAGTGCACCAACACACACGCACCGGTTAATAATCAAAACTCTTTGGTTTGTTCAAACAAACTCAACATGAAACATAATATATCCGCCCATCATCCAGCGACAGAAATACATCAGAATAATCAGCAAATAAACTGTTTTGATATCTCTCCAAGTCTTTTAAAGCAAATGAGGTTAATCTAAATGACAACAAACAGACTAACAGACTCCTGAGACGCTTTGTTTACTGTGGGCGGCGCAACAGGCCTCAGGTCAGTTTGTCTCCCACGTCAGGAATAATGTATTTTTATGCAAATTTAACCTCTCAGCTGGTTTAATGACGACTGCGTCACATTACGACACGTTTCTGTTTTCTTCTTCACCCAACACGATGTAAACACAGACACAAACGCGCAGGCTTCATTTCAGATCCACACAAAGTTATTTATAGCCTACCTGCTAAGTCCAGTCTGCGGCGGCGTGGTTTCGTCTTTTTGTCCACCGCGAGCTGATGTTATTGTTTTTAATGTGACGGGCGGAACTCGTCATAAACAGCGGAACATTCCCGCCAAACTCAAAGATGAGAGTTTATGTAATGCTGAGCAGGTGGGACGGTAAAAAAACAAACAGGAGCTGTTAATGATTCACCTGCTGCCTGCTCGGCTCTCTGCAGCTCCTGTCATCACAGATCCATCAGCATTCAAGCCAGCAGCAGTGACATGCAACTTCCGGCTCTCACCTTCAAAGTAAAAGTTCTTACAACATCATAGTATGTCACATTTAGGATATGCACATTTAAAACGTTCTCCATGCTTTCCATGCTTTTTGATCAGGATCAGTCTCCACAGGCTCGACTTTTCTCCTACATTTTAGTTTATGTACGTTTATTAATTTGTTTACTTATTGGACTTTATTTATTTACTATATTTTACTTATTTATTGTATTAATTGTACGTAAATTGATTTGATTAGCAGGATAACGTGTTCATATACTATGTGAGGTTTATTCTACAGCATGACAACAATATGGAACAATAACACAACAACGACAGTAAAAATAACCCGATATCTAACTTCAGCCTAATTCAAGTTTATCGCCTTTTAACGGTGCTTTTATTCTGAAGGCAAATCTCATGTCTTCCGTCATGTGTCCAGTTAATGCTGCTCAGCCTGATGAAGCTGAGGAGCTTACCTGATCCCATATTTCCCACCATACACCGCGGCACCGGGGCTGGCCTGGCCGCCTGGCCTCATACATCCATCGCTGGCCTTAATGTCCTGCCCGGGACAAGGCCACCTATCTGTCAGAGAGAGGAACTGCCTGCAGGATGGACAGATAATTAATGACAAATTATGAACAGTTTGTGTTTGAGTCATATCAAACAGAGTGGGAGCTGTTTACTCTCCTCCTCTCTCTATATATAGATATATTATTGTTGTCCTCTCCAAAGGAATATTTTCAAGTAACCACATACATAATCCCTTATGTGTTACCTAGATTAGTCCATTCAGTGCTTGTTTGTGTGACCCAGAGATCACAGTGTGGTTACAGTATTAGTCTTATTAATGTGACATTAGCTAAGCCTGTGGAGGAACAAGGTTTTAGGAAACAATTAACTTGACTTACATAAAGACTTTGCGGTAGAGTCAGTGAGGCCGAGGCTCAGCAGCTTAACATAAAGTGACTGCAAACAAATAGGATCTAAAACAGGTCCTCTGTGTGTGTGTATGTGCGCTTTGGTATTTTCATTTTATGCTCCTCTATACTTCTACTGCACTAAACGGGGATCTGACAAGTCGAGTTATTTTTTAGATTTTACATGCAAAACTTGTGATGAATTAATGTCGTTAGAGATTTATCTACCCAGAAATACACAGAGTAATGACAGTGAATATAACAACAGTAACTATTCTGATGTAGTAGTACTTTTATTTTTTGGTCTTAAAGTACATTACGCATTTGTACATTTTGTATGACGTTTTCTTGTTTGTATGTTATGTTTGTAGTGTGGTACTGTATCTTTTACTTAAAGTAAATGATCTGAGTGCTTCCTTCACTACTGAATTCTCAGGAGTCCCAAAACAATCAGGTCACTTTTAACTGAGTTTGACTTTCCAATAAGAACTTCATTTTACTTCATTCAGATGCCCTTCATTGCCCTGGCCCCCCAGCCTGCATCCAGTAGGCCTGCACAGTTATCCATACTTCTTCTCTGAAGTTTCTGTTGGTGAAGTTTGAGTTTCTATGGACGGTGCTCTTTCCTTCATCCATCCAGTCAAATGGCTCACCATAAAAATATACTAAAGCTAGAGGGAGCTGCCGTTACTTCATCTACTTCTCTTACACTTAAAACACAGTCAGGCAGGTTCCCAGGATGAAGACACAAATAAATAAATAAATCAGGTCCACTTTAAAATCAAATTAAATCAAATTAGAGAGGGGGAGACAGTGAGCAGCTCTACAAACAGGACCTATCCAGACTGTCTTTGTGTGTGTGTGCTTTCTGCTGCATGTGCCTGTGTGAGACAGTTATATGAGCAGGTTGATGGACGGCTCAGCTGTCAGGTAGGCAGAGAAACACTAACAACTGACTGGGGTGGACGTGCTGGCAGGCCCCAACCATATAAGGTCACTGGTCTCTGGGGAAACTCCTCCAGTCCTCTGGGCTTCCTACAAACAGGCCTCTAACACCTGATTCTCACTACATATTATTATTATGTTGGCGGGTCGGGCTGGGATCTGGGTCAAATGATCGGGTTCTCACTCAAAAATCAGAGCAAGTGAAATGAGATACCAGCTCTGCAGTGAAAGGCCAGATGATGCATGTAGCTGCAGGCCATAAGAAACAAGCCATTTGATGCTTCTTCTCTTAGAAATTTCAAACAAACTGCTGAGAAGAGTTTTTGTTTCATGCTGATGAACATGTTTTAACAGATGGAAAAACAATCAAGTAGTAATGAATGTTTTTTTAACCTGTCTTGCCTGACACCTGTCATCTTAACCTCGTCACCTTTTAACAAGGACCACAGTGTAATGAAAGGTCTAGCTTTAATGCGTTTTTCTGCTTGAAAATAGAACTGTCAGAATTTGCTGATTGCAGATTACTTTTTACTGTCCAAATCAAATAAATCTGCTTTAATGGACGTTCAAGTCTAAAATTGTTGCTGAATTGTTTCAGTATTTAACCCCAAATGATACAGAAGTACAGCACATACTACAAAGTCTTTTTTCATTTAATAAAACAAGTCTGTTGCAAAATTGGAGACCACCAGCTGATGACAGCAGCTCCGATATTAAAGTACTGATTAGCATTAATGATGGATGTGATTCAAACCGTACACAGTCACTTACATTTGTCATAGCGCACTGGAGGGCTGCTGATATCTGGAAACGGACTACTCCTTAGGCAGCAGGGCAAATTATCAATTACTCCTAATCATATACAGCTGAGGCAGTGGAGAGGAGTGGGATGGGAAATGAGAAGAGGATCATGGGAAAGTGAGTTTTTTGTTTGTTTAGCATTTCAGGAAAAAAACAAAGTATCTTAGCTGACACTTCAACTGCATCAGTATATTTATACACAAGTGTGAATTCTTTGTCTTGTCTGGATAAAAACCTTGATTACTGGATGTTTTTGTAAAGAGCTTTATATTCTGTATTGCTGCTGTTTCAGCTCCAGTCTTCTGGTCTTGAAACAGTAGCACACAATATGACAACAAGAAGAAGAAAGTGCTGGCAGAGGTGTTCACCTGGTCCTACAGGAACACACACAGACATACAGGATGACATCAGACTTGCGATGTGCATCAGTGCTATTTTTCAGGACTGAGATCAAGGTATAAAACTAGTAAACTTACAGTTAAAGTCTATGAGCTGGACTTCTCACTGAACTATGCAGGGACCCCACATATCTCTCATAAAGCTCTGCGGGTCAGAGTTCATTCTCTCACTTCACTGCAGAAAATAGAAACAACTTTATTTGTCCATCTGTTGCAGTGAAAATATTTATATATCGCAATGATTCTCAATTATGTAATATATTTTACTTCTTTATGGGGTCATGATGTGCATTTTCTTAAATACTGACTCTTTTGTAATGCTGACACTGGAATAAGCAGTGTTTTTAGACCAGAGGGTGCAAAAATCTCTGGAGTGAAAACTTAATCCTCGCTAAATCAGTTTAGCTCTGTAAATCTCTTCATAAACCTCGCTGGCCTTTATAATAACTGTTAAGTCTTGTTCTTATGTACAGGGCTGACTCATTACCTATTGACTCAATTTATTTTGATTCCTTTTCTTGAATATTCTGATTAAGTTTAAATACTGTATCCCTGTTAATTTTAATTTGTTATCCCTAATAACTCACCCACTCATTTTGTACCTTACTGTATCAGACACACACACATACCAGATTAATGAGACAGCTGACTATAGTTGAATATATCATGCTGTTTCATTGTGATGTTGCCTCACAGTTGCAGAGCTGGAGCATACCACATTAGCAGCACTGCTATCATTACGAATGTCAACACTAAAAATAACGTGACATCCTCAATTATTTATTGACAGCTCCTTCCTCCATTTTTAATTCTCACATATTACACTAAAGATTCTTGACAGAAGGTTTGAGAACATCTTCAATTAATTTAATTTGAGGTTATGTCTGTGTGTGTGTGTGTGTGTTGTGTGTGTGTGTGTGTGTGTGTGTGTGTGTGTGTGTGTGTGTGTTAGAGGCTGCAAAGCACACAAAATGAGATCAATCTTGAGATGATGCAGCCACACTGGCAACAAAACACTGCTGCTGACGCCCAGTAGACAGCTGAAGGAAGGAATGATGGTGCACTCTGCAGTCGTGTGTGTATATATACGTGAAAACATATGTAAAACATATGTATTTGCGTGCATGATTGCATGTACATATGCATGTAGTTATACACGAGCAACTCATTTTGCAACACACAAACACACGTATCAGAGGAGACCTGCAGAGTTAAAAAGTTACAGCTGTCTTTGGAACATGCCAGTGATATAAAATTAGAAATGAACGACTTAATAATGTGAGTTACAATATGTATGCTCTACACTAGTCATAGATTAAATCCCAGCTGTTTACTGTTCAGTCGTCTGTCCTCTTCACGTCCGTCCTGCAGCTTCAGTAGAGAAATAAACGCTTTATCAATGTGGTCAAGTGAACAGATGAATGGACAGAGGGACACAAGACTGACAGCTGAGTCGATGCAATTTAATCGGGAGAACTGGTATTGGAGATCGGAGGACCTGGTGAGGCAGCACTAAAGATAGAAATCCACAGTTCACCCCGCAACCACATGTCTGCCTTCCCCCGTCACGGGTTACTCGGGTAGATCATGTTTCATTGTAGGCTCACCATTATCACATTCACAAAATACACACAGAAGTCACAGAAATTCAAAACAATTTAAAAAAAAAAGATTAGTTACATCTGTGTAATGTTACTCTGTGCAAATGGGTGAACAATCAATAGTGTGATTCCCTCAGGCAATACAACACATCCGATTTATTTCATCACTATGAGAACATCTTAAGCGGTGCACTCTGTGATGATATGTCATCTTTCTAGTACTTAAACAAATCCCTTGAGATGATATCAGCTTACTGGTAACTATGAATGTGAAAGTTATAGTGATTAACTAGACCTTAGGGACCAGTGAGCATCATCATACACCCACTGTGAGTGACCTTTGCAAATTATCTGTACATCAACACAATTTTTACAATAAATGCATATAAATGTATAAATGTATGCAACATACATAGTTTTTTTATACATAACGAGCAATGATTTATTGATTTGCTTGATTAGACTTGATGCAGCAGAACCAGAGACATCGTTTTATTCTACCTTCTTATCAAAATCTGTTGCCTACGTTACCCACAATGCAGAGAGAGATTAGGAATGGACTACAGATTTCTGGTCAGCTCTCATCTCCACACCAGCACATATTTCTTCATTTTCAAACATTAAGGTCTTCGGCTTACTTATCACGATTTAATTTATCAGAGGCTTAGAAAATGAAGCTGCAGTGAAACAAAGAAAATAATAAACATTTTCATCCTCACCTTTAATTTATTCAGTTTTGTGTACAAACAAACACAAAGCCTCACGTCATTGGATAAAACACTGTCACTTCTCACTCAGCCCCAGCCCCATTCATTCCGTTCCAGCACCGTGTGACAGACTTAACATACACACATCAACAGAGTCCTCTTACAAATTCCTGGGTCTATTTGTGGGCCCCTGAACTGTTAACATGATTTTTTTTTCACGTTCTGGCTCAGGACTTGAAACTGAAACTGATCCATTTCAAATCTGTCCAAAGACAGCATGAGGGCTGCTGCTTGCTTCCTGAGACCTATGAGCTCTTTGATAAGACATCATTTCCCTTTGAGTTAAGGAAGTCATGTCTTTATACGAAGGGGTTAAAAGGTGAAAACACCAATGTTAAGTCTTTGACGTCATGATAAACAATAAAAATTTAGGAAAAACACCACACCTGGAATTACAGGTTTCACATCAAATCACTCTCTTCCCTCCCAGAACAGAACACCACAAGGACAAATTACACAGCAAGAAGGCCTTATATAATGCAGAAAGAGTGGAAGCCGTCAGTGACCAAGACTGCCAGTTGTTCCTGGCAACACCCATGTGTGAATGTGTGAATGCATGTAACCCGCAACTCGTCCCTAAGGCCTTTGCTGTGAATAAGAATCTGCCATCAGATTGTATGCCAGCTCAAACAAGGTTTCTAAGTTATTGTATACGTACGTCTCAGTGACCCCTACAATATTATCAGAGTGCAAAACTTCTAGCATATCTTGTGATCCTGTATGTATGTATGATTCCTCACAATTTAAAAAAAAATACTTAAGTTTAATCAACACCTTAAAAAAAATGTTGTATTCAATGCAAGGCTTTAGCCGTGTACTGCAGCAAACTTTCAGAAAGTGTCAATGCATGCATGGATATATGCACCCATTGCACACATGGCACCAACCGTACAATCTCATATGTGTCCCATAACACAGATCTGATATGTAAACCATTTCCTCCTCACCTCGTCCTGCTGTCAGTTCTGGAAGAAAACTAAATTCAGAAAACAAACACTACAAATGTGTTTCTTTCATTCTCATGTGATTTAGTATGCAAAGTCCTAAAAGCATTAAACCATCTGAATTTTTGCACACTCTGCTCATGAGATTCAGAATCATTAAATGATTTACACAATGTTCCTAGTTACATAACTGTCCTTAGTGCCCGTTTCCTGTGGGGCAGCTGCAGGGTGCTGGGGCTACAGGAGGGGGGTATGGGTGTGTGTGTGTCTGCGTGTGTGTATGTGCGTGTGTGTGTGTATGTGTGGGGAGTGCTGGGGGATAGGATGACAGTCTAAACTGGGATACTGGATCTGTGCCACAGTGGCATACGAGCAACAGAACTAACTGGTCTGAATGGGCCGAAGACACACACACAGCACATATCACACGTCAGTCAGCATGACCTTTGAGATTTATTGATGGGGGTTTGTGGTAAAGGATGTAGTGGAAAGTAAAGCTGTGCTTTTATATATAAAATAGAGTGGATACACCCTTTTAGGCTGCAAGTCCTTGATGGAAATTCACAACTACTGCACTGGTGTCACACATGAAATGCACCATTTTCTTTTTCATCTTACATGTTTTTAACTTTATACTGATCATTAACTTTATAGTTTGCTTGCTAATTATAAGGTTGTGTGAATGTGGTTGCCTAAATCATTTTGTGCACTACATAGACACTGTATGACTGATTGTGACAGTAATGAGTAGGTGTGTGTGTTTGTGCATGTGTGGTGAGAAACATGCAGCAACATGGAGAAAGACTAATTTGGAAAGTCATGTCTGTGGATGGTCAGGCCACAGCTGTGAAACCGGAGCCTGAGTGTTCATTTAGAGGAGGTGAAGCACTACAGTGACTCTCCACACAACAGTCACAAATGAAGGCTGAAAAGATGGATACAACCACAACCCCCACCCCACACACACATAGTATGTATGCTATGTGTCAGTATGTGCTGAGTGTTCAACAGTGCATACTATAAGTTTATCACATATCTTTAGTTAAGTTGATGAATATCCTGCAGGCCTAGAACAGAATTTTGTGGGACACCAGAACAGAGCGCTGAGCAGTGAAATGATCATTCATCCGATGTAATTAATCATTTTAATGGAATTTTTTTAGCTTTGTATTCTTTGGGGAAGGTTGATGTTTTTCTACTCCTGTTTTGAAGTCACAAGGCAAAGCTCCTCTGCACACACAACTAGAAATACAAGCTCTGTAATTTTTCTGCTAAAATAAATGTGTTTTGAATACTAAATACAACAAATCCAACCATAAAATAGTTAAAGTAATCTTTGACGCACATGTTAAATAATATATATATATATAATATATAATATATAATAGGAAATTAAGTTTTATTTTCTATATAAAGGAAAGACTTCTATTGTTTGTTGTAATTTCAACATCTTTATTCATATTTCTTCATCTGATAACTGCTCATCCTTATAGCAGAGGGCTGGAGACGACTCTGCTTGACACTGGGTGAGAGGCGGGTTACACACTGGACACGTCACCATTTCATTCCAGGTGACACATAGTTTGCCTCTCTGACACACACAGACAAACATCCATTCATGCTCACATCCACACACACTATGAGCAGCTCCAGACTTAAACTTGACCTAAGATGCATGGTTATGAAACACTATCACAAAGTCTCCACATTATCTGACTTTTCTGTTGTGTCCCTAAGTGCCACCCAGCAATTTGTACTTCATCACATGATGTATGTGTGATTTCATATCTGTCTGTGGGTTGATTACTGTGCTACGGTCTATTACAGTGTATCACATTTCCAGTTGGTGGTGGTGATGGGGGGGTAATCACACTGGTACTCATACAGTCAGGAGCTGGACTAAACTTGTTGGATGTGCATCACCTGACATTTCACACAGGGAGCAGTAATGCATATCTTAAACTCACACATGCAGACATCTCCACTTAGCAAATTGGTAGGGTGAGAGGGCCATTGCTCAGTGTAATCCAATCTGTAATCATGGATATTACGATGATGTAATCTAAGACAAAGTGGTTATTTTAACTCCTAAATATGATGGCTGACATAACTGAGGTTACTCTGCTTCTTCAACTTACAGGGAACCGTTTTGAAACACAGAGGGGAGATTCAGTACAGTACATGTGCATAAAAAAAAAGCTGCCCTCTGTCACCCTCACCACTGGAAGTAATTTGAAACATATTTACGTAAATAGCAGCAAAGATATGCATTATTATTTAGCATAATTAACAACCGTACTTATTCTCTTATTAATTATAATTCTACTCTATAGTAAATATTTGACATGTGTATTTTTTTACTTTCCATTGCATGAAATTCTGATACTCTCTTTGTAAATCACTCCGGGTGGATCTAATCTCCCACATTGCAGTTATGACGTGTGTGCATCATGCATCTAATGTATAATGTAGGAGGGGGATGCATGTGCCTTTGTACCCTCCTGTCCACCACTGTTCTGTCCTGCAAGCTGCTATGAATCAGCTACCAGCAGGCAGAAGGTGAAAGGTTGGACTGCTGCAGCTGTTGTCCTGTCTCTCGTCTCGAGTGTTGTGTGATGTTGGTTCTTGCCTTTTAGAAACTCACCCGGGCACAGAAAACCCCCTGTAGCCAATCAAATGAGGAGACCCCGACTCTAGCCAGCCAATAGGGACAGAGGTCTGGGTATAAATGCTTAAGTCCATCACCTGGCAGAGTTGGGCAACCCCTACATTTGGTGGACAGGACTTGATCCCGGGATCTGTTACCTCTTTCCTTTTCTCCCAAGCAGGTAAAAAAGCAAAACAATGGCTTAGTCAGTCTTTTGGTAAATCCATGGGAAAGATTGTAGTGATGTGTTCATATTGGTATGGAATACCTGTCCCTGACCAAACCATTTTAATCAAATATCTGTCAGATTCCTCCACTGGTGAATTCTGGAGCCAGGAAAAGTTTTTCTCTTCTCGCATTTTTGTCTTGGATTCCTCTAAAGCTTTGCACATATTTTTTGGATATGGAAACTTCTAAAATCTCTCTGATCACCTCTGATTATTCTCGTACACAGAATAGCGAAACTCTACTTTCTTTTTGAAAGACTTGATACTCTTGGTTTCTTGGCCTGTGTGGTACTTGTCTGCTGGTAAAAGGATAGTTACATTATAAGACAATTTAGTGTCACTGGAACAGTTGTGACTATTTGTCAGCTGTTGCTGACGCAAGCAGGGCAGGCTTCAAGTGTGACTTTGAATAGTTTAGGAGCGCTTGATTTGGTCATGGCATTTGTGGAGCCATCTGAGAGTCACGCGATGCTTTGACCTTTCCATGTACCAGGTGTCATTAATCAACTACACCTCAAGCAACTGAAGGAGATTTGACCTCTGAGCGAGAGAGAGAGAGATCAGCTTGGAAATAGATACAGAATGATGAAGGCTATGAAGGCAGTTGTAAATCTATTTTTGACCCCTCGTGTCTATTCTGACTGATTCTGCAGCTGTAGATTTGTGGATTTTTGCTCAGGTTTTAGAAAATGGTATTAGAGTAATTTATGTTTTGATCTAATACTGAAGTACCAGATCAATAAGTCTCAAATTTGAGATGTCTGGCTGTAATAATATACTTTTTAGAGACTTTCGGTTTAATTTAGAGGACATAATGACATTGTACACATTATAAAACTAAACTATGTCATAAGACAGAAAAACAATTTATTTAATCACTTGCAGTTTTTTTGTATTTTTAAGCATTTTAGTGCAGTTCAAAGGTTTTATCGCTTCTGGTACTTTTTCTCTGTACCTATGTATTATATATGTTTGCATTTGTCTGAGGCTGAATGAAATGAGAGAGAAGAGAAAGTCATTCATCATAATGTTCTAGAAACTAGAAATGTGACTGCCTGCAGAGATTGGAGAGGTGGGGGACAACAGGGTCACAGCCATACTATTAATAATCTGCACTGTGAAGGGGAGACAGGTGGTGAGAGACTGCGACAGGCAGGAAAGCGGGGAGAAAAGCATGTAGACAGCACAGCTGACAGAGAGAGAGGGAGACGGTTAAGAAAAAATAAAGACCTGCAGAATGAGAAGGTGTCTTCTCTTCACCAGAAGACTCATAGACAGGACACTTGAAAAGCTTGGAGAAATTCCAGAAAAGAAAAATGGTATTCACTGGATCATCATGCTGGATTTCTTGTTATATTGCCTCAACAGAGACACAACAAATTATACTTGACAAACACACACAGCCAAAAATAAAGTCTATAAAATAGCTCATAATTATGTTCTCTTATACTGAAGCTTCACCATATGAGTCTACAGGTATTGCAGATTGTTAGAAATAACCTCTTGTCTTCTTTTTCTTGTCTCTTTTTAGACGGAGTAAGAATTGCAGCCATGGCAAAGAACTGCCACAACGACTACAAAATGAAGTTCTCCGTGGACGAGGAGTTCCCCGATCTCTCCCTGCACAACAACCACATGGCCAAGGTACAAAACCTACTGTGATGTGTCTAGCCATGACCACACACCCTGACATCCTATACCAATAACTTTCAGTAGGATATCTTTACGTTCTCAACAGCCACTTAGCTACTCTGCTTGACAGAGTTGTTTAACACAACAATATTTTCATTGTTACTTTTGGAGACATAAGATTTTATGATACTTTACTGTCACATAGCACAACTTCATCATTGACCTGTACTGGGTGTCATCCGCTGTAGGTACTGACCAAGGACATCTATGGCAAGCTGAGGGGCAAGTCCACCCCCAGTGGCTTCACCGTGGATGACGTCATCCAGACTGGTGTTGACAACCCTGGTAAGAAGGAGCAAATCATCAACATAGAGACTAACCCACACCATCGAAGAGGGAGACATAAATGATCTGAGTCATGATTATATAAAGTTGAACTGGCTAACAATGTTACCAACCTTCTCCTCAATCTTGTCCTCAAGGTCACCCCTTCATCATGACCGTCGGCTGCGTTGCTGGTGATGAGGAGTCCTACGAGTACTTCAAGGAGCTGCTGGACCCCGTCATCTCCGACCGTCACGGTGGATACAAGCCCACCGACAAGCACAAGACCGACCTGAACTTCGAGAACCTGAAGGTGAGGAGTCAAGACACACATGATTGTATTGCTGCACAGCACAGCTGTTGCTGGCAACAATATAACAATAATGTGTCTGATGTTTTTTTGCTTTTTCTGTCAGGGTGGTGATGACCTGGACCCCAACTATGTGCTGTCCAGCCGTGTTCGTACCGGCCGTAGCATCAAGGGATTCACCCTGCCCCCCCACAACAGCCGTGGAGAGCGCAGAGCCATTGAGAAGATGTCCATTGAGGGTGAATGTTAAACATATGACAAAATTTAATCTAATGTTTTTAGTACACGTGTCAGAGGCTGACTCCTTTTCTTCTTTCCTCACAGCCCTCGCCAGCCTGGAGGGTGAGTTCAAGGGAAAGTACTACCCCCTGGACGGCATGACCGACGCTGAGCAGGAGCAGCTGATCGCTGATCACTTCCTGTTTGACAAGCCCGTGTCTCCCCTGCTGACCTGCGCTGGTATGGCCCGTGACTGGCCCGATGGCAGAGGCATCTGGTGAGAGATAAATAGACACACATAATGACATTTCTCTATAAATTAGACTTTATTGGGATTCTCTCAGTTTAGGAAATAAATAGATGATCAGCTATGAGCTATAATCAAGTGTAAAAGCCGATTTTGTGAGTCCATGTAAACACAAAAACAAATGACCACCCTCTGAGCTAAAATCTCCCATCTGTTCTTCTTAAGTCAACTGTAGCTGTAATATGGCAATCCTGATTATTCCTCTGTTCAAACATCTGTTAAAGCGTGTCATGCATACCAAAGCACAGCTGCAGCATGCACTGCCTCTTACAGTGGCTTGACATCCTGTAAATCCACCACTGTGCAGCTCAGACTGTTATCATTATCAGGGTTAGTCTGTTAATCAGGGTTAAATGTTTACGTCCACGTTTCTTTGACACACTGTTGCCAAATAGCAAATTGTTTCCATCATTGCAGTATGAAATAACTGGCTCGTACACATATGTCTGTCCTATATGTGAATCAATGAAGTGAAACTGAGCTGGATTTTCTTCAGGCACAACGAGAACAAGACCTTCCTGGTCTGGGTGAACGAGGAGGATCACCTGCGTGTCATCTCCATGCAGAAGGGCGGCAACATGAAGGAGGTCTTCAGACGCTTCTGCGTTGGCCTGCAGAAGGTAATGCATGAAATTATGTATACATAATGTCACATAAATACAGTTACAGATACTGTGGTTAGTTTCTGTGTGCTGCAATTTACATAGTGAAAATTGTTCACAGAGACATTTAGTGACATCCATCTAATCTAATCATGCATTATCTTTTTCTTTCCTCTTCACTGGTCAGATTGAGGAGATCTTCAAGAAGCACGGCCGTGGCTTCATGTGGAACGAGCATCTGGGTTACATCCTGACCTGCCCCTCTAACCTGGGAACTGGTCTGCGTGGTGGTGTGCACGTCAAGCTGCCCAAGCTCAGCACACACGCCAAGTTCGAGGAGATCCTGACCAGGCTGCGTCTGCAGAAGCGTGGCACAGGTACTAAAAGAAGACAAAAAAATACTATCATTAATGAATTCCACAGTTAAGATTTAGGATTAGGAAGAAGTAATAGGCTTCTTAAACCTATTATTTTGTATGATCTCCAGTATTTGTTTCAGTTAGTAGCATTATAAATTTACTTGTGATAGAAAGGAGTCTTAATTATACAGAAACACAATTTCTTATCCACTTAGTTCAATGATGTGATTATTATTATTATATTTTTGCCTCTAACAGAATTCTTCTATATGTTGATATCATTTATCTCTGGTGATAATGTGTATCAAAGAGGGGACGTGAGGCAGGATCTCCTCACACTGCTACTGCACTTCAGGCAAAGGACTTATTCTTCTCCCCTTCTTTTTCCTCCAGGTGGTGTGGACACAGCCTCCGTCGGTGGTGTGTTTGACATCTCCAACGCTGACCGTCTGGGCTCCTCTGAGGTGGATCAGGTCCAGCTGGTGGTTGATGGTGTCAAGCTGATGGTTGAGATGGAGAAGAAGCTCGAGAAGGGAGAAGCCATCGATGGCATGATCCCTGCCCAGAAGTAAAGTGGACAGACAACCAATGACTGAATGACTGTCTGTGTTTGTTTTTTTATATTATAAAAAATGAACAGGTAGCCTTGTTGTAAAGTTATTTTACTGGTTTCGGCCAACTGGCTACTTTCTGCCTACTTCTTTCCATCAAGAAGACACTCCACTTTTCTCTCTGCTCCTTCCTTTCTTACTTATTTCTATTAACCTCACTTATCCTTTCCTTTCCTGCCTTTTCTTTGGTTCCTCTTTCTAATTCACTGTCACTTTAATCATCTTTCTCCCCGTTTCCTCTGTAACATCCTGGGATCAATCCGTGCATAGTCTGGTCGTGGCTATGTATACACACTGAAAGAAATTTTTTTTTTGGTTGTAAAATATAACTGGACAATTAAATTATGCCCCATGTAACAATCAAACCTTCTCTCTCATGTTTTCTTTATGTGGAACCACAAGTGGATCTCTTGCAACTACAGACTGGCTGTGATACGTGCAGTTTTGCTTACATGAATAGATACAGTACAATTTCAAATGTGTGCAAGTAAACATAATCCTTAGCGTTCTCTGGACACACACAAATCAGTTCAACAGTTAAAGGCAAAGACATCAAAATCCATTCTGGAGAGAGAAAAAAAAAGACATGAAATATGAAAGAGGTTGAAAGTCTTTATTTTTGTGTCACACATTATTTCCTAGGAGACATGCAGGATTGCAGGTCGATCATTTCTGTAATTTCAGCCCATAAGTTAAGTTATGTTGATAACAGCAACGGCTTCAAACACACTATACAACAGAACTGTAGCCTTAAAGCATGGCCCTAACTGTATCTACAGAACAGGTTCAGAGAGTGAGGCCCAGTTGAACACACACACGCGCACAAAAAAACAAAACAAAATAAAAACTAGCCCTAAATCACAGCTTCACATTTTCAGACAGTGGTGGATACCTGCTGCGGCTGAACAGACATTCCTGTAGACCTTCACAGCCGTAAAGATCACAAATCTGCTGTATCATCTAACTTTTCCTTTTACTGTATACATGTGTTTTGTTAGATGCTGCATACTTCAGAAGTACAAGTTATAATTGCTTGGCTTTATAGAGTTACAATACAAGTACAACAACCTTTTGAATTTGGAGTCATCAGTGTTAATATATGATCAATGGAGCACTTGGTGGACTATTTCTGTTGAATCTTTGTCGCTTTGTTTTCTAATGAGTTTGTATAAAAGAAAATCAGAGAATCCAATTTCTCAAAAGGTCATTCAAGGTCATTCTTATCTGAAAATACTGCCTCATCGCTGCGCATGTCACATGCTTTGAAATCATACAGTGGCTTGATACGACAGGAGTCTGATTGGTTAACAGTCATACACCTCTTACAGTAATACATGGAAACTGATTGGTCAACAGTCATAGACGTTTAAGCAGTGCTGCAGTCTGATTGAAGTCTACAGTTTCTATCTATCAAAAAGGTTATGAACGTGAAAAATGAATGCAAATAACAGTGGACAGAACTTTTGTTTTTTTTGTGGTACCACATGACTTTGTGGCATAACTGAAGCCAAACAGCACCTCTACCTGAAAACCTGAAATCATCACTCCAGAATGACGCCAAGAAGTTTAAGTAATAATAAAGAAAAGGCATTTAGAGTATCAACTATTCACTTCAGTGGGCTTTGAAAGTGTGAGACAATGAGATTTTTAAAAATTTACAAACAAAAAAATACAAATTAAACTGCCAGAACAGTCAAATGCAATCCTGGCTTAAAAAAAAGTGCTCAATGATCTAAAGAACAAATTCCCAATATCAAAAATTTAAAAAAGAAATCAAACAAAGAGCCCTATTAGGTGTTAATCAATGTGTATTCAAGTCTTGATTCTTGGCTTCGTGGCTGTATTGCACTACATTTGAGGAAAGCGATGGCGATGGCCTTCTGACAGACTGGAATATTGTTATGCCAAAGTGCTACCAGAACAACCTACTCCTCCATTTATTCTAAACCAGTATGAGCTACTATAATCATGTATGAGGAAAATGTTTTTGAAAGAAGAGACCAAATTGATATAAAAAAGGTTAAAGATCATCTTTTAAAAATACACTTTACTGGGATTCAAATCTGAAGCGAGAAACAGTTTGATAATGAACCAAAGTGACCGACGAGAAAAGGCTGAAGCTTCATGTTGGATCAGGATTTTAAAATGTCTGCCTTTGGGGGAAGAGAAGTAAAAATCTGTTTATCATATCGTGTTACATTTCAAATTATTTGACCAGTAATCAGATGCAATGGGTGAGTTTATTTCACCATTTGTGGCATAGATATAATCTAATCTGGGCACTCAGTGCACGATATGTGATAAAAAAAAAAGTAAAAAAGGTAGTTTAGTTTAATTGACTTTGACTTGAACAAATAGTTAGCACTTAGAATAATCAGTTTTAACAGAAACGTCTTTAAATGAACTAAACCTGCTGAGGCATTTCAAGTAAATTAATGTAAAGTGGCTCTTTTTGCCTGCAAACATTCAACTCCAGATCAGAAACTCCAGTTAAGTAAATATAGTAATAACAAATGAATCCAGTTTTTTTCAGCTGGCAGAAATAAATTCTACTTTGTATCTTTACCAACAAATTGTGTAATTATGTCATTTTACATTTTTTGAAAGGAACTTTTGCTCATTATAAAAGGTAGCAAGGGGACAATATCAGGTTATCCTTTTCTTAATAGGCAGCTTTGCTCATCTGTAAACAGCTCACCTGCCAGCTATCGATACACAGTAGAGACTTCAGTATGGATAACAGGTAGAGAAGCAACATTTTACCAATTATGGTACAAACAAACATCAAAATCCCAACTGAGCAGTAAAATGGGCATCATAAATCTATGGGCAGAAAGGCTGTGATGCTTCATTCTGTATCTGCATTTCTGCATGTCTCCCTCTAGAGGCTGGAGGTCAGACTGCGCCCTCGCTTCCTAAATATGTGACGTCTGCTGCCAAGGACAACAGATGTCAAACTTCTGCCCAGTTTAAAAGCATTAAAGAAAGAAAATAAACTTAATACACAAAAAATTAAAACATTTCTTTAAATAGCAGCTCTTTAAAAAGGAATGATGACAAATATGATACAATAGGAAAAACAATGACAACAAAATTATCAATCTCCGTCATTGTCTGCAACACTATCCTTATCATCAAACATTAAAACATGAAAAAATAAAACGAACAGAAACAGACTGTTTGACTCCATGGGCTCACATCATATGGAGGTGGCAGCGTGTTTTAAGCAGGGGTCGTAGGTCACTGACAGCTCCAAGGTCAAGGGTCATCATAAGTCTGCCGATGGCGGTCTATCCGTGTCTGTGCATCAGTTTGTCTGGCTGTGATTGGTGGCATCAGAAGAAGAGGGTCTTTGGCGGAGGCGAGGCATCGCTAGCCGCATCAGATGAGGTGGAGCCCAGGGAGGATGAGGAGGAGGTGATGGTTTCTGCCTCACTGGTCCTCCTCCTCCTCTTCCCTCCTCATTCATCAACTTGTCCTGTCTGTCATCAATCTGCCCCGCCTCCTGTTGCCCTCAGAGCTCCAGCTCCTTGGACACTTTGGTGGCGATGTCTCTAAAGGCTAACGGTGCCCCCCACAGGCGCTTGAACCTCACACCGCTGCTCTGGCCCAGCCCGCTGGGCAGCTGGCAGACCTCGGCCTCGAAGGCCACACGGGCGCCGGCTGCTCCGTGGGTGCAGGACAGGAGGAAAGGTCCGGCCAGGTGGACCTGGCAGCCACAGCCCTGCGCCGCCTCACGCAGCGCTAGCACCACCTCGGCCGGATCGCGGGGGCTCCGCACCCTTACATCCCAGCCGCATCGGGGGGTCCGGGGCTCGGCCGCTTTCTGATGCCCAGATAGATGGCGACTGGAAAGGGAGGGGCGATGCAAGAAGAGGATACAGGAGGAAATGTAGGGAGGTTTAAATCAGACAGGACAGAGCGAGGTGGATGGGATGTTTACAGGAGGAGGATGGGAGGTGGGGGTTAATAAACATGGAGAGAAGAGAGAGGTGCAAGGATAGATCACAGGAGCATGAATGTGAGTGAATGTGTGGTCGTATGAACATGAATGTATGAGATGTTAGGGAGGGGGGAGGAGAAGAACAAATATTAATATAATATATTATTGGATTTTTACATTTCTACATAGTTCCCTGGGTGTATTTTAACATCTCTTTACTCAAACTACACAGTGGATGTACAGCACCAAACGGATATGTAAATCAAACGCACCTCAAATGAATCGTTATGTGAGACATTTCATTTGTTCTTCATGTAGGTTGGTAATGTATAGAAATAATAACTTACTGTACAGATACATTCATTAAATACTGATTACTGTTTTTGTTTTAGAATATGCTTTCCACTCTGGTCATCATTTTTCTAGAATCACACAAAACACCAACCAACACACATAATCTTAAAACATCAACCTGCTGCTGCAGAAGAATAAAGACTGTCAGGGATTAAGCTGTTGTTAGACACAATTAAAAATTATAATTCCTTTATTTTCTTTATATCAAAAGCTCAGGGGTCTACCCACAGGGATCATCTACCACAGGGAGCCATTTAGCCTCTATAGTCACACCACAGTCTGTTGGGTAATGTTAGCCTGGTGCTACTGGTTTACCTGCTGCTTTTAACCTGAGACTGGGCTGAAGCAGCTGAGGCTGAGAGGAAGTACACAAGACATACTGATAAGCTGAAACTGATAAAAATTATAGTATAATTACAATTAGTGCACAAGAGATCAACAGGACTAGAAATCTGTCTCACAAGCCTTGGAAATGTGACTGTCCATAGATGTTTTGGTATGTAACTCAAATTAAACCATTAATAGCTGAAAATAAGTATAAAATGGTTAATTTCTGTTATCGTATGCAGCTTTAATCTAATCATCTTCATCATTGTCTCTCTGCAATAATACATTTGGAATATTTAGCTTTCTTTGTACTGCTGTGTGTAACAGGGTCTCCATGTGTAAAACAGCCATGCATCTCTGTGCAGCCATGGGTTTACAGATATACGGGGTGTGTGTGTGTGTGTAGGGTGTATAAAGAAATTAGGAAGTTCTTGATGTGAATCAACAGACAGAGAAGTATACATACTTTTTCTACATTAATGAGAATGTATTCAGGTAATTGACCACACAGTGCCCATTCTCTGTACGAGCAGTTTCAAATCTATTTTATTGTATTTCCTTGAGTCCTCCTTGAGCTCCACATGAAAGAAAAACATTTATTAAAAATAATAGTCACAAAAATAAATTGATTTGAGTGTGAATATGTGAGTTGCATGGTCCAGGATCTGTACTGGACATGTAATGCATGTAATCATAAGAAGAAGAGTAGACTTCTGATGCAGTAACACTGTCACTAATGTGCAGCACACAAAATCTCTTGTTGATGAGTCTCACTAAAGAAATTAAAGGCCTTTTTGATAAATTGATGGATAAATTAAGAAAAGCAGATTGCTGCTGACACAAAATTTAAGATTATTCTACCTGCTCTATTCTGCTCTTTGATTGTCAGTGTTGGAAAAATGGAAATGCGTGCTCACCTTGTGACCGGAGATCTGCTGATTCTCTCAGGTTCGTCTGTGACCCTCAAGAAGAAGACAAACGTATCTGTTAGGAATCAATCGGCCAATGTTTTCACACCAAACACCCACCCCCCTTTTATGTCTTTACACACCAAGAAGCAGCAGGGCTTTGTCAGTCAATCCACGTCAACCAATCACAACACAGAACACGACAACTCGTCTTCAAACCACAGATGGATCATCACCAACCTACACTTACTACACTGAAACACTGAATGGATGCAAGGACGTGCACAAGGCCGAGCTACAGCCCATTTGCCTTCTATGGCTGCGCTGCCCGTCTGGAGCAAAATAAATATTTTGTTGTTGCTGCTGAGGTCGCATGACGAAAAGCCCATTAATGCTAAATTAAATTGGCATATCATCATCAACGTTTATCAAACAGAGATGAGGTGGCCACGATCCATACAGGTGATGCAATGGGATGTCCTATTCCCTCCATCTTGTGACACTTGTGTAGCATCTACACTTGATATTGTTGCCGCTGTGAAGATACTGGTCTTTTAAAGATGTAGAAATGATGAACAACAGTATAATCAATGGGATACCCTGTGAATAATATGGAAAATATGGATCGTGCAGTTGCCTTAGATTATGCTAACAGATAAACCAATCTTAGCTAGCTGGTTGACATATGGACAGCAGGATTATGGGTATTTTTTCAGGTAAGGGCAACTGCCCCTTCAAAAAGTCTGTGCACGTCCCTGGATGGATGGGAAACACCAACATGTCAACGTCACCAACAAAACAAATGAGAAGGAGAAACAAATGTAGAGGGAGTGACTCCAGAGGAGAGAGCCAGGTCTTCACAGCTTCACTGCTTAATATCAGTTTAAGATGTGAGAATAACATTTGTAAGGCCTTCTTTTAAGAGACTACAGCATCTCTTGAGGGACAATATGAGGAACACTGCATAGAAAGTACAGTTGTTTCAAAGTACAACAAGTTCTTTTTTCCTTTTACATAACAGTAAGACCTTCACTGCAACCACTAAAACCTTTTATTTATAAGTATTTGGTGGTCTTCGGTTGGTCTTTGATACAAGGTGTAGCTCATGGCGGCTTTGAATATCTGAATACCTTCTGAAGGACATATACTCCACCCAACAGGCTGCCAGGTACCATTTAGTTTGCACTTCCCTTACATGGCCACGAGGGGCCACTATTGCTATTTTCAGCTGGTAGACTGAGCTCCTTTCCTACAAACCTGGCCACCTGATCTCTATTCCAGGAATTGGGGGTGGTCTGGAGAAGCTAGCAGGGAGATTTCAATGGATTTTTTTTCTTACTTAGAACAAAATCTACTTTTGTGTGACCCTGCTGCAGATTTAAATACACATTTAGACATTGTGCCTCAGCTTTTTGACTGCCCCAGTCTAATATGTCGCCTCTTTTAAACTACAAGAAGACATTACCTCTAATCTGCACAGATAGTAACTCAAGTGTGACTCAGCATTTCTGAATGAACGGAATCCAAATAATTCATATTGTAATAAAATGGTAATTTCTGCTAAATCTCATTTCAGCAACTCTTTGGAGAACATTTGACTCCTCACACACACATTATGTTACTGAAAGAATAGGTAGTTGCACAATTGTTTACCTAGATTTCTCTTTTGAGGCCATCTGTTGAAAATATGCCTGGATGCATGCCTGGCCTCTGCTGCAAAGCACTAATTATGTAAATGTTTTGCGTCTGGAGAATTGGAGGTGTCCTATATAAATTATGACCTTGCCTTTCTTGTCTGGGTAAAGAAAGTCGGTGAGTAACACTTTGCTCCTCCCTCAGAAACTGATGCCAAGGTGCCCCTGAGCAAGACAAGTAGTATCACATCTTTGTGGGAGAATAATCGTGGGAAAAATCTATCACAGTGTTGGGTGAATAATGGGCGACAGGCTGCAGAGTCTCTCGTGCATTTACTTTGTGCCCATTTGTGTATAAACTATAGCATGTATACCAGATTGTGCAAAAAACAATCTGTATAAAGGCTGAGACAGAGAGAGACACGGAGGGCTGAAAGTGAGGAAAGGAAAGAGAAAGAAAAGCAGACAGTGACAGAGAGAGTAGAGGAAGAAATTAGACAGACACAGTGTGAGAGACAGACAAAGAAGCTTGCAGCAGTATAACAGGACAATCTGGTTGTATCTTGAGGGAGAGCTGTGCAAGATCCCTGTTTAAGAGAGAGATAAATCCTTGTTACATAACTAATCCTGATTTAAAACGGCAGTGAAGCTGGGTCAGTCAGTTAGGGTGACTGGGGCAAGCTGAGATACTTCTTACAAGCAACTGCTCCTGGTGAGGACTGTTGTGTACTCCTCATGTCACAGATTCAAACCTACAATGATGCAGACTAAACTATATTTACCCACTGCACCTTTTTACCCAGACATAAGTCTTTAATAAATAATACAGATTTCAGCTTTCCAGATCAGAATATTTGTTTGTTGAATTCATCTTCTACCACTACCAAGCAAATATTATTGAATTTTGGGCTGCTGATCGGACGAAACAGTGACGCTTGACAGTGGATATCACTAAAAATCATGACATGTGCTTACAGTGTATTCCAGTCTCTTACTGTTGGTTACCTCAAATACAGTGACAGAACCTCACTCTTTATCATTTCTCTTCTTTTTCATCTTTTACCCACTTCCTTTTGTCTTGTATAGAACGCCACGAAAGCCCCACCCCCCCTTTCCTGTCTGTCCTGGATCCCACAGCCCAGTTGTAGGGACTGCTGATTTGTTACAGGAATGGGAAAACATATGGTGTTGATTACATGACTCAGACTAGTACAGTACTTGAGCTGAAACAAACTCATATACTCCAGGAGACACACAAACACACAGTGTCTGTGTGTCTTCTATGTTATTGCCTACATAAGCTTACAGACAACAGCTCCATTATAGCTAATGCTAGCACTCAAAACAAATGTCTAGTACCAGGGGAAAATCTGGACACCCACACCTAAAAATCCAACAATAAACCAACTTCACCGACTGTTGTTCCAGAAAACTGCTGTGCATTTTGTTGGTAGCAGGTAGTAGTGTTGTGCCACCTACAGCCTCTAGTGAGTGCTACAGCATAAAGCCCAGCCAGCAGACACAAGCAGTCCAGACAGACACACATTCAGGCAGACAGCTGCTGATTAGAGTTTTAGCCACATAAACATACTGTTCAGAGACGGAGCTGCTCTATAGGAAGAAACTCAACTTTGATGGTCACAGTCCCAGAAACTCAAGTTTTCTGGATAGGATTTTGGTTAAAGTATAAGCTTAGAGATTAGTTTCCAGGTCTCATCAGTGGCATTTGGATTCCCTTGTGTCCTTGGTAAGAATTAAGCCTTAGCATATTTCCTAAAGAGATGCTTTGAAATCTTGGTTTTCTAACCCTGACAGACCTTTGTCAGTTACTGCAGACAGAAGACAACCCACATTTATGCAGACAGGATGGACCTGAGGTGGGATGAGTAAGCAGAGAGTACCAAAGCTGAATATGAAAGGATAAGACGTTATATAACAATACACTGTATACCATGAGACGGTCATAATCCTTTTATACTGAGGTTAATTAGCCCTTCAACATTTATGTCAGTATACCACCATCATTAATTTAACGAATGTGAACTGGAGCCGGATAAGTGGCAGAAAATGGATGAATTAACCATTTCAAAATTATTGTTATGTAATATTGTTATGCTTTGCTAATATCACCATTATGAAGTGATGAGCTTCCTGAAGTGACTGTGTTTGCTACAGGTCTGATTGTGCTGACTGAAACACAAAAAAGGATTGAACACTTTTATTCCAAAGGTTTGTAGCATCTCCCAATGCCAAAGACTTGAATTTAAGACTTTTCATGGCCTGAAGGTTCCCTGCTTGACTATTATTTTGTTTATTTCACTAGGAAGAAGCTCCCATCAGGTTTTTCACCTATAAACACCTGAGTTTCAGAACATTCACCATGATATATATTTGATCAAAATATATCAATCATGTGATATAAAATACATGTACTGTGATAGATTATATTTATACCACCAATATCTATTAGGACACCTTTCAATCAAGCAATCACAACCCTAATTTCTTCTTGATGGAACATACATTTAAAGGGAAACACTAACACTACCACACTTCATGTGTAAATGTTAACAAAGAAGAAGATAATTAACTTTGAATTTCTAGAGAAAAATACGTTTTCCAGTTCATAATACAGGTTGAATATAACTCAGTCACTGAGCAGAGTAGCTTTGCCTGAAATAAATGTTTGTATAACTAAACTCCAACCTGCGACAGACAGTGAATGAAGGGTAGAGGGGATGACAGGGCACTGGGAAGCAGGCAGACAGTCAGGCAGACAGAAGCAGCCAGAAAACATGGGAAAGGAAGACTTACTAACTGTTTTTGTCCCCTGTGGGAGGGTGCAGCCCGACATGGACTTGTTTGAGCTCTGACGTTTAGAAGGGTCAAGAGTGACCCTAGGAGGAGAGAGGAAGAAGAGAAGGAGACGAAGAGAGGGTGAGAGAAATGGAAAAGGAAAATGAACAGCAGAGAGAGAGAAAGCAAGTGAGGGGGAAGACAACAGAGATGACAGAAGCACAGGTAGAAGAGGCAGAGAAGAACAAATTAAACTGTATGTACTGTAGTTCAGGAAAAGGGAGAGAAGATTGGCAGGTGACTGGCAAGGAAAAGCAAAAGTTGTTAAAGAGTCAAACAAACAAACAAACAGGTAAAGCAACAATAAGCAGCTGAGAAGAACTGACTGTGAAAGACACACAATATGTCCACCTGACCAGCAGACCTGGGGCAAATAGGGCATGGTTTGTTTGTACCAGCTTAGAGGTTTAGATAGAAGGCTGCAGTGTGATTGTGCTCCTGTGTGGACCACAGATGTTAAAGGTACACATACATTTTCCTCTATTGTTATTGAGGAAGGGCAGTGATCATCAGCATGAAATGCTGCAAATATTGTCAGGCAGTAAATTATGTGACTTCTGGTTTTAAATTAAGTCAGGTTTCAGTTTGATTAATTTCTCCCACTCATTCTTCACTCACAATACTCTGTCTTGGTTGAATTTGTTTCTTAAGGAACATGAAGACAAAATCTGTGGTTTGATCTACCTTTAGCTTTAGCTTAGTGCAAAATATTTATCCCATTTACAATTCATAATGAGCTAAAAATCCTATAGCTTTTGGTAGGTGTCAAATTGAATAAACAGGTAAGCAAGTACAACAAACAGGATGAATAATGTTTCAACACTATTTGGTCCAGGTCTGAGATCATGGACAAGTTCTGAAGCCTGTAAAGATTCATTATTAGAGAGAGAAGGCTGGTAGGTTAGTACTGGTTAAGGAAGAGACGGTGAAAGGCAGCAAGGTCAGCAAAATGATCTTAATGTAAAGGTTTATAGCAAATGAGTTACACTACTCAGATACAAGCCTAGAAAGTCGGACTATAGGACTGTACAGGCAGTCTGCTGGACAGTTAGCAGAAATCAAACACATACGTACAATCCTTGAAAATGCAAAATGTCCGAAGAGTTATCATTCATTCTCATCCTGTTTCACAAATAGTCATGCCTCTACACAACCATAAAAATCATCCTCTTTTATGCTAAAACATCAATAGAAGTCAGACAGAAACCTCCTATTGTTTCCTCCCCTTCCCGTTCTCCCAGCTTCTCCCCTTACCTGCGGGTCAACTTGGAAGTGATCTTGCTTAGCAGGTTAGCTGTGGCCCGTGTCCTGGCATGGGGCAGTGGGCTGGCATCATGGGACAATGTTGGTGAAGCTGGAGGTGCATGGGAGGGAGGCCGACGGTCTCGAATTTGTCCTCCATGGAAAGTGCTCCTCACCGTGGATCCCCTGGAGAGGCGGGCAGAGGGCGTGGAGGACGAGGAGGAGGCTCCAGAGGCACCAGCGATGCTGTGGGTTGAAGGGGAGGCAGGAGGCAGGCGGTGGGATAGGGAACTGCAGAGAGGAGGAAGATAACGAAGAAAAGTTGCAATCAAGATCATTTCACTTGGTGCAGGGATCTCATATTCTCTACATCAGAATACATATAATATTAATAATACAGTTAGAGTATGCCTTTCCAAACATCTCTAGACTGTACTCTTTATAATATTATCTTCAGAGACCCAACAATTCCACCATGAGCAAGCACTTGGCGATGATGGCGAAGAAAACGTCCTTTTAACAGGCACAAACCTCGAGCAGGACCAATCTCATTGGTGGACGGCCATCTGCCGTGACCAAAATAAAATAAAAACAGCACTGTTCAAATCATTGTTACTCATACAGGAATGAACTGAGCTTTCGTGCAGTTTCAGCTGTGCATTAATAGACATTTGGCATGCTGGTGAGTATTTACAGCACAAGGACAGTGTAATGACTCAATCCCAAAAATACTCATCGTAGAGAAAGAACGTGTCACCCTGTGCAATGGTATGACTCATTCTAGCAATAAGCATAGAATATTACCAGGGTGATTCTTCAAAGGCGTGTGTTTGTGTGAATGAATTTAGGTTTGATTCCACAGACAAATAAAATAAAAAGACACCAAAAGCCAGTTTCATACTGCATTTCACTGTATACTCTATTTGGTGTATACATAAAACGTGTGAGGGACTGAACGAGCAAACTGCTCTGAAAATTGACCCATAATCTCCCTCTCATTTTTCTACATTCCCCTCTATTTTGTTCCCTTCTCTTCATTAAACGGTTACACTTTGCCACACCTCACACCTAAACACAGTCACACATACACACACACACACACACACACACACACACACACCTCTCCTCTCCTGACTGCCTTGCTGGCTGGTGGCCTGAGGCTGCTTTTCATAACGCTCTAGATAACACCCACACACAGGGATCAAGTGGGGCACAACCATTAGACGGGTTAAGTTGAAGAGCAGCCGTTGCAGAGCAAAATCGTTTAACGTCAATGTGAACTAGCTGCCTACTACAGCTAACTGCAGGGGGGCACACCGGAGATGGAGGGTGGGTTGGAAAAGAGAGGGGTGCATGGGTTTGAGAGATCAGGAGGATGAGTTATGTATCATTTATATGACTATATAAATCAGGATTGAGACTATCAGCAGTGATTGAATCAGACGGTCCATCTTTGTACACCCTGACTCAAACGTGGTTAAAAAGTTTTAGTTGTTTCCAGCTTAAGATGGAAATATTTCCACATTATTGAATGACCAGGATTATCAATGAAGTGCCCTTCAGTTAGTTAGTTTAGTGACTGCATGCTGTCTGTCTACATTAAACTGTGCTTCATAATGTGTTTTCTTGTCTGCATTTACAGTATGTTTGGTATGAGGTCACTTATCTTGCAATGTCATCATAAATTAACATCAACTGTCGATATATGTAGTAATGTGTAATTAATGCAAAGACCTGCATGTTTAAACAAAATATGATTAACAGTCACAGTCACATACATGCTGTCGTATATAGTATATAACAATAGTAGTATAATAATACTATATAGAATTTTCATGTTGACTTATAATCAACCAAATTTGACTGCTGCATGTGTGTGTGTCCATACACGTGTTTGTCCCATCACCCTCACTGGCATGGCATCACATTGACAAGGCCTCTGAGGCAAGGGTTATGTTGGCAATATGCCAGTCCTCACTTCATTCTGCTGCTCTGCACCTCCCCCTTTCTCCTACTCTCCCTCTCCCTACCAGGGATCCAGTGATTAACCAATTTCACTATTAACCAACCAGTGTCTCTGTTCTCAATCTCGAAAAAGTGACATTATGTTACATTATTTTTCTATGAACAACGGTTCTACAGTGAGAAAAACTGGCAGAAAAAAACAACCTGGTGCTGCAGGTTAAAATGCCATGCAGCAACAGGTTCAGTTAAAGATCCATACTGTTCAAGATTCCATACTGCCCTCTCTTCCTCACCATCTCACTCATTCTTTCCCTCCATTCATACAAACCCTCACCATGACCTGTTAAATTACAAAATAGAGGTGAAACCCAAACCAGTCAATCAGTGCTCGCAGGATTTGCAGCTTTAAGACAGTTTGTTTTACTTTAGTATAAAGCATTTGCACATCCACTCGTTTTCAATGTCATCTTAAATATAAAAACTCTCCATCAGACTCTAATCCACTTGATAAACGCTCTTCCTGAACTGGCCATCAACCCCCCCCCCACCTGTAGAGGAAAATTTTACTGGAGATTAGACGACAGACAGACAGGAACTTCCTGGCTCTTCCTTAGAGACGCAGAATTACAGTGATAAACAGACAGAAGGATGGAAAACAGGTCAGCCAGAATGAAAGTGAGAAAGTGACCATAGGGAAAGAGAGAGCGAGGAGACGGTGCCTGCCATGCTCCAACACTGACAAGCAGACAACCATCTGTCACAACAACAGACAGTTCATATTGGGTGCATACACACACACAGACATGCACAGACACACAGCACGCACAGACACACAGCACACACAGATGAACCCACTCATGCACAGTTTAAGCCCTTTATCCTCTCTTGAAGAGACAAAATGTATGTGAGACAAACACCCCGGGCCAAACACTCTTTAAGCTCTGTGCTAAAAGAGACAAGCTGTACAAGTAGAACCAGCAGACCAAGTGTGTCTACAAACCAGCCATATTCATACTGTACTCAGTATGAATATGAAGATATTTTCTATATTAGGTAAATTAAGATGTAACAGGGACAGACTGTTGCATTGCACTGACATTTAATAGTCAACAATCCCATCCAGTTCATTATAAGCCTATGTATTAACATATTTCTTTCATTAAACTGAGGTGTATTCTACACTTTCTCTCCCTGAACCTAGTTTTAATATTAATGTTGAATCCTCAAGGTCTTTCAGGAAGTTTAGATATAGGTAAAATTTAGACAGGCAGTAAACTGACTGAACTTAACTGTGTGAACTGAAACATCAGTATCACTTCTTATTTGTTTGTCCACATAAGTTCTGTGACCACTAGCTGTGGTCCAAATCTATACAAAAAAGGAGAACCTTCATGATGCCTCTAACTGTGTTAGTTTTCTAAGGACACTTTGCTTATCTTTTACATTACATAAGATGACAAACAGACAGACACGGAACAACAACACCTTATGCTCCTCTCACCTGTTTTCCTTGCCATTTTGCAGCAGTGAGTGTCTATCTGTGTTGGATCGGTCTGTACACACATATGTGTTCCTTCGAGTCATGGCACTAGCAGGGATGTTATTCTGCAGAAAGAATCAGAAACACAAAATCACATGAATGCAACAATGTCTTCAATACATCCTAAATATCTCATAGCACATAGCACAATGCAAGGAGAGCTCCAAAGGGAAGACAGTTATTATGCCATCTTATGCTATTTGAAAAGCCCTACTTGACTAATCCTTGCTCCTCTGGTGCTCCAGAAGGTTAGTAAAAAAGTAAAGGATTCCGTGTTTTGACTGTTTGACCTCAGATGGTCATGAGTTCTGTCTGTATTGGCTGTGCAGAACATTAAAGAGTTCATCTCTGCTGCTTGAATCTACATTTTTCATTCATCTCAAGATATATGCAAGTGTTTTACAATGCAGCTCGTCTCTAATCCGTGTTATTGTTTCCATCACAATATCTGTGTCAGTGTAGCCTTTAATCTGAAGAAATAGGATTAGGAGCACAGTGAGGATTCTGCCATCTGTACCTGTTGTATTGATAATGGATTAAATGTGACAGATTATTTACACAAAATATCTTTTTGGCCTTACTGTGGTTGAGTTAACTTCCTTGCGCCGGTCAGGTATCTCTGCCTTATTTGGGTTGTGAGCAGAGCTAACCATCGGACTGGAGGGGGTTGGGATGCTACGTGAGCCAGCAGTATTGGTGCTCGTCTTGCGGATTGACAGCCGCTCTTCCTTTAGCCCTGCTCCCTCCCCTACACCACTGGGACTCCGCTTGGGGTGGGTCGACCCTGGAACCGCTGGACCACCTGTGAGATGTGAAACAGAGCTCTCAGTAAGGCAGACTTCTGTCACCATTTCAACACTGTAGAATTGTAGAATCAACTAGTCATTAAACAAGGATAAACTCCATTGGTCACTGGTCTCTGTATTCTGCCTTACAGAAGTCAGAGTGACGTCTCTGGCGGTGGTAAGTGGATGCACTGCGTTGTGCCTTGGGGCCAGAGGAGGAAGATGGTGCACCAGAGGAGGAAGAGGAAGCAGAGTGTTTGCTAGTTCCATTGGTAATGGTACTGGGTCGGACTCGAGCTAAACTCAGACTGCTGCCTGACCGAGATTCACTGCCCTCCGTCTGAGAGACAGAGAAACAGACAAGGAAAGAGTATTACAATAGATTTGCACTTACAGTATGACTGTAGACATCGATTAGGTGGGTGGGAATAAAAAAAGCTAACCTATACACTCACCTCATTCTTGCGTGCCAGCAGCAGGTATGTGGCAGTGATCTCATTGTACTTCTGACTGACCAGTGACTCTCTGACCTCTTCCCTAGTGAAGCCCATCCCAACCATCACATCTGGAATGAGACATATAAAAGGTAGGTTGAACTTCTGTACAGTTCTAAAAGTTCAGCCTCAGCTGTGAACCTTCAATACGTACGTATACAGAAAATAACTGATACACTCATATACCTGAAAACAAACACCTGTAAATAGCTAACTGCCAGGACAACAGATCAGCTTAAGATTTTGAGTTATCAAATTGCGACAGTAATATGGCTGAAGTGTGTCTTTCTCACCAATGCGACTGGTATCGTTCAAGTCCTCCAGAGGCTCTGTGTGGGGCTTCAGCTCTTCTCCGTCATAGCCAATATTAATCCACTTATCTTTCATTATTTGCTGGTGAGGAGAGAAAGAGAGAGAAGCATTGACAAACGCTGCAATTATACCATATATATACGTTATAATCATGCTGATGTAAAGTCCCCTCCTCACCTCCAGTGAGCAGCGCTTGGCAGGGTTGAGGACCAGGAACCTGCGCAGGATTCCCTCGCAGTCTGTAGACATGTAGAAGGGCACACGATATTTCCCCCTCAAAACACGCTCCCGCAGCTCCTGAGGACAACACACATGGATACATAATGAGTTTCCACTACAGGGACACTGAATCAATAACAGATAGGGACAAGGCAATATTGAAGTACTAGTATTGTATAGTGTGATATAATAATATAATGCACAATTATGTAAAAATTCCCTGTACTCCACAGGAGCTTTCTGTCACCTCAAATGACATTTTTTGGCCTAAACAGCCTCCATTCACCCACCTTTAGGTTCTGTCCATCAAAGGGCAAAGACCCGCTGACTAGTGTGTACAAGATAACACCCAGGCTCCAGATGTCCACCTCTGGACCATCGTACTTCTTCCCCTGGAAGAGCTCTGGGGCAGCATAGGGCGGAGAACCACAGAACGTAGTCCAGTTTACTGCCTGCAGAGAACTCGTTACTGAAGCCAAAGTCGGCTATTTTGATGTTGGAGTCAGCATCAAGTAGCAAGTTTTCCGCCTGTAAGAAACAATACAGGCAGTGAAACATAGAAATACAGAAAAACAGGAAACTATAATCACAGTATTGTTACTGATAGATTGATAGTCGGAATAGATAACTCATAGATAACGCATATTTGCAATTTAAAGCTGGAGTCCATTTTCTGCTGTCAAACAGGAAGTGATGCGTGTTCTGCACATGATTATATATTTATGCAGTGACACAAAGATAAATTGTTGTTGCAGTTTAAACCTTATTATAGTTACCTCTCAATGCCACAGAGAATGAAAAAATGTGGAAAGTTCTGGAACCAGCTTCCAAATCTGTTATTATCTCAATTCATTAATATGTGTGAAATTAACACAAGAAGTGTTAATGACCAAGACAGACATTAACATTCACAGATTTTTGTTATCTTAAGAGGATTCATGGGCTTTTTTCTAACATTGTGTAATCACCTTCAAGTCTCTGTGAACAATGTTCTTCTGATGACAGTAGTGCACCGCTGAGACAATCTGAGGAGAGAAAACAAAGGAAGATAATTGCACTGGATGTTTGTACTTACATGTAAATGATAGCTAAACAGGATCTCTATTCACATGGCCTCGACCATCGAAGAACGATGACTGAATTACTTGCTGTGTAACCGCACATACAGTTTGTTTTCCACCACAGTGGAAAAGTTTACCGCGTTTATGTATCAGCCTGTTTGAGGCTCACACTGCCCAGTTACAAGCCAAGCAGGGACTATAAACAATAATTCACATCAACTCTCAAGTAGCTCAGATTTCAGCTCCTGTAACCTTTGGTAAGAAAAGTGAATTATTTTGTCTTCTTTCAGCCAAGACATCTTCTGTTCTGCTATTCTGTTTTCCACACACACGATGCATGAACACGTGATGTCCACATCTGTTACAGTACAACCATAATCCCTTGATTGGATGATAATGTTACTGCAGTTTCCTTGATGCTGATTTCACCTGGCCAAGCTATCAGTGCAGTGTCAAGATGAATTGAAAAAGTGGGGTCATACAGCATGTTAGGTCTAGATTTCCCCTAGACTGGGAATCTAACAGTGCAGGGACAGATGGACAGACAGAGTAACCGACCTGTCTGAACTTGGCTCTGGCCTCTTTCTCCTTCATTCTGCCGTGAGCCACGAGGTAGTCGAACACTTCGCCTGGAAGGACAATGAAGAGGGCAAAGTTGAAATGAAATGTTTCACAAACTTCATATATGACTAAAAACTGTTACCTATGATTAAGCTGTGCATATTAACAGTTTTGGTGCTATTTTTTCTGCATACACAAATGCTCAGCATGCATGTTCACTTGCTCAAGCTTCTACGCAGAAAATATCTGTGAATTCAGGAGCTCATGTATGTATGTTCATGTATGATTTTATAACATTCTTGCTATTCTCAGCCAAGAGATGATGAGTTTAGAGTCAGGTCTAAGAGTAAATGTGGTAAAACTGTCACCTGTTGAAACCTGATAGAAGTTCCCTGATGGAAATGAGTAAAATGAAATGTAGCCATGTGTGGAGAGAGAGAGAAAAATTATCCACGGCAATAAGTCTACATCTATGTCTGCAAATATTTCTTCCTGTTTTTTTCAGCTCATTAAATTATAGTTAACAGCTAACAGGTCACATTTTGCTATCCAGATTTCATGATACCCCTCACCTGCTTGACATCCTTTTCTTGAACACTTCAGTGATATTCCTTAAACTCTAAGTCAAGTATTATTATGTTGAAGTTTCCATATATATTTTGTCTCTTTGCACACTTGTCCCAACATACAGTAAAACAGGCTGAGGTTGAGTGGAACAAAGCAACATGTCGTCTGGTGAGCTGCTTCCTTATTAGGCATTGGAAGCAAGAGATGGCACAACATACACAGAGAGCAGCAGAGGGAGATCAAGGGACCATGAGGAGAGAGAGAAGTAAGAAAAATAGAGAAGCTGCAAAAATACAAGAGTGTACAGGAAGAAGTTGAATACAGAGCAATAAGAAAGACAGCACTAGAGCACTGAAGCAAAAGTGATTTGACCTTTTTCACAGAGGCAGACATGAGATGTTACTAATGAAAATGGAAACAAAGGGATTGAACTCAACCGTTTATACCCTAAATAAATTAGTTCATCAGTTGTAGTGTATAGTTCAGCCAAAGTAATCAATCTAATTGGCACCATTCAATCACTGACAATGATGATGAGGGTGGTGGGGATGGCACTCACCTCCGCTGGCGTACTCCATAATCAGGTAAAGAGTCTTATCAGTCTCAATCACCTCAAACAATTGTACTGTAACACAGAGAGGAAGAGATGTTAATAAAAAGGCCAGCCTGAAAACTCACACAGAGACTCACCAGCTCAAAGCACAAACATCACTCTCTGTAGTCTAACTCACCTATGTTGGGATGGTTGAGAGTTTTCATGATGCGTACCTCTCGAAACAACTGAGAAAAAATATGAAATATGAAAATTAATTGTCTCGCTCCAACTCTTACACATTACACACGAGAATATTTCAAAGATAGGCTGCTAAAGGATCATTTGTGTTACTTTATGACATGTATATTGGACATTATTGCAGCATTATCTTAACATCTTAGGTTGATACATTCAAAATCAACCGCTCAGGTTCACTCTATTAAGCTGCCTAACGTTCATAACATTTAATATCTCATGCTGTTACAGATTATGGTAGAATAGACATAAGAACAGTGAGTCATAAAATCTCAACACAGCGGTTTGAGGTGAGGTCTGTCACAGAAGAATGCATAGTAATAATAAATACAGACACAATGAACAATAGTACAGTAGATAATAGATTAAAAATACATGAGCATATTTTAAAGTAGAACTGTTTTCTTTGTGCTTGACTTGAGTTTAAATGAAGGATGGCTTCCTCACATCTTCATCTTATTATTTCTCATTCATTCATCAAATGAATTGGTCGTCATACAATCCACAGCTGGTGTATAGACACCATTCCGCTTCATCCATCTTATCCTCACATACAGGCACAAACCCACACTCCCTGTTCTCCCTCATCTTTCCGACCACCTCTAGACCTGGAGCACCCCAAGGGAGTATCCCACTGGTACTCAGCTGACAGGAGGGCCTCCTCCCCTGAGTGTGGTTTACTCTGTACCCCCACCCATCCATCACTGAGCTCCAGACTGCTGCCTCATCCTGCCACTCTAATGCCGTCTCTCTCTCTCTCCGTCTAATTAAAGTAATGTATTTGTCTGTGAACTCCATTTTAAAAGATTACAGTGGGAAAGCGCCAGGGCCAGATGCATCACAGTGGAACATGCTGATGAGCGGTTATGAGATGTTTCTAACACCAGATGGAATTACTGTAAACTGAAGTATAATTAAACCACAGAAATGAGAAAATATCAAGTGGACTCAGGGCAGTTTGAAGAAGAGCATATGTATTGAAGGTTTGAGATTTTGCTAATTAATTCCACGAGTTTCTGCTTTCTGCATACAGCCTCCGTGAAGTGTTAAACAAATGCAATCAAGCCATTCATCCATCATCAGTTGTTTTGCTTTGGTTAATAGTGACAAAGTGAGACATTCTGACCCTGGAGAGAAAATGTGACTATGCTTGGAAGAGTGTGTATGTGGAGTGCATGGCAAAGAACAAATGTGTGTGTTACAAGTGCAGAGTGTGTCAGCAGGAAACTGGAACAGAAATAGAAAATGAGGCAGATTAACAATGCACAGGAGATGAGGGGCGTAGAGGGAGGAAAGGACGAGAAAACAATAAGAAAGTAAGAAAGAAGAATGAGTAAAACGGTACACAACAAGTTAAACTGATGTGTACGAGTATTTGGTTTTGTATTAGTAGTGCTGGAGAATACTGCTCCTTAAACCCCATCAGCAAAGCACTGTTCAAAATTCTGTAAGAATAAATTAAGTGAAAAAAGTGAAAGAAAAGAAAAGAAAATGCAACAAAGAAAAGACAATACACAGTACTCCTTTATATCTCATATCACTGTTGAAATTAAACTATTGCAAAAACGAAAATGTGAGTAAACTGGTCTGTGTGTGTGCGTGTATGTGTGTGTCCGTTTCACTACACTCCTGAACGCACCGGGGTTAGATTACCTGTCTTACGTTACACTGTATCGCTGTCATGTGTGAAGCGATGAAGTGATGAACCACACAGCAGCTTTCTTTTCACACTCAGCTGAGATTTTGTTGTGCTGATGCAAGAAGCTGCAGTGAGTTAAACTTACATTTAATGAAACTCAGTGTTCAACTAGGAAGTAAGACAGAGGGAGAAGACATTATATCCACTGGCTGATTAACACAGTTAGCCGCAGGTAACTGCGTCTGTATGCATTTAAATTCTTTAATAAAGCACACAGAGACTACAGAATTGTTATTTTGTAAAGAAGAACAGAAAAGATGAGCAAAAAGTGTAGCACTACACATTGAATTAAACATGCTACAAGTTTTCATTTTTCTTGAAATGAACCAAACAAGGAAACGCGACTGCTTTCGCTATCTTCACCTCAGGCGAATGTGTATGATGTTATCTGTGAACATGCACAGATTCCTGTCTGCCTATGACCCAGAGGAAAAGACCAGTTTAGTCCACCTATGCAAGCAGCCATCCTCCCACACACTCACTGACAAAGCTGGTTTAAGCTTCTCTGCTACTTTATCGTCACAAAGATGAAAATGTTTTGAAAGGTTAAGCAATACAAGCCACTTACAGACCTTGTGCTGTGAGCTTAATTGATAAAACTAATTGTCAGATTGATTGATAATGAAAATAATCGTTAGTTGCAGCAGATTTCTATCAGCGTTTGGAAAATGAACACTTCATATAAAAAGACACGCGCACAGCTGCAGTGACAAAACCTGATGTGAATTTATATGAAGAAGAACAATGTGTTGGTGAAGTATTCACACATGAAAACCAATATACGCTCTGGCTGTTAAAGCATTAGGTTCTATTCTTCTGTCAGTTTTTCTACTCAGTGCTCTTAAAATGGGAAGCTGCATCGTCATAAACACACATAAGTCCACTGGGAGTGTTTGTAATTGAATTAAGTGCATGGTGCATCAGCTGTTCATTCTGAGCTTTAGGAAGAATTATCGGCTGAGCCTTTCCTCTGTCCTGTACACTCATTCACCTCTCTCTCCCCCGTCAGTCCTATACTCAGCTCTCACCTCTTCCTCTCCCACATTTTCACCTCAGCAGCTGGCCAGGAAATTGTTGAGTCACTGGTATTGATCAACAATCCAATTAATCCTCAGCTCACACTGCTGTAATGTGGTGTGGGGAGTGTAATCTTATTCACAATGTTGGTGCATTTTGTAGATTAAAAACAAAAATGTGAAATGACAAATGCAGCATTTGTTCACCGAGCCAACAGAATAACTTCACTCTCCTGCCTTCTTATGTTCACACTCTCGCCCTGATTCTCTCCCATGGTGATGGTTCCGCGTCACAGTTGCCATGCCAACCCAGGTATTAATCCCTGGGGTTGAGGAGGGGGTTGTGGGAAGTCATGGAACAGCAAGCACATCGAAGGAGCTGCGCACAGACACACACAGCCTACTCACACACAGCTGTGGTCATGTGGAGTCCTCGTATCACAAAATATGTTGATTTTTGAGATTTAAAGGATTACGGCTTAATCCAACTGCATGTTTAAAACTCTCAGGTTTGAAACTCTTCTGGACAAAATACAAATATTTACAAGCCACTTTTCAAGGAAAGATTTCAATATCCTTTGCTTCCCCTCTCTTCACCTCTTCTGTCTTTTCAGGCAGCATTAATCAACTTCTGAACATTTACATCCTCTGTCTCTGCCCTTTATACAAATTATTAATCAACAGCCAAAGCTTTCAATTCCTTTCTGCAAAGATTTGCACAAAACAACTTAATGACCCACTGTCAAGTTTTTTTCCACGTCTTTCTCTTTTCTCACTTTGAGAGTGGTGCTGTGTGGGTTTGATTCATGTGTCTGGTCTGCCAGTCTGCTGACCTTTGACCTGTTTATCCAGCCCATGTATCTATGTTTTTCCACTTCTTTGCACACAAGTACGATCACACGAACACACAAAGAAAGAGAGAAAAGGAGCATGAAGGAAACAATCATGTTGAAACAGAGAAATGAGGAATTGTGAATGCTTGTCTAGCAGACATATTTAAATAGGGGCCCTGTCACATCTCTACTGCATGACACATTCTAAAACACTAGAGTACTCAACACAATGTGAAATAACTTCCTCTTATTAGCCACAGCCAATCATGAGATCAGAGAAATTCAGAGAAAAAAAAGGGGAAGAGAGTGAAAGACAAAGAACGACAGAATGAGAGGGACGAATGAACACAGGCCTCTCTCTCTACTACCACGTCAGAGTACCTCTTGTGAATAACCCTCAGTGTGTGTGTGTGTGTGTGTGTGTGTGTGTGTGTGTGTGTGTGTGTGTGTGTGTGTGTGTGTAAACTCTGAATGAGACACAGTCCATTACTGACTGTGGTTGAGATTAAACATTTTACAACACTTCAGTCAGTATATGGAACTACTTACTGTAAAACTGTATTTCTGTCACACCTATAGGCTTCAAAGTCCTCTTCAAACTCTTCAGTGAAGAAAATGACTGGCAAGGAGTGCATTTTAACAAAGCATAGCTCAGTCCATTTGGAAAAAACACCAGAGATAATTGATGTTCTTTATGTGAGGTGAAGTCACTGTAGATGCTAAATGTTGTTCTGATAGGATTAAACTTTGGCTATTAATAAGTGCATGGCAGTAACTTCCTTTCCAGTAATGAGATGGGAAAACCTTCTCAATCACACAAACTGGTGCGATCCACAGGATAATTTCAGGCAGGTATTTTAACAAAACACAGGAAAATCTTGTGGCCACTTCGGCACATGTCAGTGTCTCTCTAGCAAGCTTAAAGGCAAACAACAATGGACCAACTTTCAGCGCCCTGCTGAATGTTTAAGGACACTAATGAGCAACATTACTCAAGGATTTGCCTCCACTCTTTTGGTTGTCACCAGGAAACGTTTGAATAGACTTTTGACCCTGTTTCTCTCTTTGTTACCTGTTGCTGAGAGAGCTGCCCTTTTAGATTATCCCAATAAAACGTTGACTATATGAACACATCCTGCCAAGCCCTCCATTCCCTTAATGTACACAGTAATTGGAGCTCCCAGGCCTGTCGATGAGAGGAGCTGAATCATTAATGAGTGTAGCTGGAGCTTAATTCAGGCCTCATATAGCTGGCTGTTTGACCCAGATCATAAGCCTGAATCAGCTCGAGTAAATAAAGAGAATTAAATATAGTTTAAGTGATGTTGGCCAAACAAGGAACAGTAAGGAGAGGAGAGAGAGAGCATGGGAGAAAGACAGGCCTTCATACTTGTCTTCTACTACTGATCTATTCACATTACTTTGAAGATGAGCTTGTGGGAAAACCTTCTGCTCTCGTTCTGTTTGCTTTCATGTCCCTTTATTGTCTAATTATTCCTTTTATACACCAACACAATAACAACAATACATACAGCAACAACAATATGATTATGCACAGACACCCACCACAGAGGGACAATATGCCGCATACAATAGCAATGTAGATAATGGCATTACACGTGCATACAAAGGCAGAGCAGAGGCCGTGTCAGGCTGTGAGTTTATCCGCCTGTTATCATACACGTAGGCCTACACACACAAACACACACACTCTGTCTGTTCTCTTCTGTTCTGCCCTGTATCTTGTCTTTCTCAGGGTTCCTGCTCCTGTGCCAAGGCCCCAATAACACCCCCACTCCACCCCAACTCAGCCGCCCCTTTTGTTCGCCTGTCTGGAATTCAGCTCCTGGCTGAGGGGGCCTAGCGAGGAACAAAACACACTTCACAGCATTAGATGGTGGCCCAAACACCGTCCTGCATGCACACATATACACTTCACTTTTGTGCACATACACAACATTGGATGGCTGCCTACAACATTCTCCTGTTCTCAAAGTAACACCAGGCTTTTGATGGAGCCCTGCAATGTCTGGCAGATTATCCAACAACACACACCACAGGAAAGAGTGTATTTAAAAAAAACACTCTGCCATTATGAAGTTTTGACGACAAGAGCATATTTTTAGGAAGGTATTACCAAAAGAAAAGAGTTTCAGTGGACAAATTGAAAAATTCTATTTCTGATATATACATAGACTTTAATATCTGTAAACACTGTGCCGTGATCAGGACTGTCTGACTGACATCCGGATTATATTATTTCACACACTTCATTTCAAGGACAGAGACATCAAACTACTTCTCTCTGCACTGTAAGATGTTCTTTTTTCTCTTGCTTTGTCCATGTTGGAACAGGACAGCACTTGGATGAACTTTGGCAGAAGTGTCCATTCTCTACAAGCTTAGGACTTTTCAAAAAGACTAAAACCTCACACTGCCAGCTGCTAGTTTTAGGCGACATAATGTAGTGCTACAGAAGGTACAGCTGTGGTTACAGTGGAGCTACAACTGTAACACAATGCCTGGGGAGAGAGACAAGTGGGACATGGAGCTACAGTAAAGAGAATGAAATAAAGAGTTGATAAAAGAAAATAAAAAGGGAAGAAGTGAGGAGAAGTGAAATGGGGCATAAAGCAACAGCACAGAGAAAAGGCTGACAGACTGAGGCGTAACAGAGTGGGAAGAGAAAGACAGCAAGAAGGAGAGGAAGCAGAGAGCTTCTGTACAAAGATTCAGAGAGCTGACAGAAGCTACTGTGTGCGTCTAATTTAACCCAACTGTGAATACTACATATTTTGAATATTAATGCTGTGAAAATTAAAATTCATATGATTTCCATTGGGCACACTGAAGCAAATAATACATTTCCCATGGAACTTAATGTTGGACAAACACACTATACAAGTGTCAGCTAATGCTACATGTGACTGTGTGTTTGGATGTTTTCATCCAAAGACAAAAACAAGGACACATCAGCTTATGGTCATAACACCAAAGTGGGTGCGGAGAAAGCAGCAAGATTTACTGACATTCCTCCAGAAAATGTTTCAAAATGTCCAGCCTCATGTCTACAATCCTGGCTTATAGTGATCCAGTCAGTGAATATTTTGGGGTTTTGGATTGTTCAGACAAAACAAGCTAAGAATGTCAGCGGGGCTTGCAGAATTTTATTCCCAACTGCAATTAATCAGTTATAGTTAATAAGTTGCACCTCTATGATGATGTACAACAGTGTTTGGGAAATTAACTCTTCATGTCAATCATCCCTCGCTTGCATATTACAGAGCAAGTAAAGGACAGGCAGTGAGAGAGTTCATGTGACAGAGACAGACAAAGAGACAGTGTCACCTGGCAACATGCATAGTGTCCTACTGCTAACTACAATAATGCTGACAGGACAGGAAGCAAATGGCAACCCCAGCGCTGCGCTATGCAGTACTAGCCCACTACCACGCTGCTGCAGAATACAGACAAACACACACATAGTGCACTGCACCAGCCATGTGAAAAACAAGGTATTTGCTTAAAGAGCTCAAGAGTAGTTTCATGGTATAATTAAGTAAGCATGAAGGCAAATAATGTTCTGGGAAAAAAGGTGAATCTCACAAGAGCTGTTCAGCACAAAGTGTATATTCCCACAGTGGGACAAACACACACAACACACACAATGCACACACAAACTCTGTCACCCCAGCTTCAACTTTGTTAGAGAAGAGTCAATAGTTTATCAGGTGGTGATAACACTAACAGAATGTTAACTGTACTGTGAAGTGTGTTTGTATAGAAAATGGTTTGATATGATTATAACAGAAGCATTTTTATAGCCCTGGTATAAGTGTATTTTTAGGATGCAAAATGATGAACTTCAGTCGATGGAGGTGTGAAAACTGATATGCAGCCTTTTGGTCTACCATTGTTTGTCATGTGTGCAAGGCAACAGTCAGAATCTATTTTCTGACAAGAATCCATACTGCGTTGAAATGTGTTACAGCAGTGTTTAGATTTCACAGCCACCGTGAGATATGAACTGAACATTTCCTGACCAAAATAAATCTTATCTATCTCGCTTTATTTTCACACTAGAGCTACAAAGAATAATAAATAAAATGGAGCAGAACCATTTAAGAGAGACTGGACTGCACCAAGACAACTATATTAATATTCTTTAAAATGTGTGCAGACAAAACTTTGTTTTAAAAGGGACAAACTACCAATCACTCACTAAACAGCTGTGAAATTAGATTAGAGTTAGAACGCAGAAAATGAGAAAAACAACCTTTAATGCTATGAGATTGAGATTTGGCAAACTAAGCTTGTGTATTTTGTTTTCACTGTGTGTTCACATTAACAGTAGACTGGGCTAGGTCTAGGCTAGGTGGACCAACTATTGCACGGAGCCAGACACCATCAATAATCCAACTCTGCCTTATCAATAGAGTCAGAACCCAGCATGGACCAGTTAGCTAACCAGCTGAGTGTTCATCAATAGGCTAGCTGTGTGCCTGATGCAGTATCGATTTTGATGACGCGAGACTATTTTTTACAGTGAAGGTGATGATAAAGAAGACTCACACAAGGCCAAAGTTTGGCAGTATCAGACCAACCTCTGAACAAAGAGTGACTTTGTATGAATGGTGAGAACAAACAGAGTTTATCACACAAACTACACACAAGGTTAAAACTATCTCTAAATGACTAAGAGCTAAGGCAACAGAGACCTACTGACTGAAAGAAGTGTATGAAAAAAACTTTGCAACTTCTTTGATAATCAGTTCATTGTTTGAGTCAGTTCTCCAGGCAAGTTTCTAAATATTTGCAAGTACCAACTTTGTGACAGGCTGTATATTTCATCTCATTTTCTCTGTTTTATTTCTACAACAAGGTATTTCATTCAGTTCATTCTAATGCTGGCTCAGCCAAACGTGCTACGACACTGAGATTATGACTGTGTCCAATGAATAATGCAATTTACTTTTTTCCACAACTAAGTGTTAGAGAGGATGACCTGCTCTGACAGCATGAAAACAAAAAAATAGCAATAAACAAGGTTACAATGTAAGCACGAGAAAGCATAACAGAAAATGGGGGTAAAATTACACTATTCCATCAACAAAGCTCAATGAGAAAACATGGCAACTTTAACTGCTTTGGCACAGTATGCAAGCCTGAGGCAATGTTTTTCACTCAATCTTGTTTCATTAGATCACTCTCAATTAACACACACACACACACACACACACACACACACACACACACACAAATAGATGCAGGTTGAGTTTAGACAGAAGTGAGCTTAATCTCATTAGGGCTACAACATATGTAGTTAATACATGACCTTAGATGTCACTAGACGAGCATACGGTGACGTACATTACTCCAAGCCTTTAACCTAGTTAGTTCCAGTGGACTTACTTTATACTGACACAAAGCAGAACTCTATGCTTTGCCAGCTTCTTGAAAAATCTGAATGCAATGACAGTTTACAAAAGATTGAAATCATCACTCATAAAACTGGATGACAAGCCCATTATCAAACACTAACATGGCAAGATGAAAGTAGCCATTCTGACTGCATGCACTTGTATATAACCATCTCATCAAAACAAGATGAAGATGCTACAGTGCTCAATGACAGAAAGTTAAGACGCCAGACTGCCTGAAAGTTAAATCCCTCAAACTAAGAGGACAGACAGGGTCATATTCACATAGATCAGGCAGCTTCAGAGGTAAAGTAGATAAGGCAGTAGAGGTGAGATCACAAAAACAATAATATGTATGTACTAAAAGAAGAATACATCAAAAGCAGTTCTCTGCTCAAATAAAATGAAGGGATCCACGCACGAGTTTGATGCAGGCTGAAAAACCCATCATCCGGCATCATCAGTGTGTGTGTGTGTTTTAACGTTCTGTGTAGGCTACATGTATTTCTTTTCCATCTTATTCTTCTATATTCATTCTTTTTCTGTGACACACAAAAGTCACACACACAGAAACACATGACCCACCTTCACTAGGCTTGTTGGGTTGAGTTGTGTTTTATCGATGATCTTTATTGCAACCTGGGAGAAAACAATAGAAAAAGAAAAAAGTCAAAACACTGCAGGGAGGACAAACAGTTCAGAATACAGTGTTTTCTTTACAGCATGAAGCAGATATCCACTAAACAAACCAACACGGCTTCATAAGAGGCTTAACAACATGTGGTGACCCGGTCAAAGAGTGCGTCAGACTACCACTGTAAACCACAGACACATGAATGTCTTCTGTATTATATGGACGGCACAGAACAGCTCTCACATGATCAAGGCAGCTGCACACGCACTAAGTTTTTACTGAGCCTGATGGAGTTATCAACACAACTAATGTAGGTCAGGGTTTTATGAGAAGAAAGACTATATGTATGTGTATTTAAACACACGAGCATACACCCGCATAAAAGAAAATCATGAGTGTCTTCAAAGGCGTCTACTGTGCTGTGAGATGAGACAGTTTTGGCCGTCTGTAAAAGCTAACAGAAGGTGCTCTGAACTTGGGGGAACAGCCCTTTAAAACTCCATCTGTGGGCTGAGTCACTGGGTACCGTTGTGCTCTGGCTCCCAAACTGCAGTATTTACCCAGGAGTCTGTTTTAACTCATCAGCCCTGGTCCCTCAGTGCCACGATTCCCAGAATGCATGACTTTATTGACCTGAACAGTTACTGTGGTACATTGTCTTCTACCTTCTGATCTTTTAAACTCACCTCTTTGCCAGTCAGTATGTGTCGTGCCAGTTTGACCTTGGCAAAGTTGCCCTTGCCGATGGTTTTGAGCAGCCGATAGTTTCCAATGTGTGGCTGCTCATCTGAACACAAGGCGATGGAGTTACGACATCGGGCTCCAAGTGAGCGGCTCGACCAGCCGGTACTTTTCTCTGAGCGGCTGGCCGACAGGGAGGTATGCTGTGGAGAAAGAGAGAGACAGATGAACCACCAGAATAACTAAACACTGCGCCTGACATTTTGACTAAAGGCATTTTCCACCTCACGCTGTTCTTTAGATGTCTTTGGGAAATTTTCCATTACGTCCCCCCATAATGAACTACAAGTGGTTTGTAGGAAAAGTAAAAGATCGGACACCTGATGAGCTTAGAGGAATTGTTTTAACAGCTGGCATCATTCCAGATCTTAAACTATATAATGTATGACTAATGGTGTTTTCATCATGTAAAATATGATGCCAGTTTCATCATCAACATGAACAAACTGACTGAATTCTACAAATCATTTTGCTTGTGATGTTGACTGAAATTTTGTGCATTCACTGTTCATAAAACATCATCTGTACTGGCATCAGCAGTGGTTGATATATTCATAAAACATCAGAGTGACCAGCAAAACACCATGTGACCCTGACTCCAGTCCTGCAGTCATGTGACTGCTGCTGCTGGTACGAGACAGCCAAAGGTGAAAAGTGAGTGTAAGCAGCCCACTTATGAGTCTCATCTGACCCTTCATAGTCTGCATTCCTCACATTCATGGCGGTGAGGTCACTGGTGTTAATACACGTGCTGCTGTGGCCGCATGAGGTAACACCGGGACATTGATCTGTCCTGAACACCCAAAACTATGTTGGTACACGTGACAAGCTCTGATTTCAAACTTTGAAATCAGCCAAATCCCCAGAGCCATTAAAACTTAAAGGATGAATGAGCATGGTAAAACAAGGTGAATGCAAAAGACAACAATTATGTAATCATTAATATGAACTAACATAATTAAGTACATCACCATGATAAAAAAAAACACCTTTGTGCTTAAATCTGCAGTTACTTTTTCCCCTAACGTTCATTTTTCCAGAAATATCTGAGAATGGAAACACTCAGCCTGACCGTACCTGAACCCTTTAGGTCAAGTGATGTCTGTGGTCTTGTAGCATAAACATCAAACTCTAATCCCTCCATCTGCCCTCCTCAGAGCACTGAGCGGAAACAGAAATATCCCACGGGAACAAACTAGCTTTAACTTTTCATCTGTAGCTGAAATGACATGATGAACAAGGACAAAGGATGGAACGGGAAGCGTCAGGGGCTCACAGTAACAGATTGTAAAAGATGCCTGGACTCTTCCTTCAAAGAGATTTCTTCAGCAAGAAGAGAAACACATTTAAGGCCATTATTTATGGTAGCATGAGATGGAACAGTATTATTTTCAATTGACCGAATCAACCAAAATAAAAGACTAAATGCTCCAGAGAATGGCTAAAAACAGCTAACATCTGTTTAATGACGGCAATACTGAAAAATTAAAACCACAAAAGTTTTTTTAAGTACAGCTCAGGATCTTTAACACATTATTCTTCCCGATTCATCCCATTAAATCAGTATGTAAACGGAGCCAATTGCACAGTTACAGTGCTGTAGCTCTTTGCACAATGCTGCTCATGGATTAGGCCTCTCAGACAGAGGACAGATATTCAGTGAACACACGCAGACGGGAGGAAAGACAAATATAGAGCTCTACGAAAAACTGTGCAACTCATGACGAGACTTCAGCACAAGCAGCTCTCTATTTCCACACTTTGAGAGCGACACACTCTCACACACCAGAGGTCTGATGAAACCACCTCAACTTAAAATGCACCCGATGTGGTGAAATCACAAGATCTAATGATTTTCCAGCACGTCCACAGGCTCAGACCTTTAATAGCAATAATACTGATATATATATATAACTAAAGTAAGGAAAACATTTCTTCAAAACTCATCTGGAGTAAGTTTTAGTGGCAAGTAAGGACATCCTGAGCCAATCCTAAGGATCAGTATCGAGGTCAATCCGGATAAACTTTAATGAATCGTTATGGCTATAATAAATCTGATCCTTCCTTTACTGAATTAAACTGTGTTTTAAGCACTTCAGCCTGCGAGTATCACAGCACATTCCTCTCCTTAAAAATAGCATTTTGCTCCACTTTGAATGAATTAGGAAGTTTGATTTTGAAAATTAATTTGCTCACACTCTCGACTGTTTTCACAGCAAAGTTTGCAAAATACGTGCTTTGCTGAGCGATTGTAACAAATCTGTTGACTCTCTTCACTTTCACATGAAAACACTGCCAATAAAATACAAAAACTTCCTCGTGAATCACATACAGACAAACTTAACTTATAAGGCATCAGCACAACATCAAAATGTTTATTAAAAATGTTTATCATTTGGAGCATGTATTTCATATACTCTGCACACATGTTAAAAGCAGAGCTGAAACTAACTGCATTGGGCTAAACATGAAGTTCAAGAGTTGAATCCTGATGATCTGAGCTTGGAACAGAAATAATGAACAAACAAAAGGGTTTTTAAAGTAAGTGTTTTGGGGGATTACAGAGGTTCATGGTACTATAGCCACCCAGCAGATGTATGTTCCTTTTCCAATTTATTCCACCACCTTCACTTTCACCTCCTCCTCACCCTTCCCCCATTCATTCACCCTTCTCCTCTCTCCCTGGCTCATCCCATCCCCCAGACAAATCAATTTGCCTCCCTTCCCTCCATTCTCCTCTTCATGCCTAGACCCGCCCTCTCTTTTGTCTCGCGCCGGTATCTTCATTTTCAGCGACCTCACATCAATTTGAGCTTCATGCCGCCCTCCATCGCACCCTCACCCCATATCCCCTCCCCCCGTCCCACACACTCTTTTCAAGGAGTGCAGTCCATCGATTCCTCCACTCCTTCTGATTATCACACAGTTTCATCCAGGACGCGGCCTCAGTCAGAGTGTGTGCGACTGTGTATGTGATAGTGTGTGTGCGTGTGGTTGGATGAGGTGTGATGAGGTCTCTACTGCCAGCAGGCAGGCAGGCAGAGGTATTTGGGTGGTGAGTGGTGGGGGCGGTGTGAAAGCCCCCAGATCATTATACATGTAGGGTGACATTTGGTATGGAAGATGGATGGAGGGCTGGTAGATGCTTAAGTGTGTGTGTGTGTGTGTGTGGTGTGGGTGCTTACTATGCAATTTGCACATTCAGCAAACAAGCTACACCTTGCAAAGCTAAAGAAATCCAATTCATTGTGATGGTCCTGGATCCCATAAATTGCTCTGCTGTCCTAGACTCTTTGTTCAGCCTGCTGCTGGTGAAGCTTGTGGGGATGATGGGAGAGTCATGGACATGCCTGAGGCTAAACACACCTAATGTTGAATTCTGAATTCAGAGCAGAAAGGATTTTAGGTCAAATTAATATAGCAATTAATTGACATCCTGAAAATACATCTGCATCGTTTGCATTGAATGTACTTTGTTAATATTTTATCAGAAAATAAAAAGGGGATAACTGATTCAAGTGAAGCAAAACTTGAATGAATGTGAATAGTGAATTTTTATAAAAAGTCATAATGACATAAATCAGTTTTAGGGTGGTCCATCTACACCAACTTATTATGCAAGCTAGCTTGTGGAATTGACTAATCACAGTCAACAGGGACTTTAAGTTCTTGTGTGGCTGATAGGAAAAACAATACACCAAACATGTGGGCCTGACTGTCAGATGGCTCTGACGTGAAACAGAAAACAATGAAGCTGTCAACAACAGCAGCATTATCATTGTTACATCACATCTTGAAACACACAATGAAAGTACATGTTGACGTGTGAAAAACTTTGTAACACCACATCGTGTTAACTTCAGCTGTAAGATGACACACTTTTAACAACGTCGAGATTCTCCAGTCCGTTAAATCATTTCTTATAGAAAACTGTAGATTTAACCAGGCTTGTTCTTTAAACTTTAAAAGTCACCACAGTTCTTACACATAGAAGTGCTGTTCAAACCGATCACACTTTTATGAAGTGTATAATGTTGAGTTGTTGCTAAAGCAGTTTGATAAATGTGTTGATTCAACTTCACTTTGAATCTTTTTGCTGTAAAACTATTCTGCATTATAAAGAAAGGCAGTGACAGAGGAGAGGAGGCTGAACTCTTAAGCCCAATGATGACATGACATGTCAAGAGGGTGCTGATCAGGATCATAAGCAAGCAAAACAGATAAAGATTGTAACTTCCTCTGATATATAAACCACAAGCAAAAAAAGAGTTCCTTCAAGATAAGAGTCCTAAATGCCATTTAGCCTGTCTTGTTAAAGAAAAGTAGTAGTAGCAGTTTGTGTGATGTGCCGTTCAAACAAGGCTGCGGATTTGTGAAACTCATGAGACACAACTCTTGATTTTTTACATCCGTCTCAGTATAATGGAATAAGTGTTGGGTAAAGTTTGTGGTGGCATGCATGCTCGCATGTTTGGCATTCCATCAGCTGTTCTACAGCACAGCAGCTATCTTCTATCTGTGCTGGTCTGTGTGGGCTGAGAAACGCATATGAATCGAAACTCTCGTGATTCTGGCAATACAGTTCTTCTCTTCCTCTGAACATGTGCCTAATTTGACTGAACATCATTCTGCTCATCTTTTGGACTTTTGTACAAACACATAATTTCACAATAATCTTCATTCAACAGTTCTTGCTACAAAATCCATTTTAAATATTTGTAAAAGGCAAATGTGATTCTTTCTTCCTTTCTCTGTTATCATGGTTTTAAATGAAACTGGAGGAGTGCTGAAAGGAAAGAAGACTGTATCAATGTAAAGACATGTTTCCAAACAATGGACCACACCCTGAGGGTGGTGTCATGTTGCTGCACCCTGGACGGACCGTAGGTCTCAACATGTGTTGGTGAGGTAGTATTGAGTAAAGACAGGATGTGTGACGTTGGTCCCCAGCAGAGCGTAACCTTGAACCACCCTCATCGCGCACACACAGTGCCAGTCCAGTTTCCTCTTCCTCTCTCTAGCTGCCGTGGCTCTTGGCCTTGTGGCCTCAGACTGGTCTGGCCTGACAGACACCTCCTCTATCACCACCACAGCAGACACAATGTCTCCACAACGTTACAGAAGAACACAACAAAGAGATAAGACCTCTGAAAACAAAAAAGGAGGAGTCATCCTCGTGGCTCTGTTGCCTGAATGACATAACATGTTACTTTGAAGTCATGAGTTCAACACACAGCTGTCGGTTTCTTCCAGCCTATGGTAACGCGCTGTCCTTTACACTGAGGATGTGAGCTGGAGAGGTCAGGAGATTGGATTTATCATTATGTCCCAGAGCAGACGTTAAGGCATATTTAAATTTAAATACATTTAAGGTGAAAGGGCATTTATAGGGGAGTGTTATACCACTATGGCTTTACAATGCTTGCAAATAATAACTATATCTTTTCTAAAAATGTAAACCACCAGTGCCCTTTGGATAGGCATACTGTTGGCACTGTGGTGGACTGGCAGGCTATGATGCCCTTCATGCATCCGCAGTATCCAAAGTCTAACTGGAACGCCTTGTTTCGCGCCATCCTTCTCTCTCTGGTTGCTCTCTGCTTCTCTACCAATATACATTTGAAGATTTAGCAGAGTTAGAAAATAAGGATCTGCTGTGAAAGCAAATATGTCACATGTGTCAGTAACTCAGCATCCCTGTACGAACTTCCTACATTTCAGTCATCCATCAGTACTGTGTGTCAAGAGATTCAGGAAGTTGCGTGAACCTAACATGCGTCACTTCCTGTCCTGGAGACTAAAGATGTTACAGTGATGACAGCAGACGTGTCACATGTTGCCCTGTAACCCTCAGCAAGCATTTCCTGGCAGGGGTGACGAGGAAGAAGGATCTGCCAGAAAAACATGTTAGTGTCCATGTCAGACAAGCTGTCTGATAGTCGAGCTGAGCTTCCATTAACTACTGAAGCCTTACTTTGCTCTTAACATTCATGTGATCTGTATTTTTCACAAAGCATTTCATTCCAGATGATGGACTTGATAATGTATTTTAGGTAAAAATAACTGCCAACCTTCTATTAGCCACTGTGCTGAGTGTTTGTTCTCTGGAAGTTTTCAGTTATGTGCGAGGACATTAGTCAGACTTTGTGAATAAAGCACTTCAATCTGATTAAAAGAAATATAGAGCCTTACAGCAAATCTCCAATCCATTGTTAACAAGCATCATTCACAGGAACACAAAATAAGTCACAGAAAGGAATAAAAACCATCGTCACATGGAAACCTGATGATGTGAGAGTAAATCTGTGGAGCTCAGGGCTTGGCTTGCTTCCACGTAACAGGACTGACCACATAAAACATTGCTATAAATCACATAACAAAGCCAAAATACCACTGTGATGAGCAAACCATTCTCAAACTTTTCAGCATGGATACTATAACAAAGTCTTCCAACAGCAAGGTCACCACAACGATGTTTAATCTCATGAAATAATCATTTGCAGAGGATATTTTCTCCCTGACTATTCCTGTAGCACTTCATGCTGTACTAGAAAACAGGCGGCAGAGAGATGTCAGACATGTGGGAGAGAAGAGCTTCACGAATAGAAGGTTACGCTGGAAAAAAACGGCTTTGAATTTTGAAATAATTAACGGTTAAAAGCTGGAATTGACTTTCTCTTAGATGACACACTGTCCCACAAGCCAAAATGAAACGATTTCACACTGTGAGTAATGAACATGAGCTCCCATCCAACGCTCTCAGACAATGTAAATGACCAATAATTAAACAAAACATCACTAACGTTTCTTCTTCTGTAATTACCCAAGCTGGTCTGTTTTTCATTAGACATGACTAAAGCAGCGCAGCAGCTGATGGACACTCTTTGGCCTCTGGCAGACTCATTCATATTCCTACCAATAACCATTAGTCAGACAGTGAGTCAGACCAGTTTGGCTATAGGGCCCCTCTCACTGTCGTGTACTGTACATTTCCCGAGGGCATGCTGAACTGAGTTGTTCAAATACAAAACTAGCAGGTTATGTGCAGTTTAAAAGTACAGAGTAAAACTCCAGCACTTTCAAGGTACCTTAACCAGAAACTTCCAGATTCAAGAAGCTTTTATCGTTACATCTAAATGGTTACTCTTAGCTGTAGTTCACAGAATTCCTTTACACCCACAGCCATTTTGTTTATTGTACTAGCTGTTCATAATACTTCAACTGTATGTTTTAATTATGATTATTTAATGCTTTCTAATTTCAACACCAGGATATGTCAAACCAATTAAGTTGATGTATTTCTCATCGGGGCTGTAATTCATAATTGAATTAACTTTGATTTGCAAACATTAAAGTGGACTTTAATGACCCTGTGGCCTGTCATGTTTCTGTGGAAGGCAAACTATTCAACATCCCATTAAGGATAAGATAAGATTGTCTTTTATCTTAGTGGTAATAACATTCTGGAAAATAATAAATGAATGGCACCTTTATGCCCCACCATTCTTCCTTTGTTGAGTCTATTAGCCTCTTACAGTGGAAAGTCTTGCAGTGGACTTAAGAATAAACAAAGAGAGGTCATGGTTTTCTTTACTTCTGTCAACGAACATGGAGAGTAAAATCTAAATATTATTGCCAACATGAGCCAGAGGACACAAAGTAGAGGACAACTACCCGCCAGTGTGGGTTAAAGGCGGCCTTCCTCCTCCAGTCTGACATTATCTGGCTCCAGTATGCAAAGTGTAACTGGATTCCTCAGTCTGGACAGTGCAGAACTGCAAACACACGCACACACACACAAACACACACACTCTACAGATCTGCCATATTGCTCAGCATATCATTCACTGCTGCAGGGCTGTGATCATCAGACTAGGCTGAGTAAGGGTCAGATTTATTCTGTTTGGATCAACAGCAGCGGATTAAAGAGCTGAGTCACTCCTTGGCTAGACTTCGGTTTCTCTCTCTGACTCTACATAGACTGATTCTTCTGTCTGTAATGATCTCTTCCATGAAGACTGTGTGTGTTCTTGCATGTTCTCAGATACATTTTGAAAGTCTCCACAAATAGAGACACAGTTTCCTCGCACACAACTATAATCCCACATAGGAAAGTTACCATTACAACATGAGTCTTATTGTTTTTAGGCCATGCCATCATTTCCATCAGTAATGATAACACTGCACTCATAAAAGTAACTGCTAGGAAGAGATGTAGGAACACGGCAACATTTCTAAAATGAAGACTGACAGGGGAAGAAACATGCAATCAGATAATTGGACAGATTGTGAACAAGCTGACAGTGAAGCTTATTTACTTTGGAGATAAAACTAAAAGTAAATGCATCCAGAGTGTCAGTGAGGATGCTTCACTGCACAGACTGACTGAATCCACACAACCACGGAGAGTCCAGCAGATCAGGTTTGTTTAAAACATGTCATCTGACTGTTTGTCTTCCTTCCCTGTCAGACATCTTTTTAGCACTGCTGCTGATCAGTCCTGCTGAGTATTACTGGTAGAAATGGTGGACAGAAGTATAAAAAATAAAAAGGTATTTAAAACCATAATTTCCCTTCAAAGATGCTGCATTATTACTGAATTATTGGTCAGCCTCTGACAGGTGCCGATGGTGTTTACTAGAGCTCGTTTTACACTTTCTCTAGATTTTAACTCTCACTTGTTTCTCTCATTGCTCTCTACATCATCGACGCATTCTGCCTCTCATCCATTTCACTGTGTAATAATGCGTCCAGCAGCTTCCAACCACTCCCTTTTCTAAGATTCTCCCACCTCACAGTCTTTGTTTCTGTCCAGTCTGCCACTTCAGCTGGACACAAAATGACAAGCTCAATCTCTTACAGTAATTATTTTTGCTTCTTCAAGCTCAAAGCTATTTGTCTGAAAATACAAGCCAAAGGAAGGTGTCAGTAAGCTTGGTCAGTTGACCTGCTTGGTAATATCTGCTAAGTGAAATCTATAGCTGGTTTGTTTTCACAGACAAGTTTAGTCTGATCCTCTGACTAACAGGTTGAAACAAGGAACTTGTCATGTCAGGCACTTGCAAGTTCAAAACTAGTGTTTGCAAAGGTGCTTTTAACTTTGAAGGTGTTACTGACATGACAGTTGACCAATTTACCACTATCCTGCAGCCAAATGACAGTTTTGTATCACAGCTCTGTGTTTCTGCTGACCACATTTAACTCTTTTGGTGCAGACCTGTATGCTGCAGCTAATGGACAAAAACAGTGACAGCTGTTTCTGATGTGACATTTCCTCTGGTTAACAAGAGTGTTACAACATGCAGGCAGGCAACTTGCAGGCATATCACATGATACTGTCACACACAGCTCAGAGTAAACAACATGAAACATGAAGTACAAGTACACTGCAAATAACACAGCTTCCAGACAGCGGCTACAAAAACCCCTGGTGAAACATGCGTCAGTATCGCATGAACTCACTCTGTTATTTATGTAATTGGAATGCAAAACAAGTGGGCGGAAACAATGGGGAAAAAAAGGTGTGGGGATGCATGGAGCTAAAATGTTTCTAACTTGAGCTTTGTAAAGGAAATACAGACACCAGTGTTAAAATGCAACATAGTGCATGATCCACACATGGAGCAGAGCTTTAGTTAGAGTTAGAGCTGCAGAACTAACAAGAGGCTCACACTACAGAAACTCACTTAAGAGAACATGAAGAGAACAGGAAGAGCAGATAATGTATCTGCATGGGTTAAACTGCAGCAGTTCAGGGCTGAGGAGAGACACAGTAAGCTGACACCTGAGAGGCCAACAGCAGAAGAGCCTCATTACACAATGAACACAACAGACTGACTGTGTGCTCCGACTGTGAGCATCTGAGTGTCCTTTATGCAGTCTGCCAGTTCGTTTTTCTAATTGTGTGTGTCTGTGCAGTAATACGTTTTTCTGCAGGGGTCTGTGTGTGTGTGTGTGTGTGTGTGTGTGTGTGTGTGTGTGTTTGGCAGTTAACAGGGGCTCTATGAACAGTGTCATTCTTCACACGGTAGCCTGATCTCCAGAAAACGCCACCTGCTCAGTACCAGACTTACCTCTTAACAAGAATTACATAATAGCTGACAAGAAAACAAACTGTACAATGACAGATGCATTTAAATGATATGCCAATCAAGTTTAATTCATGTGTGTTTAACCTGTATGTAGGTTTCTTCCTCTTGAACCTTCCTGATTTTCATTTTTACATGTGACTGCTTGGATTACAGGCAGAGCATGTAAGAGCAAAACGCAGAAATTGATTTTACATTGTCAGTATTGCCTTCATGAACCCTAAAAACGTCTACAAAATGTCCTCTTGTTAACAGCAATGTTTTTTTTAAATAATAAAAAGAACTCTGGAATGAACTCAATGAAACTACAAACACTGAAGAACATCACAGTGAACTGAAGAATGGGAAAGACATTTGAAAAATGCAATACAAGAACACAACAGTGAGAGAAGGTGAGAATATTAATGTGAGCAGGGAAAGTAAATCCTTAAATTTCCCTAAAAAACTGCCACTGCTGTGCTCTTGAGCAAGCCATTTACAGGAAGGTCTGCTAAATCCTTTAAGCCCTTCCTCAGCACTGCCCTGCTTCACACTCACACTTTCACAGCCACTGGGAGTACAGTGACTTGCTCATGGGCATCTTGGTATTTTGCCGTTGAAGCTAACAGATGGTAACTGAATCACCTCTTCAGGGATTTAAGGCAGAAAGTTATCTGTAGCTGGCCCACTTCTGACCTTTGGGCTACTGCTGCACCCGTAACTCTAAACACATTTCAGTTGAACTAAGCTGGCAAGTGTACAAAACAGCACACGTCACTAAGGTATTGTGGTCAATACAGGCCATCTAATGTGAACCCTCCTAATTTTATACCAATCATAAACTGTTCAGCTGGGCTCAGGGGACCCGATGATTGAAGGCTCTGGGCTGTTTATGACTGTATCTGGTGAGTCTAGGTGAAACAAATGTCATCCAGGGCATCAGAAGTGGGTGCCAGCTTTTGGGTAACAAGTCAGGGCAGTGAGCTCATGAATCTTTTGCTTGTATGAAGAACACAAAAGCCCTGATCTGCCCTGGGGTGGGACACAGAAGGCCATATTAGCTTTTTGTAAGAACAACAAGTGCACACAAGCACTCACCCACACCTACCATAGGACTTCCTTTTCTCTCACAGTAAAACCTCATGACTAGCTTCAAGCAAAATAGTTTGTCCATTCCCACAGCACAGCAGCAACAGCACAGACCTCCATGCACACCTGCTTATTATATTTATAAGAACCTTCACTGACTGTATTGCTGCTCTGAACTTAAAGCTTCACCACCACACGGTTCACTCTTAAACTGGAGCCTGCTATTACAACCATAAACTTCAAACTGCAACATTATAACTGTGACAACCTGCCCTCACTTAAAAAGGAAGACTCTAATATTTAGATTCTCTAAGAATACAAATGCAGATACACATATTTTATGATCTTTGGCAGTTAATCAACACAACAGACTGAGAAAATGACAAAAGAACAACAGTTTCAATGCAAACACGTGCAGGCCTTTAACAGATGCAGGTTTAGCAGGTTAGGTAAAGTTGTCAGTGTGTGGAAATGAGGAAACTAGAGGATGATGAACACTGATACAAACACAATTCCACAACCAGATCTGAAGTGGATTGACGAGATTATTTCAAAATAAAAGTAAGTCAATAAAATTAATATTAAAATCAGTATCTTAGTTCTGGGGCTAGACAGATGTTAAAATCAAATTTGCAAGGTCAAAAAAGCAAACAGTCCTGGTTTAGCATGACAACCATGTATTTTTCTGTGACTTTGGACTCAGTCAGAAGTAAACGGGGATAATACGACCATGAGAAGTGAAATGAGAGGACAAAGACAGAAGAGAAGCAATGGAGGGAACAGAGAGTACGAACATGCAAATTGTCGATAGTGGTGTGAAAGCTCTGGCTGTCATGTCATGAGTGCAAAATGGTGATAATGATCTTACAAGATGTCAAAGCCTGGGAAGATGAATATTACTGGTTGAGTTGTGTAACAGTGTGTTTATGATCTTCTCCGGTTATGAAAGCACCTCATTCACTTTGTGTATTACATGTAAACACACATGCACTGACATGCACAAGCATATACCCAAATCAGTCACATTACATAGTTGTAGTTTGTTTGTCTTCTGACCTTTACCTGACCTCAACATTCGACATCAAGCTTCAAATTGCAAAAATATAAATATAATACATTACCGTTTTGGAAATGGTACAGATATTTAGCTCTGATATTAGCAAAGTCTAGTTGAGACATTTGCTAGTTCCTTCTCAAATGTGTCAAACATTAAGTGACGTGAGACCTCAGTCTTATCTAGGTGTGATGCCTTTGAAGGGATTACATGCCACTTTGTTGAGCATTAAATATATAAATGGTGCTATTGGTTGCACTTAATACCCAACTTGTATCTGATCACTACTTTGTTGATTGAAAGTGATAGAAACACTGGCCGAGCCTTTATAATTACAAAACTGTAACTTAATATGCGTGCAGAGTTTGACGCCAGAGAGAGGGAGCAGCGAGATGCTTTCTTGGATTGAAATCAGTTGTGAACATCTTACTTACTATTATAGTCATCTACTATTAAAGTGCATATAGAGTCTGAGTACAAACAGCTAACCTCGCAGAAAAAGTCATAATACAACACATCACACCATAATACCATTGTGATAATTTGCCCCAGCCCTTGGGGGTGAGGGGAAGGGTCTGGAGGACCCCGTGTTGTTGCCATGGTGAGGTTGCTAACAAGAGTGGCTTGTGACTCAGAGAACACAGCAATCATCCTGCTGTCCAGTTCAGACAGTTTATTCCATCCATGCCTTTTAGAAAACACTCCTCCTCTACCAGCTCAAACATTACAGGATTTTCTTTTCCTTTTTACAGTGTACCATAAAACAGGTGCACCTAAATATGTTCTCTTTACAGCTGCATGATTCATTCACATCATCCAGAGTTCAGATACACGCCATACCCACCCAACCAAAATCTGAACTGCATCAAGCATTTAACAGGCATGATTATTGATTTACTGCTCTGCTTTGTTCAGATGGAGAAGAGAGCCACCAGTGGCACCCAAAAAAGCCTGTCATGATGTGAATAGATATTTCACAAAGTCACTGGAAAGGGAGTTTCCTGCTGTCATGACTGAGCATTTTATTCTTTTTCGTATTGGAATAAAAGGCTCCATCTAAATGCAGCGTCACCTTTTGGAGTCCTACATGTGGGTGTGGCCTGACACAACTGTCTAAAAACCATCCATAACAGGTTTGTTAAAAAAACACTGAGCTGTAATGATCCGCAGTGAGTCAGGAGTACTGTCAAAGTCACACACGGCAGGTTAGTAAAGAAAGGTGGCTGCATCTCTCCCATGGGTACAGCCAGGGATCAAAATGTATACAGTAAGTGCCCCTGAACAGAGGGACATATTTTCCCATGGACATTCAAAACCTACATCACAGCCTACAGCAACGGTGGAAAACTGCATTACATGTCTTTTGGTTAGATTGTCCCACCCTCCCAAACACTGTGAGAGAAGGTCAAAGTCAAAACCAAGGAAACTGTGAATCAGCACTACTGCTGCATTTATATCACAGGAGACACTGGCCCGATATCTAAACAGCAGACATACACAAATGGAGGTAATGATGACATATCCTTCACAAAGCAGGATGGAAGTGTTCTGCATTTTGTCAGTAGTTGGTTGGTGCTTCAAAGGGAAGTACCTCATTGTGATCTTCAAATGCAAAAGGACTGAGTGATATTTCAGACTGCTGGTTTGGTGTAAGCTAGGTGCCCTTGAGATAAAGGTGGGCATCCTCAGTACAGCTGCTGCTGATGTCAATATGTGGTGTAAGGGATATTAGAGAGACTGCCACATGCTTACAGGGACTTTACACAAAAACTATATAACTGTGAAACGCTTAAAAAGGACATTCAACTCAAAGTCCTGTCTCCCCAAAAACCCAGACGCTGCCACAGACACAGAAAAACATCAGCAGGACAAACCAGCTAGCCTGACACAGCAGATTTAGCAATATTGTGCTGTCCACTGAGCCTTTCCCAGTTTCATTAAAGGGGAAATGGGCAGAGCAGACAGGATGGAGGGAGACAGAAGGTGAAAAGCTGGAAGTAAGGTGATGGAGGAGGGATGGGTGCAGGGGAGGCTGGGTGTGGAAAGGGCTGGGTGGCCTTGCATCAGATGCATTAATTATTGATCAGCTGGAGGAAGACAAACATGCGCACTGAAGACACCGGTGGGTGAAGGAGGTGGAGGTGAAAGTCGAGTAAGATTTTTTAAGGCAATTCATTGATTAAAATTGTGCATTTTGCATGTGTGTGTAATCAGTGTAACGCACGACTCTGCACCCAGACCGCCCCCACCCATCATCTGTCTCCCCGTGTTCTCCCTCTCCATCCTAACCGGTCTGTGTCCAATTGCAACCCGTCCCAAATGAGCCAGAGGAGATTAGCACGTCTGTGTCGCCTTGCTTGATTGCAGCTGCTCTCTGCACATGGCAGACTAATCTCAGGGCCTGAGGGTTGAGGGGGTTATTATCATTTTCTTCAAAAGCACAATAAATCCTAATGGTAACCTATCCGTGTTGCTGAAGGTGACAAACAGACGCCCTGTGTTTTAATTATCTACTTACATGGTCCGGGTTCCGCTCGTTCCCAGGCAGTGCCGTGCGTAATGCCATGTTCTTCCCTGAGTGCGCTTCACCGTCCAGGAGAATAGAAAGAAGTGGGCTGTGGGTTTGTGTTCACACGGGGTTAAAAACACCCCAGATCAGCCTGGCTGTCAGTCAAACCAGGCTCTGTGTAGCAGGGAAAAAACAGCCTCACTTTTCATACAATCCCCATTATCACAGTCCATGAAGGCAGCACAGATCACCAAGACAGTGATCCAGCTTAAATTAAGACGTAAAACAACAACTGGTGAGCTACATCCACCTCATATCTGTCTCAACACAGCCTCAGCTGAGGAGGAAGAAAAAGCCCAGACTGAACCCCCCACCCCCCCGGACTTAGCTTTTCACTTTCCCCCGATCCTTCTCAGACGCTATCGTACCATTTCGGTGGACAGTGGCTGTGCCGTTAATAAAACAATCCCGGTGGTCACCGCTTCACTTCCAGCTGCATCATCTTCTGCTGAGAAACGACAGAAACCCGAGTCATAGAGGCAGCAAACCAAGGTTAAAGCGAGCAAGCGGAGCCGTGGTCTGCGTGCGTCCTGAGGACCACCGCGGGCTGAGTTGAGAAAAAAGGGGGAGTTTCTGTCCTCCGGTTAGCTAGCTAATGTGATTTTTCTGTGACAGACGTTGAAACGGTTACTCCCACGGAGAAACGGCCACGGAAACAGAACGAGCAACCGTCCGAGACAACATCACAACACACCGAGAGACGTGTGGAGTCTGGGGATATAAATCAATGGCAAAAATGCGGTTGAATTAAAGAAAGCGGCGGATGTGCAGCCTCCCAGTCGGTCTCCCCGGTCCTTCCTCTCAGTGAAGTCCGCCCTTAGCTCCTCTCATTCGGCTTGGCTGTAAGTGCTTCTGCGGCGGGTGAAAAGTCGCCGGTGTTCGGACGAACGGCGGCGGAATACAAATAAACGTCTCCCATGAGGCGGAAACATAACATTTGTGTTCCGTGAAGGAGGCGAAAGAAAACGGGATCCCCCTCCTCCTCCTCCGAGAAACACAGTGACAAGAGAAAGAGGGAGGCAGAGGGAGGCAGAGGGACGTCAGCGGCAACAACAGGCAGGGCTGCTGCGTCGACGGCCGCGCACGCGCACACACGCGCGCCTTCCTCGCCCCTCTCTTGTCCGCGCTGCCTTCAGGTGCTCCTCGTGAAAATCAGAATTCAGAGTTTCGGAAGTCGTGAATTTAAATCACAATTTGCTGAAGGATGGCGTTTTCCCACAGATCCACGCACACACAAAGACCACTAAAGGGCTTCATGTGTTTTCATGACAAAATCTGTTGAATTTCACTTCCTGGAAGACAATTTAGTATATTTATTCCTCCTAAGATATTATTTATCGCCTCCTGGTGGCCAAAATCTAGATAGATAGATAGATAGATAGATAGATAGATAGATAGATAGATAGATAGATAGATAGATAGATAGATAGATAGATAATAGATAGATAGATAGATAGATAGATAGATAGATAGATAGATAGATAGATAGATAGATAGATAGATAGATAGATTTGGAGGTCAAGCATCATTTTATGAAGTACCCAAACTCTATTACACTTCAGTCAGTTATCTATGAGGCTCAGTGCTAGACCCAGAGAAAGCCCTGTGAAGGACTCTTGAGGTTCATCCTACAAACCTTGAGTTCTCCAAAGGCCACAGTTTAACAGAAGGACACTTGAGCAGGATACTTATACACTTTATATAGAATATAGAATATAAAGTGCAGTATTTAATGCAATGGAGCCTCCCTTTGGTGCTTTTCTCTTTTTACTTTCATCTATTTATCCCAGTATCTCACTATCGAATTGAAAAAGATGGAATATATGTTGATGTTGTTGTGAACCCAGACCACCAAAGCTTTAAAATAGAAATAGAGCATCAAAACCATCCTTTCACCTCATGTGTGTCTGTGACAGAGAGAGAGAGAGATTATACAACCCAGAGATTTGCTGAGGAAATCTACCTCTTCATCTTCTGTGTTTGAGTCTTCAGGATCACATTAGAGTTTATTAAAGATGATTGAACCAACATTGACAAATTATAAGAGTAATTAAACAGCAGGCCTAATAAAAAAACAAATGGCAACAATACAATGTAGGTCCTTACATCAAAAATGTGATATCAGCAATCCTGAATCACAAGGTGACTTAGCATTTAGTGAACTGTCCTCGGCCTGGAATATGAGCAAAAGCAGTATCTGCCCTACTGAAGTGTCCTTGAGCAATTTTATTATATTTTGTTGCACCAAAGCCCAGAAAATTTTATTCCAGTGAATTCTGATGTGATGTACTCTGCAGTTTATAAATTATGGACAGTACAATGTGAACCCTCCTCTACATCCTGCTTATATAGCTTTAAACCTACATACTATATGTGCGTCATAGCATAACAGTGATCCATTACTAGTTCAAAAAATCATTTTCTCTCTCAGAGTGGTGGCTTTGGAGTGTACTACAGGCCCAAACTACTTCATGCATGCCAAACTGGCCAGCAAAAGTTGAAATCTCTGAGCCCTTTATGGATTAAACTGTATTTACACAGGGAGTGAACATACATTGATGTTTTTATTAAGAGGGAATCATGAAACCAAGGCAACCAAAATCCTCTAACCAAACACTGCAAAGGACAAGCTTGTTTATTTTACTGTGTCCTTTCACGCATGCTTACCCTCAGCTGGCTCACCTGTCCCGTCCACTTGATATGAGAAGTAAGAGAGCCCTTAAACTAACCAGAGTGGTTGATCTCCACTGATGGTGAGCTACATCTGATACCAACTTCTGCCTCTCCACACTGAACTCCACTGAGTGCTTTACATGTCACAGATTGTCTGTAGTCCTGTCCTTACAGTAGAACTCCAGGTTCACCTCCAAAGAGGTTTGCTTATATTCCAGATGATATGAACAACACACACCTGAACTGCCTCATCTCAACCCATTCACTAACACAGATGTTACACTAATTTGTTAATATGTAACATCTGGTGTCGTGTTTATTTAAGCAGAGCACCTGCATCTGCATCCATTTTAAGAAAACTCTATCAAGAAACCATAAAAACACAACCTGCACAAATACTCACATCCTTGAGTAACTGGGTTCATAAATGTCAGGTTTATATTATTCATGACTGAATTACAAATTAGACACAACTCTTACCTGGACTGATCTGGACCTGTTGGAGCGAATCCAGGGCCTCATTCTTCCCTCACACCCCTACTTCCTGGTTATGACAAAGACCAGTGACCTGAAGCCCCGCAGATTAAGAAGCAGACGCTGGAACAAGCAGGTGAGCAAAACACAGGCAGATTCACTGTCATCCCTCGGAGAACAGAGGCAGAGAAAGAAAGAGATTTAGCAGGAGAGGAAAGTGCTGCTGCTGAAACAGCGAGAGAATCGATGCTGGAAAGAACAACCAGAGCAGCAGTCCATATTTCCATGGATTGCAGAGCCTGTTCTGGACACTGTGTTACAGAGTACACCGGCATCATTAGCATCACTGTCCGGTCAGCTGTGTATAAACCAATTAGAGGAAAAAACACTGGATGTGGAATTGTCAATAAATCTAATGGGCTATGGAAAGGGGGCGTCTACCTCAGTTCTTTTCTGCATTTGTGTGTGTGTGTGTGTACCACACCTAGTGATTTGTGCTGCTCTGAGCACATCAGCAGGGATTGATCCAGCCACTAGCTCATGCTGTCCCTGAGGCCATCAACGCACAAATAAACACGTTTGTGTACTTTGATACTTATGAGGACCTAAACTGACAAGTTGTATGATGTATTCTCTAGTTCTTGAGCGTAGCCATCATGACAACATAAAGTTTAAAGGCAGGGCAGTTCTAACTCTAAAACCAGGAATTGACCCCTAAACAGCCTTTTGAGGAAGTGAGGAACAGACAAACTCTCTTTCCAAAATACTTTCACACTGTCACAAGATCTAAATCAGTAGTGATCTTCATCAGGATGAATGCACACACATGGAGAGTCATGTTACTAACCTAATTTAAAACTGGGATGGACTCAAATATGGAATAAATGAGAAATAATACAACATCATTATTATCATTATTACTCACTCCTCTGTGCTCAAATGCTTAATGCATGAAATGTGTGTCATTAGTGTGAAAACTTTTCATGCTTTGTCATATTTATCTTATCACAAAAATCACACCAGAAAACAAATTAAATTTGTCTCAAATGCAATGAACGGATCAAATGCTGGATCAGTAATAAAAAGTAATACAAACGCAAAGTACCACAAAATTACAAAAACAGTTCATGTGTCTTGCTGCCACCCAGTGGTAGTATTACAAAATGCACTGTCCAAACGAAGCATCTGAAAAAGCTTATAGTACAGTAGAAAATAGTAGTAGATATAGTAGAAAAAATCAGAAAAGACAGAAAAATCAGTCAGAAAAAAGACATCTTACGCGATGTTCTCCTCGAGGCTTTGGAGGATAACTCTACATTGTTTAGTCTTTGTGTTTGGCCTCTGTCCATCATAGTAAACTCACTCACTTCTTCAGGAGCTTTTTATACAGTTTTGTCTGCTGATGCAGAATGTGTATAGGTTACTTTGCTTAGTGTCATAATGACCCCCTTTGAGTATATTTTACAGGTTAAATGGCTTTGAACTGGATGTTTTCACATTTTGCTAAATTAATTGAAAGTCAGAGACTTATAATGTCACAAATAAAAATCATAAAAGCTGAGCTTAAATCAGTAAATATGAAGTTGAAACATTTCAACATACTCATTAGTCCGATCAGTCTGCTCACCAAGGTTATATACCGCCATCATGGTAATCAGTTGACTCTCCTCTCGCCGCTGTGAAGTTGAATTTTGTGGTTTTGTGTAAAACATACATTTCTTGTTCAAAGCAACATTAATAAAACAATGAAGCTTGACTTTATCTTCTGCTGTAATATATTATTAACAATGTGTCTGCACAGTCAAAAACACGAGAGGAAACGAGGCAGAATCTCTTTCACATCCTGCATCTCATTGTTATAATTTGCAAAGATTTAAAATGGAAGTTTTTTAATGAGGAAAGTTTATCAAGATTATTTTATCCACCAAAGTGAGTGTTTGTATTTTAAATAATTAATGTTAATTTGTTTTTAAACATGCTGTTGCTGTATTATAATAATCCCTTTCCTTATTGTGTCTCAATCTCTCTGGAAGAAGAAGTATACTGATGTGGTTTGTCAGTGTGCACTGGGGAGTTTTTAGTCTCTTTGTATGTATAAATGCTGTACCATGCAGCTGACATGCTTGCATGTCAGAGATGTAGACCTATAACCACAATGGTTTGACCAAAATGAACTTGTCGTTCTCAAAAGAAATCACTTGATAGACACATCCGCCTCTGCTGCAGATACACAATCTGTTAGAGCAGATTCAGTCGAGTTTAAAGACGTCTGTAATCTCACTTTTTAAACCAAACCATCCTGAACAAGAAGAAGAGCAAGAGAGGTAAGATGATTGATTTTAAAGAAATGTTCTAACAAAGCAAGAAAAATGATTTACTGAATTAACAGTTGGGCAATACTTTTAACTAGACCAACAATGTGATCTTGAAGGCATTTGAATTGTAATTTATACTGCTTGTTATTGATAACCTGTAACTGATACACTGTAAAACACAAAAAGAAACTCTTCAAGAACAAATCATTTAATGTAGTTTACACAAATATAATGTCACAATATGCAAAATAAAATCTATTCAGAATATATGTTGGTATCAGCACTTTTGAATCAGTTAACAGTTTTAACTCAAACTTGAAAAATAACTTTACAACATTGCACTGCTCCAGTAACTCATGCTTCATGATTCTTTTCAGCTGTGGCCAACCATGCTAGCAGCCTTAACTCTGGCCTCCTTGAGCCTCTTGGTGTGGGGGTCTAACCTCTGCCCCCCATCCTGCCAGTGTCTCCACAATCTGACCACTATCGTGTGTCAGGAGAAAGGACTGAGCCAGATCCCTGAGCTGCCAGATGGCACAGAGCAGCTGTATGTCTCATACAACAATATACAGGAAATACCTAGGCGTGGGCTGGAGAAGCTGCAGGTAGGAAACGCACAGCAGCAACCTGAAAACGGAACTGTGCGTGTCAGGCTTTTGAAAATGATGCAACACTGTGACCTCTTAAGACTTGCAGGAGGAAAGACCCGGGTTAAATTCTCTGTTTGTTAGACAAGAAATAGTCTGTCACATAAAACCCACTTAAGTTTTGACTTGTTCAAATTCTGCTTTTTAAATGTAATTTTCCAACCTAATATCTTTTGAAACAAACACTTAAAGGAATATAATATATTATATTATACAATCACCTAAAAATAAAAATAGTATGTTTTGTACCTGTGCTTTCAACACACGTTATCTTACTCCAATAATGTGAGGTTTTGTCTAAGGTATACATAACAGGCTTCTCTTCTTTTTCTGTCAGGACCTGGACCTGACCAAGAATGAGCTGAATGTCTTCCTCTCCCTCAACCCAGCTTGGCCCAACATGGCGAATCTGTCTAAACTCTTCCTACGTGGCAATGGCCTGACGGTTCTACACCCCGGTCAGTTCATAAACTGTCCCGCTCTCACATTACTGGACCTGAGTGAGAACCAGATTGAACATCTACCAGCCGGATTCCTCCGTGGATTAGCTCATCTAAAGACGCTGTACATGAACTTTAACCACATTCAGATGTTACAGGTTGGTGGATTGGAAGGAGCCTCTGCCCTCACCGACCTCTCACTTAGCCATAACAATATAACAAAGATAGAAGAAGGTGTGTTCAACAACTCGGCTTGTTTTGGAGAGACTTGTTCTGTCCAACAACAGATTCACAATTGTGGATGGCAGCTTCAGAGGAGCGACAGGTCTCCAATACCTTCACCTAAGTGACAACATGTTGACCACTGCTCCAGCTAAAGCACTGAGGGATGTTAAAGGGCTCAAGCATTTGTATCTAGACAGTAACAGCCTCATCAGCCTCCCAGATGATTGCTTCTCCTCACTGAGCATGTTGATTCATCTAGATTTGAGCAACAACAAGCTGACCAATCTATCTGAGGGATCGCTAAGAGGTCTGATCAAGCTGAGTGAGTTGGATCTCAATAGCAACCTCATAGATTATCTTCCCTCAAAAGTCTTCAGCAATTTGAGGAGACTTAAGATACTTGATTTGTACTCCAACAGACTGACATCTCTTTCTCTGGACGTATTCAGTAACTTGATCCACCTACAAGAGCTGCAGCTGGACAGTAATCAGATCTCTAACTTACCAGTTGGGGTTTTTGATTCGCTGTCCAAACTCAGTGAGCTACAGTTGGCAAGCAACCGCATCCTGGAAATCCATCCTGCTTTGTTCAACAAGCTCAAGGCTCTACAGAACCTGAACTTGGAGGACAACGCTATAAAGCACCTCCCCGAAGGTGTTTTGCACAAAACGAGGGCCCTCAAGAAGATATGCCTCAGTGACAACCAAATCAAGTCTCTTCATCCATCAGTCTTCAATGGTTTGGTGAAAATACATTTGCTGAGCTTCTCTGGCAATCATCTCTCCTCTCTACATCCGGACCAGTTCAAAGACCTTGTCAGTTTGAAGGAGTTACACCTGGATGGAAACCACATAGGTAACATCCCTGCAAGCCTGTTCATGAATCTAAAAAAACTTGTTACACTGAATCTGGACAGAAACCGTATCTTGGAGCTGTCTCCTGATCACTTTGTAGGGCTGACCTGCCTTAAAGACCTCAGGTTGAGCTTCAATCAGCTCAGTGACATTCCGTTCAAGACCTTCCATCCTCTTCAAAACCTCCGCAAGCTCAAGCTAAATAACAACATCCTGGCTAGTTTACGGCCTCAACTTTTTGCCCAACTTACGAAGCTAACAGAACTCAGCTTGGATGGAAACAAACTGAATCACTTGCACCCTGATGTATTTCAAGGACTTACAAACCTCCAGAAACTGAGTTTGAAGTCAAACCAGCTCAGAGCAGTGGACAATGGGACTTTTGAGTTGTTGAGAAAACTTAAGGCTATCCACCTGTCGGGTAATTTGTGGGACTGCACCTGTAAACAGAATGTCTACATCAGCAGCTGGGTCAACGTGCACAGAGACATGCTTGGAGACCAGCCCATGTGCTTTTTCTCCTCTTCCTCACCATACTCAGGATACACCGCTCTCACAGGCAGCCCTGTCTCCCCTGTTGTTACAGGATCATTGCATTAAAAGTGTTGAAAGCGGCTCATCACCTCAATTTCCTGCTTTCATGCTGAATCTCCTTTTTCCCATAGCTTTCAGCCCGCTGTGGCTTCCTCTGTAGTGGCGTGGCCCCCTCTGCTGTCTCCTGCTTTTGTTTTTCACGCTTTTGGTTTTTCAATATTTGCAACCTGAGTGTGCTGCAACTTTGAATATCTATAGATGCATTCAAAGATCGTGTAAATAAGGATTAAACATAATTCTGGATGAAATAATGTGCTTACACAAATGTGCAAGAGAGATTTAAGCATTAGGATTATTGCAGAAAATAACCTTGACTGTCAGTCTCTAAAATATTAGAGCACAACTAAGCGAAACCTCACCATAAAACAGCATGGACTCTAGTCTAGTGATCTGCATCAGCTCCTATTTTTAATGATATTAAGGGCCTTACTTATGGCTGTGAGGGCTGAACATGTGTTCACAACTAGCTTCATGGCAGGAGATAAGTTGTTGCTGTGTTTGCATGTGCATTCTTCTTCATTATGATATCAATAAAAGAAAAAAAACTCACATGATTTAAGTGTCTATGTTTATGAGTTCGACTCACAGTCACAAAGTTGAGATATAACAAAAATACACTCCACAAGAGAAGTTACAGATGAAACATTCTGACAAAATAACTGTTTCACTATCGTGCTCAGTCAGCACATTGACTAATAAAGCACACAAGGCAACTTTGTTTTCTTAAAACACAATATTTCATTTACCTGTTGGAAGTCATCATCTAAAACTAGATTTAAAAAAAGAAAAACACTTTCCAAGTTGGTTAAACTAAATATCCATCTTAAAGCGTACAGTGTGTCAGATTTAAAGGTTTACAGAATGTTTTCATTAGTGTATAAATCAGCTGAAAATAAAAATCATTATGTTCACTTGACTGAGACTTTTATATCTACAGACGCGGCAGGTCCTCTTTCATAAAGTTTCTTCCTTTCAAACAGAAATGTTTCAAAAACCTGAAGAAAACACGGCGTCCAATAAAAATCAGTAAATAACACTTTTATAGTCTGCACAGCTTTGATCTGGAATATCATTTAAATTCTGACAGCAAAATACTGTTACATTTTAACTGTGGATGGCAAGATTGTTTGTGATCCCACCGGTAAAACTGGAACTCTGACAGTAATGAAATGACTTGTAAACATGTTTTCATCTATAAAAAGAAGAAGACGAGAAGACTAAAGAGCTAACTGTCGGCTTTTTGTCGTAGTACCTGCTGCATCTCATCTGTCTTTATTCCAGTCCTTCTGTAAAACAGGTTGAAAAACATTTTGTCGGGTACATGCAGGTTACTCCAGTGATATCAATATAGTGATGTAATGTGAATTGTCACATTTAGACCTAATGGCACCAGCTGCAGGACTGGATAAGGACATCAGGCCTCTGAAACCTTTGGCCAAGACAGTGTACACAGTAACTGTCTCCACCTTTACAACTAATGTTAACTTAACTGTTCACTCATCTGAACTCACTGATTTTATCCCCTGGTAAACCAGATTTGTAGAAACTTAAAAACTCACTAAAGCCACTTTCACTGCAAAGTGTTCCTCTTTTTTTGGTCATCCATCTGCTCATTTTGTTCTTCAGAGAAGTTTTTCACTCAGGTGTCACATCACAGTTTAGCTTCAGACGTAGAAACACTTGTGGTCCTTCAGGTTCCTCAGGTAGGAGAAACTCTTCCCACACTTGTCACACATGAACTGTTTCTCTCCGGTGTGTATCTGCTGGTGGGCCTTCAGGCTGTTGCCCTGATTGAAGCTGCGTCCACACGTGTCGCAGCTAAACGGCTTCTCCCCAGTGTGGATACGCTGGTGTCTGTTCAGGTTGCCCGTGTTGCTGAAACATTTCCCACATGTGTCGCAGCTGAACGGTTTCTCTCCTGTGTGCACCACCTTTCAAGAGACATGTTGAAGGAAAGACTGTAAGTAAAAAAATAGTATACTGGGATCATATCTAAACTGCAAATTCAAACTGAGTAATGATTTCAGGGCAAAGCGAGAGACAGACTTTGTACGACACCAATCGAGAATTTCATATGCATCTTAGAGAAAATCGAGGTATGAGAAAACTGGTGAATGACTCACACATGCCGCACAAATCTGACACGGTCAACCAACAATATACTGCTGCAGAAACTATGTGGAGCTGACAGTGGTACTATCTCAGTCTGAGACAGTCACCTAATCAAGAAATGAACTCAGCTCGAGTTGACATAAAACTTGATTTACCAAAAGTGTCAATTTCATCATGTTTTTGTCGTAATCTAAACCACCAGCATGAGCGTGAACAGGATGTGTGCTCTGTTTTGTGTAACCACAAAGAAGAGTAACGTCAGTACTGAACACAGACAGAGTACAGAGTACTGTACATCACTGCAGCTGGGAGAGATCTTCATAACATGTAGTCAGAACAAACTAGTGTTAAGGTTCTCTTTAACTGATGAATGAACCACAGTAATAATATTTGGGGTATCTGTTGGGATGTTGATGCCTTTTCAGGCCACCTTTTTTGAGTTGCTCAGCCACGGTGTTGCTGACATGACATTGATGGATGGATGATCAGGATATGAGGGCTTGTTTATGACAAAAAAACAACCTACCTGATGTGATTTGAGGCTGCTGTGCTGCGTAAACATGCGACCGCAGATGTCGCAGGAGAAGGGCCTCTCCCCGCTGTGCGTCTTCAGGTGAATCTTCAGGTAACTGGACGACTTGAAGCTCTTCCCGCAGAGCCCACAGCTGTGAGGCCTGTCCACTGTGTGGTGCTGCTGGTGCGAGCGCAGGTCGGTGATGGAGTTGAGCCGCCGGCCGCAGAGCACGCACGTACATGGAATATTCGCTGCGTGCGTCTGGAGGTGTTTGCGAAGCGAGTCCACACAGGCCACATTAGTGCCGCATGCCACGCATGCCAGCGAGTTCTCACCTGAATGAGAAGTCTTCTGGTGCATCTTCAAAGCACTCTTCTGGATGAAACATTTGCCACAGGTCTCACAGCTGAAGGGACGCTCACCAGTGTGTATCCGCTGATGGCCTTTCAGAGTGTCGGCCTGATTGAAGCTTTTGCCACAGGTCTCACACTTGAACGGCTTCTCCCCCGTGTGTATGCGCAGGTGGCGCTGCAGGTTACCTTGTATCGTGAAGCTTTTGTTGCAGTACTGGCAGTTATAAGCCCGCTCTCCTGTGTGCACCATCTGATGCATTTTTAGGCCGTGAGCTCGGTAGAAGCTCTTTCCACATTGTTCACAGCAAAACGGACGGACCTCAGCGTGGAGACGCTGGTGGTTCCTCAGGAGCTGCTTCAAGGTGAAACCCTTCCCACAAACATCACAGGTGTGTGGTCTTTCACCTGTGTGAAGCAGCATGTGTGCATTGAGGCTTCGCTGGAAAGAAAAACCTCTGCCACACTGAGAACAGTGGAAAGGCTTCTCTGCGTTCGCCCCGTGCACAGCCTGGTGGGCTTTGAGCTGCAGCAGCTTGGTGAAGGTTTTCCTGCAGTGTTTGCAGCTCAGAGGATGCTGGTTCTGACCCTGACTGTCCTTCTTCACTCGGCCTCGATGGGATTTGGGCTTTACAACACGTTTAGGTCTGGTGGTTAATCCTGGGTCACCATCTTCTGGATCCTCTGCCTCCAACTCAAAGAAAAATGTACAAGTGTTTATTGATCTGCTTTAAAAACATTTTTTTGTGTTAATGGTTAATGGTTGTGTTAATGATGTAACCAATCATACACTGGCCAGATGAAGAACCAACCATGTATGTGTGTTAAATTCTTTACATATTAAACAGAAGCACAAACAGATAAACAGAAAATGATTTGTGGAATCAACCTGGTAATCCAGGTCGTCACCTTCCTCCTGGCCCGGCTCATCTCTGTACTGACCAGAATCAGACGACACCTGGTCAGCAAACGCCTCCAAACCTTCCTCCTTTATTATCACAGACTGGATATTGTCCTATGGAGAAGAGAGAATATGGTTAAATAACAGACAAACACGGGGTGACCTTCTGAACTAAAAATAAAGAGATACGGCCTGTTTTTCATGCTTCAGTACAGACCCATTAATTTTAAACTGCTTCTGACTTTGAGGCAACAGAGAGAAGAGCTTTCTTTTGTTTCAGTATGACAGTAACCCTGTGCCCTGTATTTCTGCCATGGAGTTTACCAAAACATTAGAAACCGTCTTTAGACATCCACCTTGTTTACGCTCTCTGCTTCATATTAAAAAGTCTGAAGTGCGAGGAAGAGAACAGGAAGTGGGGAAGAGAGAACAGTATAAGACACAGTTCAAACTTCAGTGAAATCATCTGCATGAGACACGACAGGATTTTACCTCATACGTTCTGCCTTTCCACAGATGAATTATGGGCGATCTCTTCACTCCGGCGTCACCACTAGCCACAACTGAAAAGTCAAAAGGCTGTTTATACAAATGCATGGAGACAAAACACTCTACTGTGTCACCTTTTCAAGTCTTCGATAGCAAACTGCTGTGACATCATTACAGTGTTAGAAAGAGGACATTTAAAGCCTGCTGCTTAGCCCAGCTTTGATACAACCAAACATCAAGATGTCTCAACCCATTAAAAAGAGACTCCTCACCTCTTCTCTTCCTCCCTGAGCGCTGGCTCTGGACTGTCTCTCCTTCTTCTCCATTGGTCGGTGCACTCCTGCCCTCCTTTGGTCTGCTGCTTCCCTCCGTCAGCTCCTCCACCTCCTTCTGGCCTCCGTTGCCCTCCAGCACCAGCTTCAGCGTCTCCTCAACGCCCTCTGTCACCTACAAAGACAAACCTGAGCTTTAAAAACACGAATCATAACGTGAGCACGATGTGGTGATTTTGTAGTTCCAGTTTTGGTGATATGACAATGTACAATGTGCACAGTGAGATGATATAAATGTGTGATATGTTCCTAATATGACTCCAAATACACCAACACAGTGACGTGATGTACCTGTAACCGCAGCAGAGAGGAGATGAATTCATGGAAAAGCTCGCAGATCCTTTCCATCGCTTCCTGAGCCATACACATCATGAAGGCGCTAACCTGGATCATCTGATGGGAACCAAGCAGATCATTGTTACAAGCAGGTACACACTAAATACACACACATCAAGTATTATGCATTAAGTTTCCTTTCAGTTTATTAGATTATTGTATTCTATTTTATATTTATGACGTCTTTATACACTGTTGTTTAATGTGTATCAATAAAAAGTAAATGGTCAATCAAGAGCAGATTGATCGACGACATTTTATTAAATAATTAGTCTTGATTAAGTCACTGATGAAGAGAAATTGATGCAGAACATTATCTGCTATCTTTAATATAGCTTTATTATTATTATTATTACCAACACATAACGTAGCAATCAAAGATGATGTTTTAACTTATATAATATTACATGACACATCCCGTCATATCACTGTAAACACCTGACAATCAGCCGTGCAGGTAACACGTCGCACCTGTAACGTTATCTGAGCCGTGTGTAGACATACAGCAGGTAGAAAAGCCCGGGCCTGCTGTCCAACTCAAAATGGCGATCAAAGATGGATAATTCTCATTGTTATGTTACCTTAATGAACCAGACCAACATTTAAACTGGATTTATCCTGAATAAAAGCGTCACTCGGCTCAGCTGGCCTGCGGTCTGTGCTTATTTGAGTTTAGCCGTTGGGAGCTAACAGCTAGCTCTTCTATTTCTATGATCAGCTGGTAGCTTGGAGGAAGGAGCGTCAACACCGGAGAGGAGGAGGTCACCGACACCGACACCGACACAGAGTCGACACAACAACAACAACACACACTAACGGCAGGTGAACGTACCGTGTCAGCCGCGGAGCCGTGTGTGTTTTCAGACTCTTCTGTGTGTGTTGAGTCTGGCCCGACAACTTTGCTGATTTCTGTCACTGTCTTGTTCACCATTTTCTTCAAAATGGCGCTTACCTGCGCGTCGAAATCATACATAGTGACCGATTAATGTGTCGCCTTGCGGCTGCTGTATGACTTCGATGGTTTTATAATGAAACTAGAAGCTTTTTCCTGCTGAAATATTGTCGCTGTTATTGTGAACAAAACTCGAAACACTCACAACACGGATGCCAACTTCCGCTTCCCAGTTCACGTTCTTCAAAATAAAAGCGCGCCCCATTCAGCGCTTTATCAACTGACAACATAACAAAACACGAAACTTTTAACACCGAATGTGTTTAATACTCTTTTTGAGAATTGGAACCGGTATGGACTGTAATGAGGAAGTAGTGTTATCGTGTTATCACAGTTTACCACAGTTTTAGTTTTTAATACTACACCACATCACTAAAGGCAGTTACGGGTAAGTTGATTGGTTTATTTTGAAGTTTTAACCGGAAGTGTCTATAGGGCATTGTGTCGAGCTTGATACTCGTGAAGTTCGCTGCCCTCTAGTGGCCAAAGTTAGAAACTACAACACATCAACTTGTGGCTAACACCCGTTTTGTATACAGTGCGCACAATCAACATGTTTCGACCATTAATATTATGTTTATTAGGTTGTTAATAACAGCAGTTACAGAGTTATAATGAGTTGTTTTTAATATTAGTTTCATATCAGCTGTCTGTTGAGTTAACTATCTAGAATGACGTGAATATTTGCTGCCCCCAGTGGTCATATTGAAGAACTACACCACGACAACACAACAGGTCAAGTCAGACAACATAACATGAAAACCTTCGGTAAATACTTTCAAAGTAAAATAAAATAAAATAATAAAATAAATAAAATAGCAAAATCAAAGCTCAGAAATGAAATGGCAGATATGAATGATCACGTTCATCGATTATATCATCATGTGTACAAACTATAATCCTAATTTTTTAAAAGTTGAGGTATAAAAATGAAACGACTGAAGACATTTATCATTTTAAACAACCTTTATTAACACAGTAGGTTTATGTCAGCTGTATCTTTAGTTGAGGCCACTTAAAGTGACACATTTCATGTTGGGTCACTTTTGTTGTAGTAAGTCATCCTTTAGTTTAAACTTGTGGCCAGTGTTTCGTTCTTTAGCTCTCATGAGACAGATACTTTCCAAAGCCAGCATTTTCTTCAGGCACAATTTATCAGAAAATACCGTGGGACAGACATAAATCAGCCGACAGTGCAGGTTTGTAAATAGATTTCAGGACCGAGACAGCAGGCGAGCAAACAAAGAAATGACTGCTGCAGTCGTCATTATTATTTCCAGGTGTTCAGCTTCAGGATGAAGTGAGTGACCTTTTCTGGTTCCTCCCCGTGCAGTTATGTTTCTTTAGCAGCCTTGAGTCTGAAAATCCGAGTCCACAGCAGCTGCAGGAGTACGGCCGCTCTCCTGTGTGGACCTGCATGTGAAACTTTACATGTCCGAGCTGCCTGAATCTCACTCCACACACTTCACACTCGTAGGGCTTCTCCCCCGTGTGGATCCGTAAGTGTCTGAGGTAGTTGGTGTAGATCCTGAAGTCTTTGCCGCACTGCTCACATTTATGTGGTTTCTCTCCAGAGTGCTGCAGCTTGTGAGCTTTGAGAGCCTGACGGATGATGAACCTCTTCCCACACAGTTCACAAGGGAACGGCCGCTCCCCTGAGTGAGTCCGCTGATGGTAGTCGTACGTAGCTTTGTAGAAGAAAGACTTCCCACAGGTTTCACAGCTGTACTGCATCTCACCTGTGTGAATGAGCTCGTGTCTCTTCAGTGAACTCGAGGTGTCAAAGCCCTTACGGCAGGTCTTACAGCTGAACTGGCGTCAGATCTACCGTGGTCCGATCCCGTCGGTAGATAACTCTGCGGTTTCCTCTCTCTCGAGCTTGTCCTCTGATGCCCGGTCCTTGTTTCTCTTCGTGACTTACTTTCTGGTGTTTCTGCAGCTGACAGTTGTAAAGAAAAGTCTTCCCACACAGGTCACACATGAATGACTTTGAGGCTCCGTGAAGGAGCATGTGAGCTTTCAGCTTGTTGTCCTGAATGAAACTCTTCCCGCAGACTTTACATTTGAATGGTTTTTCACCTGTGTGAATACGAATGTGTCTCTTCAGGTTGTGTTGGAGGGTGAAGCCCGCTCCACATGTCTCACATGTGAACACTTTCCCTCTGTGGACGGACTGGTGCGTCCTGAGCGAGTCCCTCTTTACAAAGGCTTTGCCGCACACCGTGCATTTGTACGGATTCTCACCAGTATGAACACTTCTGTGGCAGTGCAGTGTGAACGCGTACCTGAAACTCTCCCCGCACTCGGAGCACTTGTGCGGCTTTTCGACAGTGTGCACGACCTGATGAGCTCGCAGGCTGCGTTTAGTTTTGAAGCCTTTACCACAGGTGGAGCAGATGAACGGCCTCGTGTCCTGTGTGTACGATCTGATGAGTCTTCAGATGCATTTTTGTTTTGAACGTCTTGTCACAGAGCTGACACTTGAAGGAAGCGTACTTCTTCTCCTCGTGTCGCAGCAGGTGATACTCGAAAGCTGCGGTGTTCCTGAATCTTCTTGGGCACTGACTGCAAGCGAGCGTCCTCTGTTCTTTGTGAGTGTTCATGTGCTTCAGCAGATGAAACTGCCGGTCGAAGCTTTTGTTACAGACGTTACATACAAGAACATCTTTCTTCCTGATTACTGCATCCTGTGTGTTTTGGCTGGTAGTGTTTGGAGACTGTGTTGTGTTTGTGGCGGCACAATCCTGAGCGAGGTCTGGAAAGGAAAACACGAAAGTTACCACATGTCGAGAGTCACATTATGAAATCATTAATTACTTTTCCTCTGAGATTTATTTCACATGCATTATTTAAAATCTCACCTTGTCTACTGGCCGGTGCAGACTGAGCTTCAGAGTTCACCTCCTTGGTTGCTTGTCCACCACCTGGACAAGACATTAATGCTAAAGGATACAAACAGACACATCAGTCATTGCTGGAGTTCACTGAAAATACTGTAAATATTTCACTCAGTAAAAAAAAAAAAGATGTTTGGGTCAAATTCGTTCCACTGTCATCAGTGTTATTAGTGTGTTTTAGCCAACCAAGATAATCTGTACTCTGTTGCAGCGTTCAGTACGTCCCAGGAGTCTTTGTGATGTAGTGTTGTATAGGAAGGATGTGTCGACACCTGCCTCTCCAGGAAGGACTTACAATAAGCTATAACATGTATATGTAAGTATATTAATTTCCTTTAATTAAACTCACCAGCTATTTGTCCGGTCTGTGTCTCAGGCGCTGATCCCGTGACTCTCTCCATTAAAGTGCTTTTATTCACTTCTAACTTTCCAAACGGCTTCAGGCTGAAGAGCAGCCCGCTCTGCTCGAACAGGACGGGGCAACCGCTCAGGACGTTTTCTCTCCATTTTCTGGTGTTTTCAAAGTTTACAGTCACCGTCTTGAGTTTGCTCTGCAGCTCTCCCACTTCACTCTTCAGGGTTGCGTTTTCGTTGTGCAGCATTGAGAACAGCTGGGAGAAAACGGCGCTGATCTTTCTCGTCGCCTCTCGTGACAACATTTCCACAACGCTGTCAAAATCTGGCTGTGAAGATCAAAACAAAGCAGTCAGCACTAATCAATTAAACACTTTAATTAAAGTATCTGGTGTTAGATGCTTTTATGATGGACACAAGTATCTGACTACTGAAAAGTACTGGACGATACAGAACAATCAACTGATGATAACAATAATTATTTATATATATTACATATATAAATAGATTTTAGTTAAAATAACAAATGCAGTGGTTGGATACGTGTGTTATTAGTGTGTCTATTAGTTGACTACAATCCCATTTACACACTTCTCTCTCTTCTCTGTGTTTATGTCATATCTGTATGTGACATACTGTTCTATAACTATAATAATAATTAATGGCTCTTTAACAGAGATGCTGTTTGCCAGATGTGGATAAATAAAGTGATAAATCATTTTTAATGACAGAAATGATCCACAGTGGACGGCTCATCTTCTTCCGTCAGTCCAGCCTCCATCACCGGATGACTGCGACGCTCTCTGTTATCTACCAGACGCCATTAATACACAACAGAGGCCGTACTTTAAACTCCCGAAATAAGAACTAGCGTCAATATTTACATGCTAAAGTCCAGATTAATGTATAAACTAAACTTTATTTCAGCTGCAGAACTTCATCTGGACAGTTTCAGCTAACGTCACTGTGTGATGACAGTCCGCCATCTTTGTTACGCCTGGCGTTACTTGAATTGACTCCGTCGACACCATCTCCTCCACACAGCGTCTCCGAGCAGCCAATCACAGCCTGTGTTCATCGACGTTTAAACGTTAACGTACATCAGTCAAATAAACCGTTGACTCACCTTACGTCTCTCCTCGGAGTTATTTTCTTCTTTTGAACTGACGATGTGAACTGCTGTTTTAACGGCAGTCTCCACAATGGACTTAGTTTGTGAGTGAAACACGAAGTTTTCTGACATTTTAGCGTCAGTTAACTGACGGACCGACAGGCAGCGAACACAGCTAGCAGGAGTTACCGCCATTGATTCCGGAAGTGGACTCAACACAACGGTACAAATCCTTCAAAATAAAACTCTTAAAGTTTGCTTTGATTGCAAATGTTATTTTATTGCAACAAACGGAAATTATGTGTGTGTGGTGCCATATTACACAGAGCTGTACATTAGAAAGTCATTTTACAGTTTCAGTCTTTACTTTGAAAATAATTACATCTTAATGACATTCTGTCAGATTGTTGTGAATTCACAAAAAAACATAAATTAATACATAAAACAGTCTCAAAATAGAAATCTTTCAAAAATAACAAAAAAAGCTAGTAAAAAAAATTACCTTAATCTAAACTCAACTGGTGAATATGAGTTATCTTCAGCATCTGAAACTAAAACCTAAAAAGCTGGCATTATTATCCAAACATTGACAGATGTATCTTACACACTCAGTATTTTGTAAAGGTTAACAATGCCTGTGTTTTAATAGCTGAGGTTACTGAAGAAAAACAAAGTAAAGATGCTGCTAACCTCTACTGTGAATACTCTGAATGAGAGTAGAGCTCTGACTACTCTTTCTATCAATTACTGTATAAATTACTCTGATTACTCTTTATTCGTATCAGGAGTAATGCCGGGTGAGAGTTAACGGAGCATGAAGGTGTTCAAGCTTTTGTTTTGGCTCTTGGTCATCTAAGTTCTAGTTTACAACATGAAGACAAACGAACGTCCCTTTGCTGCCGCGAAGCCATCACAAGCAAATGCTTTTATTTTTTACTCAACTGACCATACACAAGAAATTTGTTTCCCTTAATACAATGCCCCCGTTTGTCATGATATGCTTCTGTGTGTCCGTCACGTCAGCTACGAGCCGTCACAGCTGTGCTTCTTGAGCTGCCTCGAGTCGGAGAAGCCTCGGCCACACTGCTGGCACGAGTAGAGCTTCTGCCCGGTGTGGACCTGCAGGTGAGACTTGAGCTGATTGGACTGGTGGAACTTCCTGTGACAGTACAAACATTCAAACGGCTTCTCGCCCGTGTGGATACGTAAGTGTCTGTAGAAGTTTCCGTCCGTTCTGAAGGCCTTGCCGCACTGGTCGCACTTGTACGGTTTTTCGCCGGTGTGAATCCGCTCGTGCTGCTTCAGACTGCCGGCGTGGAAGAATCTCTTGCCGCACACGTCACAAACAAAAGGCTTCTCCCCCGTGTGGCTCCTCTGATGATAGCCGAAAGAGTATTTGTTGTGGAAAGACTTCCCACAGATGCTGCAGTTGAACTCTTTGTGCTCACTGTGGCCTTTTTCATGGAGTTTGAGAGAACACGCGGCGCTGAAACCTTTCAGACATATTTTACAGCTGAACGGTTTAACCGACGACTTGTTTCGCCGTCTCGCCTGTGAAAATCTTTGCGTGCCGTCTGTTTCCTCGTTCCTGTCGGCGTGCACATACCTCTGATGTATCAGCAGCCTGCAGTTGAAGAGGAAGGTCTTCCCGCACAGGTCGCACATGAAAGGTTTCCTGGCGCCGTGGATGAGCATGTGGGACTTCAGCTTGATGTTGTCAGAGAAGCTCTTGCCGCACTCCTGGCAGGTGAACGGCTTCTCTCCTGTGTGGATGCGAAGGTGCCTCTTGAGGTTGTTGTTCAGGCTGAACCTCGCTCCACAAATGTGACAGGTGAACGGTTTCTCTCCAGTGTGGACGACGCTGTGTCTCTTCAGAGCAGTGCCGGTCCGGTACGACCCGTTGCACACGGTGCAAACAAACGGAGTGACGCCGGTGTGTTTCCTCTTGTGCACAGTCAGGGAGTGAGCGTATTTGAAGGTCTCGTCACACATGGTGCATTTGTATTTTCTGGTCTCTGTGTGAACCATCTGATGGAAGCGCAGCGTGTCTTTGCTCTTGAACTCCTTCCCACACGTAGCACAGCTGAATGGTCTTTCTTCCGAGTGCACGGCCATGTGACATTTCAGGTAGACCGACGTCTTGAAAGTCTTGTCACACAGCTGGCACTTCAACATCTGCTTCCACTTCTCGTGGCGACGCAGGTGGTTTTCCAGAGACTGCTGAATCCTGAATGTTTTCCCACATTGATCGCAGGTGAACGGCTTGGGCGGTTTGGACCGCTGATGATGCTTCAGGTGGTTCTGAAGCGACTGCTCTTTTCTGTACGATCTTTTACAGTGAGGACAGGGGAAGGGCAGCGGCGCTTTACTCGCCTCGTGGCGTAAAAGATGATTTTCCAGAGACTTCTTTTCCAGGAAACTTTTGCCACACTGCTCACACGGAAACGGCTCCTTGTGGACCTTCATGTGTTTCTTCAGTTCAGCTTTCCGATGAAAGCTGGCGGTACACTGCTCACAGGGGAACTGCTTCGCTGTTTGTGACTCCGTCTTTTTAAGCCTTCTTCCCTGAACTCCACCTGAGCTGATGTTTTTCTCTTTAGTACTGTTGTCAGTGGAAACTAGAAATGGAGGGAAGAAACATTCAAAATGAGTTAAGAGGGATTCAAGTCTCAAACTTTGATGTTACAGTCACATCCTGCAAGACGCAAGTTTTAAATCTGCTCATACCTTCTTCACTTTTAGAAGCCGCTCTCCTGGTGCCCCTCGTCCTCCTTGAAGGAGCCTCTTCCACAGACGTCTGTGATGCAAACGGACATAATTTGATTTCAATTTCAAGTATCAAACATCTTGTTTGCACAGAAAGAGTTGAGAACACAGGTTTACAATGTTTGTGGCATGGGCGAGATCCCAACCTTTTCCTGTGCCACGTCAGCAGCACTGACAGTGCTGGAGTCCTGACTCAGAGCGTTTTGAGGCGATGCTGCCGGTTTGAGGATGAGCTGCGTTGTTGCCGTAGTCTCAGAGTCGACTGTGCTGACAGGTTCGGGTGCAGCCACAGACACGTCTGTGGTGCCGGGAGCGCCTTCTGTGCTGCCTGCTGAAGCCAGGAGGAGGGATCGAGGTGGAGTCATGCTCAGTGACCATGGGCGCAGCAGGACGGGTGGAGACAGACAGCACCGGTGCTCCTGAGTTGATGCAGAGAGATGATTTCATTAAATAACATTGAGCATCATCAGTGAGCTTCATGTGCTCCTCAGGGGGTCGATGACTCCTCTCACCTGTCAGTGCGCTGTCCTGCAGCAGGACGTGTGTCGCGCCCTCCTGTGTCGCCTTGCTGCTGCCGTCACTGATGCTCTTCAGCTCCTTCTCCAGCTGCTCCATCTCTCTGCCCAGCTGACCCACTCTGGCCTCCAGCTCCTGCTCCAGCTGCCCGGCTTTCCTCTGCAGCACGTCCTCCAGCTGCTCCACTTTGGCCCGCAGAGCCTCGTTCTCCTCGAACAGCTCGGAGGAGAACTCGGTGAACACTTTGTGGATCTGAAGCACCAGACACTTCTCTATCTGCTGGATCTCACCGAGCTTCGCCTCGTCCCACTCCGTGTTTGGCGCCTCTTTCGCCCAGACGTCCCTGAAAACAGTCACGGTCGCCTGGATGGCGACCTCCACGATCGACGCCACTTCGCTGCCGAACTTCGCCTCCATATTCCCGGCTGTGATTAAACTCTCAGCCCGCCGTCTGAAGCAGACTCAGACTGAACAACAACAACAACTACAGCCTCTTCCGTACTAACGTAACGTTCACTACATGGCGGCCTGTGCGCCCCTCTAAAGAGTCCGTGCTCCTCATCCGCTTCCGGTGTCACGTCTACATTTCAAAATAAAAGCCGCAGAAACTACACTAAACGGCGATAAAACTTTTAATTTGACGGGACAGTAATACAATTTATACTTTATTATTGTTATGTCGTGATGTACACTTGTTGAAGATTCCCTCCAGGCCTGCTTTCAGACATACTTTCCTTTATAGATCCATATTCAGCCTCTTTTTCACTGCAGTCAAATAACTTGTTTAAGTTTGAGCTCATTCATCTTCAGTAAATCTGCCTGACCTGCACGTGATCTCATTAACGTCTAAATAAATGCTGGATTAAAATGTCTTTTTACGAGGAATGATGAGCAAGATGATATATCATATGATATATATATCATACTATCATATTGATGCATACTGCTGTGTGGTTTTTGGTTAAGACTGAAACTAAAAACAACTTCCACCTGACTGAATTTTCTTATTTCTGCTTTAATGTATATTTTTAATACCTTAGATCAAACACAGATCTGCATCCACACTTTCCAGTGAGAAAAGAAAACACAGACTATCGATGAGTTAATGATAAACCAAAAGGTATTTTATTTGTCATTTCATCTCGGCCGGCAGACTGAGGTTGATGTGAACAGAACAGCACAGACACACACAGACAGGCAGGGTACCTTCGAGCTCATCCAAACCATCAATGTTCAGATTGTTCAATCAAATCTGAACATTTGTTTCAGACTCTGATGTTTACCGTGCTGACTTTCAGACGATGTTTCTGCAGTAAACAGTGTAAAATGGTTCAAATCACATTTTGTATGTTACCTGTGGGGAGTCAGCTGTACCCTGCATGTTCTGTCCTGTGTGTATCTACAGTAACAAAGTGTGTCAGTTTATTATGATTTTAGAGTCATAATCCGACAGCAGACAACTGTGTCACTTTACACGTGGAAGATTTGCTCATTCAAAATTCACCTCTTTAACTCTGACTTTGTTTGTTGTGTCCAACATGCATGTAAATGATTTGCATTGATCTGGCATTCACACCTAATTTAGATGCATAAAGTGTGTTGAAATAAAAACAAGATTAAAGAAAGTTACAGTTCTCAAGACGTGTTTTATGATCAACACAAACCGGACCGACGGGTCGGGACAGAATTTAAAATCCTGAAGTGAATAAAAAACAAAAACAGCCAGATATAATAACACTGTCATAACTTCAATATTACACCTTTAAGAAACAGAGAAAATGATGAACCTGGCAAATATAAACGTCTGAAATATAAAACAAACTCTGAATGGGATTGTTGGGATCTACAGCCATGGAAACTACCTGCTCAGAGAGGAAGACTTTTATGTTTAAAGTCCAACTGAAATCACATTTAGTCATCCCTTCTTGTAGTTTTATGATTTCTTGTTCCTAGTTTTGTTCTTTAAGAACAGAGTTGCTCCTGGAGGGTTGTGTCTGTGTTTGATTGACAGTAGCTGGCAGGTTTAGCTCCGGTAAGGGCAGCAGGAGAACGACAGACAGCGTAAACAAACGTATGCTGAGGCCTCATGAGTCGTGGGCAGACAGTGTTTTGTTAGCAGTGTTACTGAAGAGTAAGGACCACAACAGCCCCACCGGGACCGCCTCATCCACTGCATGAGAGTCCCAGAAGAGGCTGAGCGACGCTCTTTAATGGAGGAGACGAGGTTAACCAGACCAACTAATGATGATCATCAACCAACTGAAGAATACTCTTTGAAAACACTTCTAATGTAATATAAATCTCACCTTTGTGTCTCTTGTCGAAGTTAGTTTTGTTGCTCATTGTTGCCCCTTGTGGCTTTTGGGGAAAACTTCCCTCTGGTGTCGGGGGGCAGAAATGAGCAACTGGAAAAAACCTAATTGGAAAAGTGACACAAAGACGTGATTTCAAACTTTATTTCTGGATGAAGAATAACTGGTTAAAGATCAGCACACGGCCGCTTCCCTGTGTCTCGCACACAGTGGATGAGACAGGACTGCAGGGTTCTGGGTTGTAGGTCAGTGTGTGTTGTGTTGCTGTTAGTCAGCGTAGGCCGTCTGCCTTTTAATGGAACAGTGACATGAAAGAGCGGACATGCAAAGTGTAGCAGCAATTTCAGCTGGACTTTAACTGAAAGAATCCAAAACACCAGAACTGAAATGATCAAAGGTTTTCATACAGTAGCAGTGATATCAAGACAGCGTTCCTCTTTCAAAGGATTTTAAATGCTCTCTGAACCAAACCGGACCAGGACGCTCCGACCAGGGCAGGAAAGTAACTTCACTCTGTGCCTCTGCAGCTGGCGCTTCTCAAAATCCCGCCGCTGCATTTTTATGACGATTCTCCCCTTCCTTCCTTCCTTCCTTTCTTCCTTCCTTCCTTCCTTCCTTCCTTCCTTGTTGTCCTTGTTTCCCTGTCGTTTATGGCTTCGTGGTGAGTTTACAGGAAATGTAACTTAAACTGATGTGTTGATGCCGAGTCAGCGGGCTGCAAAGACGAGCTTCTTGTGACGAGTGATTTCTCTCCAAGCAAAACATGCAATCTCACAACTTACAGACAGTTTAACCCCTCGCTGTCTAAATATTTGGTCAGTCTGATATCTTGCCTCTTCACGGCGTGCCAGTCATTCATTCTACACTGACGTTGATCTGGACAGCTCGATGACCGTTCATATTGTTGATAACTGTTGACATTTGAAACCTGCTGACTTGTATTCTTCTGTGTGTGTGTGTGTGTGTGTGTGTGTGTGTAGGTCTGTATTGTGGATCGGACGTGTCTGGAAGACTGAGGTGGCGTCTGAGGGGACAAACATATTAACACGTGAAGCACGTGAAGCACATGTTAAGCACACACTAACATAAATAACCTGAGAGCTATGGAGACCCTGGGAGCGGAGAGTAGCAGCACACACACAACCATACACACACACGCGCACACACACGCACACAAGATATTTTGAATTTTGTATAAAAGAAACAGATGTGAGAATATCCAGCGAGTAGTCTGATGTTGTAAGAGAATAAAAGAGTAGATGAGGCCTGTTTGCAGCCCGAGAGCCTCATTCGTTAAAAACATTACAAACATGGAGGTGCAGATTTTGTGCTTATGACCAAAGCCAAACATGTAATTTATGCAAAACTAAAGCCAAAATCTCATTTCATCAACTTACTTTGAGACATCAAAACGTAAATCAACTTTTTGCAGTTTTATCTGTTTTAAATTAAACAACATGTTAACGAACGAGGCCCCTGGGAACCAGAGTAAACCATCACATGAAGTCAAATGTTTTCATCTTCCTGATCACTCATCCAAAAAACTGTACATTTATTTCTATACATTATATTTGGGAGCCAAAGTGGCTGCAGCGACCACGCCATCCTGTAGTCTTTATGCTACATCTTGTCTTAAAACCTAAATAAATCATAAACAAAGGGAAGCTGCTCTGTTTGTTCTCTGAGGGCAGATTTCAGGGTCGTGGCCTCTCTTAGATTTGAAGTCTGTGGATGTGTTTCTATTAATTTCTGATTTGAGGTGCATCACCCTGGTCGGCCATCTACTCTTCTCTTGTCTTAAATCATCGTGTTTCCACATTTCTACAATCAGCACACTACTGTAGGTGTTTGTCAGTGTTGGTTCATCCATGGTGAGAGCGGATGAATGTGGTTTCAGCGCTGTATCAAAGTAAAACCAGTTTCAAATCCACATTTTTTTTCAAGGCCAGACCTCGAGACAGATCGGACGAAGTGGAGACAACAGTTAACAAAAAGAAAGTTTCTCTAAGTTTGTATGTCTGTAAAACATTTTGGCATAATTTCATTCTCTTTCCATTTTTCCGAGGAGTAATAAGACATAGCGTAGGATGTCTTGGACTTACAGACAGACAGATAGATACAGTAGATAGGACAGACAGACGAGAAATACGTACAGATACAGCTCATCTCATAGAAAAAACAAACATGGAACAGAATGAGCTACGTTTTATCGCACTACCAGCATGTCAGCAGCGTGTCCCGTCTCTCTCTCACGTTAACGCTGCCCGGGGTTCAGCAGCACGAAACTCTCTCTGCAGTTCTCTGAAACAGCCACCGGGGGCGTCGGCGGAGCCTCAGTGACGCGGTGTCTTCTCACAGGAGACACAGAAGAAGAGAGAGAGAGAAAGAGAAAGATGTCTCCTGCTCCAAATCCGTCCTGTCCGTCCTATGAGTGAGCCTGGGTCAATCCTTCTGTCCTGTGTGTCACTTTCCATCCAAACACAACCGCTTTGTTGACAGTGTTGGAGGCGGAGAGAAGGAGGGGGGCGTTCACTACCAGTCTATGGCCCCGCCTCCTATCCGGAGTTCATATGCTTCAATCCGACCAATCTGTCACCCGGGTCACTTTTTCTTACCAGGACTTTTCAGAGCGCTTCGCATCCGACTTCCCACCCCGATCTGACCTCTCCGACCGCTCTCCTCTCTCCCTCTCCTTCTCCTTCTCCTTCTCCTTTTCCTTATCCGCCCTTTCGATCCGCTCGGCCCGGTCCGAACGCTCGCCACCTCGATCTGACCTGTTGTCCGCCTTGCTGCCGTCGCGGCGTGTGCCCTCGTCGGTGGATGAGGTAGTTGGTTGGGGCTGACCCCATTTGGCAATCTCCTCGTGCTCCGAAATACTGGCGGTGATGTTGGTCACCCACGCTTTGAGGTCATCCTGCGAGGGCAGAGGGATCACAGATGTCAGCTGATTGGTTGTTGACTGGTTATGTTTCTGTATGTCACAGATATGGGTGTGAACTCGATAAATAAAGTCACAGAAACACAGGAATGTCTCACCTCATCTTTTGCATGAAACAAAAACTCGCTGCCGTCCTTCGTTCTGTAAGAGGAGAGGAAGTAAAGTTACAAACTGTTTGATCGTAAAAATCACAAATGTCCCTGAAAAGTACAAAATCAGATTTTTACTTGAGGGTGAAGACGTTCTTCTTCTTCTTGTAGCCGTTGGTGACGTCGCAGTGGCAGTGGGACAGGTTGAGCAGAGGCTCATTGTTGTAGGGCGTGGTGGTGTTCTTGGCGTCCTTGTAGAAACCCATCTCCCCTTTGCTCAGCACGCAGTAGAGGTTGACCCATGACCTGCTGTGGTGTGGGAAGGCGGGAGGTGTGAGGGGCGGGAGAGTGTAGGAGGAGGGGAAGGTGGAGGGACAGGAGTACGGGGAAGGTGGTGGTTGGGGGAGGGGGAGATGGGAGGAGTCAGGAAGAGCTGCAAAGTCGCTCTCGCTAAGCTAACACCTCACTCACCTGACCAGAGCAGACAGGTAGGTAGGCGGGATGGACCGACGCCAAGAAGGGAGGAGGAAACACACTGCTGAACAAACACAGACTCACAGACGGACAGACAGACGGACGGAGGAGGTGGGGGATGGAGGGATGGGGAGGAAGGCTACGTACAGTTTTGGTGTCTCTGTGTGTGAGGCTTATATATGACTTACCTTGGAGGAGACGAGAGGAGCAGCCAGAAGCGTCGAGGAAGAGGAGAGAAGAGAGGGAGAGTCTGGTTAAATGGCATTATGGCAACGAGCGAACTTAAAGTCTTCGTCATGCTGCTTCCCCTCTGTGAGCGTGTTTACATGCACACAGCATTCAAATTAAGCTTACACCCAGTAAAGGTATTATTCAGAGCAAGCTGTTAATATCCAGATTTTAAAAACCCTCTGAGCTAACAACAAAACTCAGACTGGTGCATGTGATGATGTGTGTAATGTTAGTGCTACAATCTACTGTGGTTACAGTTTAAATACCTTAAAGGGTAAATTAGATTTTGGCCTTGGTAAAAAAAAAGATGATTTAAAACAAGAAGATACTAGATACTAAAAAATGGCTTGCGGTCGCTGATAGCATCATGAATTGTGCATAACTTGCAGCTGTCTCAAGGTCCTGTACACAAAACATATTGGAATAATGATCTAATGATGCCGCAGCACAGATGTCTGGTTTTGTGTCCATCTGTAATTTTATGCAGTGGTTCTGAAGGTGCAGCGTATGACGACAATAAAGTTGCAACATTTTCCACTCAAATCTTAAAATGACTGATTCTAAAGAGAACTTCAAATTTAATTTAAAATCATCGTCTCGCCTCAGAAACAGAGAAAAATACGTAAATGTTTTCTTGCACCTTCAACCTCAAAAAAAAAAAAAAGGTTAGCGAGTTGACGTCTTTTTGTCGATATAAAGAGCACACACACCAATCACATGCACCGTATCCTGTTGTAAGGAACACTTGGTTATGCTGAATAATACCAGAATATTAATGTGCACATAAACATACTCGGTGCCTCGTCGTGTAGCTATGTAACAGAGACAGGTTGAATCTCAATCCTTCCTAACAGACTAACTGTATCCTCTCTTTCTCAGTGTCGACTGGAGGAAAAGGTCAGAGGGCGCGGCCCGCAGATCTCCTCCTCCAATCAAAGGTGAGTATAAACCAAAAAGTGAGCATACAATGAGCCAAACAGGGAGCTGTTTGGGGATTCACACTTGTCCAGATTTAAGCCATTCAGGATTATGCTTTACCTTGCCATGTACATAACAGGGCATGTACATACGAGACATTCATCCATCGCCTTGAGCGGGCACGTGAGTGGGACTCATCCATAGCTGGAAGGGGATGAGCTTTTAGCTGTGCGTGGTCAGCCCAGCCACTAGAGGGCAGTGCAGAGAGAGACTTTGCCATTGGCATCTCTCTGGTGGAAGCAGGGCAGTCATCGGTGGAGGTCAGGTAGTGTGTGTGTGTGTGTGTGTTTAGGGTAAGCAACTGGACACAAGGCAGAGTACGTCATCATCAGCCTCCACTACTAAGGCATTCATCAGCCAGCCAGCCAATCATTTGTGCTGTGCTTTGTTCTGCGGGCTCGTGTCGGATCAGGAGGCATCGTAAGCGTCATGCATGATGTTTCCACATGCTGTAAGATTTCTGCGGGTTGCTGTTGTCATGTTAACTGTCTTTACAATCTGATACTGATGACCAGAGATGACATACTTCAAATATTCAGAGGCTCCAGCCTGATGTGACTGTTTTACTCTGTACTTAAAACTACAAGCTTACAAAACAGCAGTGTCTCTTAATAACAACAGCAACACTTTTTAAAAAATCAAAATGGATTAACAGGATTATTGTTCAGTAATAATTACCGATTGTTGGGCTCTGTGATTTCTGTGTTCTGACTATGTTTTGGAAGCAAACAACACTTTATGTTAGAGACCGAAGAACGAGCAGCGAGCAACACGACACTGTACACCTTAAGAATAATAATAATAATAATAATAATAATGTTTTGGCACAACTTTAAAATCTTGTAAACAAAATAGGTAAAAATGAAAATATCATTGCATCCATTCAATCTAAACATGTAAATCTTAATGTAAGCATGCACCTAAACACAGAGAGTAAAAGAAATCCAAAGCTTCACTTAGTTACGACCGCTTCTGTCGTGTCGGAGGCACTATGTGCTGTGTTTTACCGGTGACAGTCATGCATCTGTGTCAGCGCAGTGTGTGAGCTTGTCAGCTTAGCATGCTGGTGTCATGAATCAGTAAGTGAAGGAGCAGTGATGTCATGAGAAACAGACAGCTAACATACGACGTGTGCTGCAGTCAGCACGAGTGAAAGAGTATTTGAAATATCAGACTGTTAAATGAATCAGATTTCCTAAAGCCTGATACTCATGACACAGTGTCCATCCACATCCTCACATCATGATGTTATGGCCATCATCATGACCCTGAACACCCACCTGTTGGTGCTCTTCTTCAGGCTCTCGATGTCCAGCTTGCGGAAAAGGAAGCCCTCATGGTGTGCGGTGTGTGTCGGCGGCTGGGGCACCACAGGGCTGCTCTGAGCTGGAGCGGACCTGGACCGCCGCGTCGTCGCCTCTCCTGCCTCTTTGGGTCGTGGTCGGCGCCGCGGTTTGGGTCTGTCCCGAGCTCGAGGCCTTTCGGGACGGGAAGACTTCTCTGGTAACCCGTTAGGCAGACGGGGAACCTCACCTCGGGCCTGGTGGGGACAGGTGGAGTCAGTAAGACTTTTAATCTTTGTTTAAAACCAATAACTTAAAGAAATCATCTCCAGCTGGCATATAGAAGTGAGACGGGAAGTTTGTTTTGTTCTTTACTGGATGCACAACACAAAGAAACGCTGTATTTGGATGAAATCTCCAGACCTGTGCTGCTTCTCTTTCTTGCAGCTGCTCTACAATTTCTGCCAGGGTGGATCTCTTTTCTCTGTACAAAGAAATGCAGATGAGAAAATCACACACAAGATAAGGACTAAACATCTATTCATCACTAACATCACTTAAACCTAAGAGACACTCAGAAGTCTCACCCTCCTGCTGAGCGTCTGTCAGAGTGCTCTTTGCCGGTGTCGTGCTCACTGGACTCCTGTCTCTCCATCCGATGTCGGTCCCTCTCTCTCCGTCGCCCCTCGTGGCCCCCGTGGCCCTCCTGCTCGCTGGATGTTTGCCTCTCCAGCGTTCGTCTCTCCCTCCTCTCGGCATGTTCCCTCCACACCTCCTGAGGCAGCTCATCTCTGCGTGCCTGGATCAGCTGCTCGCTGGACAGCTGCCTTTCTATCCTGTGGTCCCTGTGGTGAGTCTGGACCTGCGGTTCAGCGTGGCCTAAAGGGTCGGTCCTAGATCCTCGTGGCCCTCTGGTGGGCTCGCTGTGCAGGCGCTCCCGGCCCGGCTCCTGGAGCACCACCTCGGCCATCACAGCCACCTCTGCTCTCTCTGTCCCGATCTCGCCCATCATCAACTCTCTCTCCCTCAGCCTCTCCCTCTCCCTCGCTTTCTCCAACCTGCTGGCCACGAGCAGCGGCGTCACCGCATCATCCAAGTGTTTGATTTTTGGTTGTCGTAGATACGGGGAGGCTTTCGCCTCCAGTGTCCTCGCCGTCTGTACGGGCTGGAGGTGACTCATTGCCTTTACTGCTTGCTCTTTCGTTGCGCTGGCACTCTCTCGCGCTTGGTTGGCTGAGATGAGCATTGCCGCCGTGGCAATTGAGGCAATCGAGGACGGCGAGGGCTGGCCTAGTCCTGCAGCCACACCCACCTACGGACTGTGGCGAGCCTCCAGGGTGTGGCGGTAGCTGGAGCCGTTCATCACAGGGGTGTAGTTAGCGACAGTTGATCCCAGACGACGAGCCACAGACGAAGGGGAGGGTGTAGGCGTGGCAGGTGAAGGTGATGGAGGAGAGCTGGCTTCATTCTGTTCGTAGATGGTCTGTCTTGTCACGGGGGAGATTGGGAGGCGGGGGAGGATGGATGGATTGGGTGCGGCATCTTGGGGGTCCAGGAAGACTTTACGACCCAGCAGAGGGGTCGGGGGTAATTTACTCTGCTCTGCTTTCAACTTTTCTACCTGCAGAGGGAAAAACAACTTTAAAGTCGCTCAGGGCTTCGACATGAGTTAATGATATTGACTGTTTTATGGAAACATAATAACTACAGTATTTCAGAACTTACAGCTTACAATCTTTTCAGCATTAAACTCTATTATAGCTAAGTTGTCTCTGTCTCTACACGATAACCATAACATTACCGTGGTGAGGCGTCGCAGTGAGCTGAATCTCTCTTCCCAGGTTGCAGCAGCTTTGCGGAAGGCTTCGTGTCGACGAATCAGCTGTTCCACCTCGTCCACACTCCCGCCCAGCTCCTTGCTGTTGATGAACGGCTCCTGAGCGGTCAGCCACGCCTCCGCCACGACCGCCTCCTGTGCAAACTGATGAACCTCCAACACTGAGGGGAGGAAAAAGCAAAATCAGGAACTTCTGTCAGTTATATAAATAAAAACATACGGGTGTATCTCTGTGTGCTTCACATACAGTGTGTGCGTACTCACATTGTTGGAGGACTTCCCAGTGCTTGTCCCACTTCTCAGACAGCTCATGTTGCTTAGTAATCACTTTTTCCAGTTTATCCTTGATCTGAAAATCAAAATCAGAGTTTAAGTTAGTGCTTTAATAACTTCCAGTGACAATTTACAGAATATTATGAGACACTTCTTTCATATATTTAGTTTGGACATCGTTTTTAGTCTTTAGTTTAGTTTCTAATTAAGATTTTTATTATTCTTTTATTATTTAGATGATTAAAATTTAATTGAAGTTTATAATAATTATTAAATCTGTGATCTCACCTCTTCAGACGCTGGGTTTCTAGCAGCCAGCAGCGTTTTGCCCATCTCGATACACTCCACGGTGCTCCGGCTGCGAGCCTCCACTTCACTCTTTAGACTCTGGTGATAATTCATCAGCACCTCCACTGAGGACACGTCCCTGCAGGAAGCACACAGTATTTAACACTATGAGCTACCACAACACACCATACGTGTGTATATGTACATATAATAGCATCACTTCTGCTTAAGTTACAAGATGGTTTGATATTTATTTAGAAGAAAGCAGTCAACTAATTTTTGTGAATTAAGAAAACTCTTCTATCTATCTTGTGAAAGATACCTGGGCTTCTCTCCTGTCCCTATCTGACAGATGATAGAGTCCATCCACATGATCTGATCTCGGACCATGCCGAAGAACCTCAGCTTGTCTGTCTCAGTGGTAATCTGTAGCCGACACTCCTCGCAGGACGTCAGCAGCTCTTTCCAGTACTGCATCACTTCGTGCTCGCGGCACGCGATGGCTTCTGCCTTCTCGCCGGCATACACCGTCCTCAGCTGAGCAGCACTCTCCTGCAGCTGACGCACCTGGCAGAGCGGGAGAACAGATCTTAAGAAATTAAAGCTGAACAAGGAAGAAACAGAAGTTAAAAAATGGAAAGAGAAAGAGTTTTTTTTTCTCAAATGACGCACAAAACACAGCTGCTCTGACAGCTGTGTTTTGTCGGAGCCAAATGGTACTGTCTCTGTCTCTGTGATTTTCTTCTTCAGTAAAATGTACTACTGTTTCTGTTCTCCAGGTGCATGACAGAGACTAGATGAAGCAAATGAAATGCAGAGTAAGAATCTTCAGTTAGAAGACTTCAGTAATCAATTTTACCATCAATTTATATCAGTTAATCGCATGAACTTTACAACATCACTCTAACAATAAACTGTGGGGGCAATGTTACAGAAAAATGTAGATACTGAGAAAATGTAGACAGGTTTGTGCACATGCAGGATGTGCTGAGGGAGCTGCACACCTCCTAAAAGTCTGCATTATAAAATCTATCAATTGACACTGATACTATTAGATACAGTTAGAATTTAAAAGTCTTGTGAACCTTTACAAAGTGATTTTTCTGTGATTCGTCCCTGCATGAGTCTACACGAGGTCAGTGAATACTTGCTTTACTTTTGTATGCTCTCTGTTCATGTGTGTGTTACTGTACTTGTGTGACCAGCAGCTGTATGTCCTGTTCGAAGCTGTGCAGGAGTCTCTGTAGCGTGGTGGTGTTGGCAGTGCTGCCCTGCCGAGCCCGAACTTCCGGCAGCCTTCGATGTTTGTCCTCAATCTGGGTCAAAACCTGAAAGAAAGAACATAAAGCAGTACAGAGGTGTTGCGTGTGTGAACACAGTGTGAGGGGGAGAGTATGAAACATCTGTATTTCATATCTATTTTATATCTCTGTGGTCTAACAACTTTCAGAGCTTAGGTACATGATGCTCACATTAAAAATAACTTGCTGCAGGCAGAAACACTGAATAAATTCTTTACTTTGAAGGATGTTGGTGCTTAATCAGCAACTCATTTACATTTTCTGTCATTTACATTTTTCTGAATTCACCACAGTGAGCACCTTCGTTACACTCAACTGTGTCTTGTTGCACCAAACAACACAAAATAATGAGCTTTATGTGTTCTGTTGCATCGTATGTCCACCCAGAGATCAATAAAGTGATATTGCACCATTCAATATTGAACTATACGGTTATCTTACCTCTCTGCAGTCAGAGAAGAACTTATGAAGCTGATGTGAGGCGGCGAGCATCTGCGCCCGGGTCTCCATGAGCTCCAGCAGGTCGGCCCAGGCCTCGTTCACGCCATCCTTCCATTCAGCGATGGTGGCAGCCTCTGAGTGGCCGTAGTCGATGAGCTCGTCCACCATTTGGTTGACGGCCGTCACTCGCTCCTGTCCCACGCTGCCTGTCTCTGACGCAAACTCTGTAAACTTCTCCTGCAGGACCTGGAGGAGTGGCAGGGGCAGAAATGTATTGTTTTATATTGTTAGTAAATGAACATCTATTATTCTGCGTGTGCACTTTAGGTATGTTAATTAATCATGAGCACATCGAAGCAGATTCATCATCTGCTATAGCTGTTTTAATTTGACATAACAATCAAACGAGACCAGTGTTGTCTTTGATTTCAACACATGATGTTTTTTTAATCCATTATTCATCCACAGTCACCATCTGTTAACACACTTACAGTGACATGCTCAAAGTCTTGACCCAGTTCGGGCGAGCTGGCGACCACCTCCCTCTGAGCGATCCACTGCTCCAGCTCGTCGACCTCCCTGTTGAGCTGGTAGAGCCAGTACTGCTGCTCCAGTCGGCTCTTCCTCTCCTCCACCAGGTCCTTCAGAGACACGTACAGGCGATCGATCTGCGACTGGCGCTTGCTGATCTGCTCGCTGAGGAAAGAGAAGAGATAGTGCGTCACCCTACTCAGAGTAACAAAAAGAATTTTTAAAATGCTTATTCGTTAACTCTGGCATTCTTAATTACTTCTTCTTAGTTTCCACTGTGGATATAATGCAGGAAATTAAAATCATTTCTGTAATTTATCTTTTGGTGACAGTAAAATCAGGCTGTGCGTATGTGTTTACAGTCTCACCAGTCTGGATGCCCCATCTCCAACAGCTGTCGACACTGCTGTGACAGCAGGCCGATGGTCTCTGCGTAGTCCTCGATGGTTTGTTCCAGGACCAAGTGTTTCTTCAGCAGCTGCAGCGTGCTTGGCTCATCCTGGTGGATGGAGGAAACAACACATACAAGGAAGAGTTTCACTTTAAAGTAATACACACAGCACAAACGTTCAATCCTGCTGCTGTCTGGGTTGAGTCCAAGATTTAGGTTGAACAAAATGAGACGAATATATGCCTGATATTTTTGTGAATTATTCCCTGACGAGAACAAACCACAGTTAATGATTCATTAAAATCAGTTGCTTTTAAATAATCGCCCACACACCTTCCCCTTCTCCTCGTTCATCATGTGCAGTTCTTGTTCGCTCAGCCAGGCCTCCACCTCAGCTGTGTCGAAGTAGTACTGCTGGGCCTGGTACATGGCGTCCAGGACCAGCTGCCTCCTCTCGGTCTCGGTCCAGAGCAGACCCCACAGCTGGGCCAACTGGTCGTGGCCCGCCCTGACACAGTCTGCCTCGGGGCTTCGAATGGATGCGATGATGCCCGCCCTCTCCAGGACGTCCTCAATTCTACTCTGGTGGCCCTGCAGTTCCCTCTGAAGTGTCTGGAGGACAGGCAGAGGACAGTTAAAGGAACGATTTTAGATAATACGTGCCATGTGCCAGCCTGTATAAATCAGGACTTGCTGTTTGTACATCATGTTTATCTGTCAAATTGTATCTATCCATCTTTCTGTGAGTGGACTATAAAAGGCTGAAATTCAGGTGGTGATGCATCATCAGTGCATCAACAGGGGGAGCCAGACTTTCTGATTTTCTTACCTGGTTTTTCTTCATGAGCTGCTGGACCGCCTGCAGAGTGGAGCCGTGCTCCTGAGACATGGCCATCGGGAGGCGCTCCTGGATCCACAACTACAAGCACAACAATAGGACACACGGCAGTGAGTGTGAGTGAGTTTGTGGGTGTGCATATTTTTTGTAAATCATTAAATTTTACACCTTAAGAAGTGCTGGAGTAAGACATGTAGAGGTCAGGATTAAGATGAGAATGTAAGTCAGTGAAAGTCTTTTTAAGTGATGGATGTGTGTGTCAGTGTGTGCATGTGATGGACCATCAAACTCACAATCTCATCCTCCAGGTCTCGTCCAACTTGGTGAACTTCTTTGGACGCCAGCAGGATGCGTCGTCTCTCCTTCAGCGGCTCGATCAGACGCACCATCCTGGCCTCTACAGCAGCCTGGCGCCCGGCAACCGTCTCCTTGATCTGCGTCTGCTGCGGGATTGTGGACACCTGCACCTGGAGCTGCCCCACCTCATGATACCACTCCTCCATCTGGGACTCCATGGTCTGAAGGGGAGAAGGACGAGGAGAAACCGGACAGTGGATGAGAGTATCACATTGAGTTTTAACAGAAGGAAGGAAAAGAGGCGTTGGTTAGGAGAGAGGGAGGATGGAGGATGGTGACAAGAAGAGAATAAATTGGGTGGAGGTAGATACGAAACATGTTGTCATGGGAGACAAGATAAAGATGGGATGAGCAGGATGTGAGGACTGTGACAGAGATGTAAAAATTAGTAGATTGTCATCGTTTTGATTTGAACATTTACGTTTTTTGTGATTTTAATCATTCTTCTTTCTAACATACAGCAGATTTAAGTTTTAATTTAAAGTTAGAAAACCAAAAACACTAAAAATGTTTCTGATTTTTAACTTACCATAAGAATATTAGTACAGGTTAAGGATTAAAAGATGGACATGAAAGCAAAGATGAGACTGAAAATAACCCAGAACATCAAAAGAATTATGGACAGACATGAAGTGTAGTGAAGTTTACTGTACCCCTTGCCAGGATGGATGCTGGGTAGTGGAGTTTGGTTTGGAGTTAGGATGATGTGGTAAAGCAGTGCTAATGGCGGCCTGTTAAAGGAAGCTGTAAGCGGAATGCTGTGGGAGAGGAGAGTGAGACATGTCTGGTGAAATGATGAAAGTAATGAAAGGATGAATCTGAGCGTCAATCGGCTGTTTGCTGTGTCTGACTCCCCCAAACCATCGCTTTTAGGAAGGCAAGTGAAGAGTTACATCCCAACATCACACCTACAGAAACAACATGTTTGACTTCAATGGACTGCACTTATAATGGCCTTTCCATCTTTTCAAAGTATTTCACATTAGCGCACATCCATCTACGCAGACTCTCACAAACTGATGGTGGCAGGACTGGAATTTGGGATTCAGTGTCTTGAGTCAGCACCAGCTAACAAGCTACGTCAACAAGATTATTGCTTATGTTTCCTGCTGTAGCACCACTAAGAAGATCTAATCTGTCACTACTGACAATCAACCTTACAGAAGTTTAATGAATGCAGTATTAATACAGTATACGTAAGGCGATTCAATGCTAATGGTTACTGCTAAACACAGGACAAACAGAGAAACTGTGTCCAGTTAGTCAAAAAACAATTAGCTTATCAAAATGTTGGTATATGTATCAAATAATTTCCAATCATCAGTATCTGTAAAATGATCTTGGGATGAAACTCTTGATGAAAGCTCACCAGGCAGGCGTGAATGCTGATGACTTGGTGAAAAATCAAAAGCGGTGTGAAAGAAAAAGAGCCCGAGTTCGCTGAAATGAGATGAAGAGCTGAACGGAAAGCCTCGCAGGCGCACAGTGAGAAATGCTGTTGTTGTTAGTCATTTCCAAACATCGTGTTTTGTTCAAATATTAATGAGACGAGGCCGTCGCTGCGTGACGATGATAATGTAAACAGTGAGTCATTCTGAGACAGTTCAACAAGGAGAGGAAACTATAGAATCACATGAAGATCACATCTTTGTAAGTTTATTTTGGTAAAAGTGCCTTTGTACTGACATCTGTTACCTCAAGTATTATTCTGGTATATAAATATGAAACCTTTGAGTCCAATCATATTACTTTATTATCAAATGCAGACTAGTTTGAAGCTCCTCTGCATCCTTTGAGAGTGAATAAAATAAAAATAAAAAGTTTTGTTGTTGATTTTACCCACAGGGTGGGGAACACTGAATTTTTTAAAATCCTGTGTACCTGTAGTTTTTTCAGCTGCTTGTTGACAGTGGTGAGGTCCTGTCCCTGGTCCACATAGGCCAGTTGACCCTCTAGCTGGCCCAGTCTCTGGTCCAGACTTTCGTAGCTCTGCACCAGGAGGTCTGCCTTGTTGGCCTCAAAGAGCTGGCGGGCTTTGGCCTGGGTGGTGCTCTCCAGATCCTGCCAGCACTCCCTGATCTCCTCTAACTTCTTCCGGACCACTTGACTGAGCTCCGGCTTCTCCTGGATCAGCTGCTGGCCCTCCTGGACAGACAGACAGAAGGAAGGGACACAGAAGGAGCGGTGAGACAGAGTAAGGCTTTACATGTTTAATCATTAAACGGTGATAATGATGTACAGACTGTGCATAGTTAGTCAACAGCTGAACACGTAGAGTCGAGTCAAAAGCATGTCCCTTAACTTCAGTTAAATACTGAAAACAAAACACACTTAATCTTCCAAATGTCACGCCATAATCACCATGCAACATTAAACACAACCTGTTATGATAAAAAGGTCATTAAGACAGATAACTACCACCTTAATCAGTGAATCTGTCTCTACACAGCACCTGGGAAGTACTTACAATCCTTAACCATTTATCAGCGCCATGTAAATCACTTTATCCTCATCACGATGCAAATTTATGCCAAAAGACACAAAGTTTTATCAGATCATCTTCTCTGATATGATGAGCTCAGGAGATTTAGAGCAGAAAAATGCCTTCTTAAGCTGCAGCGTCTACGAGGATGAAATGAAAATAAAGTTTTTATGTTCAAAGAGTTGTAATGTTTTAAGAAACGCAGGTAAAATGGACACAGAGGGAAAAATAACACCTTCTGTTTCTACATGGATGAAATTTGAACATTTTCAAATTACATTTCTGATTATCAGAAGAGCGCACTCAGAGTTCAGAGTCGTAACATTTTGTTGTAAATAATATTTTAAAAAATCAATAACATAAATCCAAAGTCTGGGTATCTTTCCTCTGTTTAATAACTGGATTTTTCTGTTGGGATAATTATGTGCAAACACTGGGGAAATGGGTTAGGAGGCATGTCTGTGTGTGTGTGTGTGTGTGTGTGTGTGTGTGTGAAGAGATTAAACCTCAATGTATTAAAATGCCTCATAAATTGCCTCACACTCCCCTTCCCCCGTTTCTCTCTCTGGCCTCTCTTTTATTTCAGCCCCCTTTTTGTACCTCATCCAGTTGTGAACCTCCTTTTACACACACACACACACACACACACACACACACACACACACACACACACACACACACACACACACACACACACACACCACAATGCCTTACATACACCTGCTCCCTTCCATTTTTTCTCCGTTTAGCCTCCCCCACGGTGAAATCCTTCCCCCATCCAATTGAAATTCTTCTTTTGCAGCCTGTGTGTGTGTGTGTGTGTGTGTGTGTGTGTGTGTGTGTTAAACAGAGAAAAACAAACAAAGGAAAAAAAGATCTGATGAAAACAAATACCCTTAAGCACCTCGTATGTACGTATATTGAAGATGGAGACGTGCAAACTGTAAAAACAATACATTTAAAACTGAAGGTGAAGGTGTTATTTTTAAATCTAATTTTAAATAAATGAGACTCTGCAGACATGCTGGTGGCTCCGTGTAGTTGTACACATGCACAGCAGTGCCCACTGGTTTGTGTATTAGTATTAGTATTATGACTGTTCCCAGTTTTTTTGGAGGCAGTGGTGATTGTATTGGGACGAGAGCGTGGACGTACTGTGAGTTGGGCAGTGCTTGCTTTGTCAAACAGGAAAAAATGACGCGTGAACAAATGCTGCTGCTCCCTGCTGGCCACTAGAAAAATGCAGATTTGGCCTGGAAGCTCTCTCCGCTAATTAAACACTCTCAATGCTTTGAACTGTGCTAACATCAGCATGCTAATACGCTAAAATTAAGTACCAACTACAATTTAGTACACCGTGTACTCATAACAATAATGTTTGGTTAACCTCCAAAAATGACTGTGAGAAACTCCTGCGGAGTGTAATTTATATCAACAGATGTTTCACTGATTCACAGTGTTTTAGGGAATAATACCAGAGGGTGTTCATGAGTGTTTAACAGATAACTGGTCATTCGGATATTATTCTGCCAAAGTTTTCCAGCATTTGGCAGATGGTTATTACAGACTCTGCCAAGACATTTCACCAAGACGATGGCAAAATAACTTTCTGCAGTGAGTCACTCCCCACAGAGGACAACATCTCTTCTGACTCACAAGTTTATAATAATATAATACAGACACACAGAGCAGCCTGTGGACGGAAACTTGATGGCACAGAGGTGATAACCCGGACAGGCTGTGTGAGGCTGATGATGAAAAATCTCTGCTTAGCTCCGAGGCGAATGTGAGTACTGTAAAAAAAGAAAAGGGACTGTGTGTACAGCCCGGTTTGGTCTATGGCGTTCTTAGTCAGAATTATTGCTTTGTTCTCTGGACGGATAACGTGCTGAGCGCAAACGCCTCCGTGCATGTTTGTAACTTATGTTCATCTGTGTAGGCCTGCAGCACGGTAAACAAAGTGTAAACTCCCCCTGAGGCTTTAATTCAGGACTGAAGAGCAACAGTCAATGGAGAAACTCCAACACTCCGCTAACCTAATGCTGTAACTTCAGAGATGACTGTGAGGAGCATCTCTCAGGTGGTTACATTAACCCATATATACATATACAGAGAGGGATAAAAGCTGTACAGGCAGGCTACACTACTCCACTCATCGTCCTGTGATTTCCAGTGTGAGTGTGTTACGTCAGCTTTCATTGTGGTGTAGCGTTTCCCTGGCTGCTGATGCACGCCGTCCTCTGCGGTAAGTGGGAGAGCTGTGTGGGCTCGAGTATCTTCACCCACAGGCTCGGAGCCGCTACTCCACACTCGGTCTGCAGTTCAAAGAGGATCATGATATTCTACCAGTCATATAAACAGTATCTACACAGATCCCATAGCAACGTGATCCACAACAAGGTGAAGGAAAATCCACCGACCAACACATGCATGTAAAAACAGCTATATAATATCCTCTAGTGTCATCAGCGCTATCTAGACTTCGGACACGGTTACTGAGGGCAGAGATTTAAAAGAAGTGCTATTGTGGTACTTAAAGCATTGAGTGTTCTCAAAATCAGAGTATCTCTGCCTCAGCTGTATTGATTTTGATCTTCTTCTTTTAATCTGTCTCTTGCAAGTCATCCAACTTTACGGACGTGTGATACAAAATCACTGGAGTGCCCAATAAAAGTAAAAACCAGGAAGCATTCCTGCATGTCTCAAAGCTGAATGGTTAAGCACATACCACATAACAACGTTCACAGTTCTGATCCAGTCTTAAATCTTTCTTGCAAGTCATTCCTCTCTCGTTTTCTACACTATCAGCTGTCCAAAAAAAATATAACACCAACCTCTTTCAAGTAATTACGATAAAAAGCAAGAGTTGTGATTGAAGAGAATATATGAGTAAGAAGATCGAGCAGAAGCAGCAGGTTAGGACAGAGTACTGAAGGGAGTGAGGACTCCTGACACTAACAGTAACAGATGGGTCGTCCTCACTGCTGTCTGGTCTGTATATTATGGCAGACATCTGCTCCTCAGCGTCACTGCTGACACTCTGCTGGTCAGTGTGTCTGTCACACTCACGCCACTGCAGCTATTGTGTCAATATTTACTCCATTTGTGGAAAGTCTGCTCGTACTGGCCGAGCAGCATCAACTGCTCGACACGTTCCAGGTATGGTGACATTTTTCAGATTCAAACCATATTCTAGAGGCTGGAGATGCACTTACTGGACACACACACACCTACGTATGTGCACACACACACACAGCTGGAGATATTTTTCAGAGGATGACCAGCTAGAGGCCATCCATCTACCTAGAAAGTGCCCTCCTCTCCTCCTCTGTGCTGCTATGAAAGCTTCATTTGGCTGGAGGAAGAGAGGGACTGAACATTTCTTTTTATTTTTGTCTTCCTCAGCCTCCTTTTGTCCTTTTGTACCGAGAGCATCGGAAAGCTCAGGGTGCACTTTGAAAAACTCATTTCACAGCACTTTCCTATCTGATCTAAGAGGTAAAGACACCGTGTGCTGGTTAACTCATACCTGCAAAGTTTAAACACAATGATCAGAATTTAATCAGAAATGTTCACTGCTGTAGAGATTTTTAAAAAACTCTTCAGATGTTCATGAAGGTCGGTCAGGGTGGAGCTCTCTTTGAAGGATAAGAGTCTGAACAGCAGGGCTGCAGTGCGCCTGCACTAGAGGAAGCTCGTGTAGCCTCATCGTGAGACATATTGAGGTCAGATGATGGGCTTGGATGCCATATTCTTGTTGGCTTGCTTGTTAAGGAAACACTCCTACACTACACCTGTAGTTGTTGAATGTGCTATAGTAAAAATGTGTCCATTGTGGTCCAGATTTTAGCAGCACGTAGCAGAATCCCATTTAATGTGGATATGAACTCAGCAGCTTAATATAATGCAACACAACATGGTAAACATATAGTGGAACAGAGACTGGGCCTTCAGCTCTCTGTGGGTGGACTAACAATTCACTACTATATCTCGACTGCAGCAACATCTGGTTTCACACTGCATGTGAGCATTCAGCTACTTTGAGTGTATTCATTGAAATCATATAGCACACCGCTTTTAAATCTACTACAGCCCCAAAAATCAGTTCTTAAAGTCAGACTTCTCCGTCTTCCTCTGTCTTTGTGCTGTACTGGCATGAATGCTTCAAGAACAGTGTTGTCAATCTAAATAAAACTGGAATTGATCGAAAGAGAATAAAAATATAACAGCAGCAGATCCGTGTCTCAGTTTACCCTTTGTTCTCTGTGAGAGTGCCGGTACCGTCACTGCTCCATTGATGTTCACTTACCTACACACCCGCCTACACACACACACCTTCTTTTAAGCACACACTTTCTCACATACTGCAGAGCCAGCACAAAAGTACAGGTCAAAGCTTAATGCAGGCAGGGCTCTGTGAGTCAGGCACTTGCATATGTAGCATATCGAAAAGGGAAAGGAGATATGTGCATAAATAATTTAGGTTTGCCAACTTGTTCTGCAAAACAGGTCATATGTGAGCAGTGTGCAATGGTCAAGAGGGAAATATTCGTTAACATACACGTAACAACATGCTAGACACGTTAACATGCATGCTCTAACATTAGATGCTGCTAATGTTGAGTTACGCTGAGGCTCCAGGTGATGAAAGTTGAGCCTAACAGTGCAGAGCTGAGTCTGACAAACTCTGTCCACCACATCGTGTCTTTACAGGTGTGTCATATAACGGAGAGAGAGCGAGAGTGAGTTGGATCAGGGCAGCAGAGGCAGAGTTAATGAGTTAATGAAGCTAATTTATTATCGAGCATACCGGGAGAGAAGGGACAGGAGGAGCCCCCTGGATTTCAGCACAGGGAAGAAGCCGTTTTCACTGTGCACTCACACACTCCCCCACACACACTCACATACACAAACAAACACAATCTGCTGCAGCTGAAGCAAATCAAACAGCCACCAGCTTCCTCTTGGTCTCAGTTACATTAAAAACACGACAGAGTGACTTGGTGTTGAGGTGTGCAGACGACCGTTACAATCGGTTTCTATCTTTGTGATTGAAAACACAAGCCTGCTCATTAATCTTTATTCTTTGAGTTTCATATAAACGTTTCACTCAGGTCATTCATTCATAAACTTTGTCACAGCTTCACGTTAAAGATGTGAACCACACATATTGGGATTTGCTCATCTGGCCTGATAAGGCAGGAAGCCCAGTCATCCTGCAGTGACACAACAGCAGAGTTATTGATTAAACAATGCATCGCACATTGAGAACACTGCAAACCTCAGCTTATTAGAATTTGCCCTCTTTACTTCATTAACACCTACTGTGTGGGCTGAATCTGAAGCAGATTTCTATGCTTGCCTAGTCTGTGTGCTACATCACTTCCTGTTAAATCTCTGCATGTTTCCTGTTCCCTGGTTAAAGGTGAGCAAATTGAGAGAGAGACTGAGAGAGAGAGAGAGAGAGAGAGAGAGAGAGAGAGAGAGAGAGAGAGAGAGAGAGAGAGAGAGAGAGAGAGAGAGAGAGAGAGAAGGGGAGGTAAAGAGGAATGACCTTCATGCATGAGCTGTATGATGAGAGGAGGGAAGACAAGGAGAAACGAGAGGGGATTGGACAGCTGTTGCTTGGCAACCACCACAAGCACCGGAAGAAGTCGCACAAGCCGCTGCCGGCCGCTTGATGTCACGACAGAAACAGACACAGCACAGAAGATGCATCATAATCATCAGGGTACACAGGCAACATCACGTGAGTGACGATGAAACTGAAAATTGGACTAGTCAAACTGTTTCAGCCTCTAGGATACCAGGTATATAACAGTTTGTGCGAGGTAGTACTCAGAATAAATCTCTCTCTCTCTCTCTGATACACTCTGAGATTAAAGAGTAAACTTCTCCATTCTTCACTGCTGAGGAGAGAGCAGGAGATGGACACTTTTAGGAGACCTTGATGAGGAGCCGATGGAAAAAAGCTCAGGTTTGCACATACTGTACACAGTGAAATACAGGCACACATACCGTCACAGATGGCTGTCGCTACCCTAAAAACAGGCAATGTGCTGCTCAGAGTCCTTCACGTCAGAGTGGGGTTCTTATCCGATTACATAAATAGACCGAAGGCTCTCAGAGGACGCAAGCAGAGAGACACAACGAGGACACAAGATGCAGAGTGTTTGGACAGGAAGTACGACAACCAGCACGACCACCACCATCAGCTCTAAAAGAATACAGTTCAACTAATCCAACCCAACAATGTTTTGTTTGTTGCCTTCTCTGTCTGTTTGACCTTCTGCTCATCAGTTTATTGTGTTTTTGTTTACAACACTTCATACACAAGTTCATATCAGGACATCAGATACAGTGCAAAGGGACAGAACAATGTTTCTAGCAATGTGTCCTTACTGGTATTTCCATGACAAGATGCCAAATCCTGTGAATGTTATCTTGCAAAATAAAATTGGAAGTTGCTAAGCAACGGCCACAGAGCAGGCTTGTAGGGTGAACATGGCCGCCACGTACGACTTCAGGAGCTAAACTCTGTGTGCCAACAGCCTGGTGTGACTTCAGCCTGCTGCTGAGGAGCACAAGCTGGGACCACTAGAGCTGGACATGCACCAATACAAGTTCATGCTTCTTTACCCAGGAGGATTTATCCCTGCCTGACACTGAACTCCAGCCTAACCTCATTCAAGTATCGAAGGACTGATAATGGGACAAACTGTCCAAACTTTCAAGTAGACAAAAACAAACTTTACTTGCCACAAATGTCTTATTAGGCCAGTTTCTCTATCTGCAACGTGACGCTCTTTTCTTGAAATAAAAATCGCTGTCTCAACATTTATCTCAGCAGCTACAGAGTGTATTTTTGTTAAAACTCTTTATACATCAAATCAACAGCAGAGCAACATATCAGGACAACCAAAGCCACTTTTATTTACATTATTCATGTAAATTAAATGCATTTGTAACAGATTTCATGACTTCAAGTAACAAGTAAAAATAAGTTTTTTACTTAAACTTAAATTAGGAACTCAGCATTTCTGCTCATTCACCATGCATTGAGCTCTTTCATAAAACAACATATTATGTGCAGCTTTTCTCTGCTCTGCTCGTTCTCCCTCTCTGTCCTCCCAGTAACTCATCATGAATCTATAATGGAAACAGCTCGGCACTCTGCTGCTCTCTCTACATTACATCACTGTATATCATTACACATCGGTCAGCCAGTTTCCACACATCACATGCCCACATTATAGACACACCTGATAACATGCACTGCGCACACTCACACACCGACCTCACAGTGCCCACTACAGAAGAAGAAGCAGAGAGAGAGATGACTGAGTTCTCAGTTATTAGACATAACGAGCAGCTTACAGGCCAGCAGTGGGTGAAGCTGCTTACCTGTGCTGCCAACATCCACAATATTATAGAAAACTTTTCTGTTCTGACCGGAAGAGAAAATGAACAACAAAGGTTTGTTTTGTTGCAACCTTTGTGGTCATGTAATCAATGACTGTCCTCTTCTAGATATATCTCAATGATTATTATTCCCACCACATCATCTTACGGTGGAACTCAGGATGAATGTTTATAAAGGCTCCAACTACTTTTATGCACTAATATATTAGATTTAAGCTGAATGATGGACTACTACTATCTTTTGTAATTAAGTTTTACAAAGTAGCTGTACTTGTGTTTCAACTGAGCTGTATTTTCATTACTGATGCATCTTTATGTGGCTGATTGATCAGGAGGAGTCAAAAATCTGTATACTTCACTGTAAGACGAGGAAAAGAAGCACATCCTCTGGCATCACAGTGGCTGGCTCTTTTGTTTGATAAATTGATAAATAAGAATAATAATTGAGTAACTGACGAGTAATTTCAGCTCTAGTCTCAACCGTGTCAGAGCTTGTCTTATAGTACGTGCACAAATAACATGTAACCCAGTGTTGTGCCTTGGCTCCATCACTCTGCTCCCATCAGGGGAGTCTGGTGTCAGCCCTGCCCAGGATGAGACTGCAGAGCATTGAGCCATTGCCACAGTCAACTGTATGCACCATCATAGCAGCCTGAGGACGGTTTTTATGACTGATACACGCAGCACAGCAACCTTTAAGCTTTCAGTGCTAAGCTACATACCGATAAAATGCAGTGTCAGTGTAGAGCTTCTGCATGAGAAACATTTGCTTTCCTCAGAACAGATTTACTGCCAACATTTGTTTACATCATACACTCTGCCTGCCTGTTTTCACAGTCACATTTTATACGACAGTTCATATGTGTTCATCAGTGTCTGTCCATGTGTCCTGTCAAAACACTCTGTTACACTCTGAAGACAGGCTGCACGGCGTTCAACGTACTGCAGTTTGCGAGCACACAAGTGAAACCTCATAAGATCCAGAGAACATTACACAAGTAAACTCTGTAAGGAAAGACTGCACATGTCGGAGTTATATCGTTCTTTATATTTTTTCCTCTACCTTCTGCTTAAAATTAAGTTTCTTTTAATGTACATGCACAATCCTTAATCACTCTAGCAGAAAGTGTTTTCTTAACATTTCATGAGTGTGGTGGAAAAGACCACTGACTGTAGGCCAAGTTAAACTGGAGAGATGCAGAAATCTACTGACAACAGAGGGCAACCTAACATCTCAGCCCATCTGCGGTATTATAACATGAGCAAATGTCATTCAATTATCGCCTTCACTGCCTCTCGCGGGCCAAAGGCAGAGACACTCAAACAACACTATGTGTGACTTTGCCTGTAATAGGATCAGAAATCAGTGATGAGTAACAGGCGGCCTGAGGGAATGTGACACTGAACTACTGTTACTGACCAGTCCTGATATTACACACACAGGTTCACTGCCGCTGTTCAGACGTGTGAACACAACAGCCCAGTGAGACCTGTACATGTAGCTGGGGAGACACCAGCTAACCCAATTATGTCTGTGTCGACTGCAGCTTCAGACAAGAGGCTGATGTGCTGTATAAATCTCTATAATATGAAACAGATCCTATCGGGACGCAGAGCAGCGCTGAAGGTTACAGCGCTCTCCTCTCTATTTAAAAAGCCTTTGTAATACTTTGTGCCCTTGCCAGTGGCTTTGTTACGCTTTCATTAAGCGAGTTTTGTGCTTTAGTGTTCAATACACGGATTAATGTATGAAAGACTTGAGTCCACATAAAAACAAGTACCTCTGTTCCAGTTTCTACTCTTTGCTTGATATTAAATGTTTTTAAACTGTAGACTCAGTAAAAAAAAAAAAAAGGTCTGCAACGTTGGCAATAATGGCAATAACACTGCAATAACAGAGTGTCACAGAGGGGGCTCGTATTCAACACTTTGATATGTGACTGCTCAAAATAACAAACAATCCTTCACAGATGCCAAATCATCATCAATCATTTGTCTACCATCTACACAAATTATGATATTTAGGTGTGTTTAGGTGTTGTGAGTTCAAGTCCCTTCAATTTCGAAACCAATATTTCATCAATATTTCATTCATTCACGCTGACTTCACGCACACAGGAAACACAAATACTACACAATAAAACACACAAACATATAATTTTTCATATTCCACAATATTTTATCCTGTTTCAGGATCCAAAGGTCATAAAATGAACGAACCTATAAACCTTCAAGCAAGAGAAAAGAAAAGTAAACTAACTTTTGAAGGACCGGCAGCACTCACCTTTTCAATTTTGTCCAGCCATTCCTTATTCTGGGCCAACTCGGCCATGAAGGCCTGGTGCTTCAGCCATTTCTTATGAAGCTTCTGGGTCTCGTCTCGGCTGCTGTCCCTCGCCATCAGCATCTTCTCACACACCCAGTCCCCCAGCTGGGCGAGAGAGGCAGAGAGAGAGAGAGAGAGAGAGAGAGAGAGAGAGAGAGGGGTGTCATTACTGGATACTGTAAATAACTTCTGGGTGTGTAACTGATTCATTATTTTAAAAAGATTCGGACACACACACACACTTAAAGATACATGCTGAAATTGTGACCAGTTCAAACATATGTTTGATTGCATAAGACACACACACACACACACACACACACACACACACACACACACACACACACGCACACACACACACACACAGAGTTACAGTACATTATCATAATCACAACATTTTCATTAGTTTCTGTTACACATAAAACCAGGATGTGATGTGCTGTAGATAAACACACCATCAACACAAAGAGTGGGAAACACAAGGTCAAACACACAGACATGAATATTTAATGACGCACAGCAGGCACATGTAGGCAGACACACGTGTACCAACAAGCATGGCCGCAAGAATTCACATGTACACACAAGATCAAGATCAGAGTCCACAGCATCAACACACACCCACAGTATAAAAACCCTCCTACACACACACACACACACACTCCTGTACTCTCCATCAAATAGTACAATGTGCACATTTTACACAGGCTGTGTCTGTACGAGGCGAATACCCAGTAACACCTCACGCCTGCGCTCACAGCATCACCAACATATTCAGGTCAGCATCAGCACCCTCGTCGCTCCGTCATCAACATCCTCACACCAGCATGCAACATTTCCACCTGCACTTCCGTCGCTCTCTCCAAACCCAACTGTAAAGCGAATAACCCGTTTACCGGCGCCGTTTAATTGGAGCAGCCCACGGGATTGTGGCAGCCGTAGGCAGCCGCTGGTATCCGCATCCTCGCTGGTCTGCCGTCACACACATGCAAAGACGCTCTTCACCGCAGAGCCGGATGGAGACAGAGAATGAGCTAGACTGGAAGAGAGGCGCCGAACATGAGGCAGCGACACAAAAGGTGTGCTGGGAGGAAAATGCCGAGCAGGAGGATAAATAACAACAATACTGGAGGCTGAGGAGACAGACTGGAGACTTCAAACTGAGGCTGCGCTCTCCCCTCTCTCTCTCTCTCTCTCTCTCTCTCTCTCTCTCTCTCTGTCCCTCCGCTATGTCGCTGTACGCTCGACCAGGAGGAAGGGGAGGGGCGGGGGTGGATCAGTGACGAACGTGAGGGCAAGAATGAGGATAACTGAGAGAAGGAGAAAGGAAAAAAAATCCACCCCAAAACAATAAAATGGCAGGCAGCAGAGCCGGTGCATGGGTGCCCCTCCCCTGCCTCACACCTTCAGCGAGTGGGCGAGCAAGTGAGCAAGCGGGTGGGCAGCTTGCCTGGTTGGAGAAGAGATGGAGTGGAGGAGGAGAGGAGAGGGAGGAGCAAGTGACTGGGATTGGGGATTTTGGGGGAAGGGGATGCAGGCAGCGCCTCCAGGCTCACCGGTCACAGCTAATGATGCTTAGCTGGAGGAGGCTGGAGGGGGAGTGGGAGGGCGGTGGGCTTAGAATGAGTGTGACGGGAAAGAATGACTAAAAAAACAGAAGAAAGATTTCTTTTTTTTGTATGAAGCACGTCGGTTTCTGCTAACAGTCGAGCTCACAAGTCCTCTACAGCTGCTTTTGTTTCATCCTTCCCCTCCCTCACCACGCACACCAACCCCCTCTACCATCCCTCTCTCCTCCTCTCTGCAGCAGTCCCAAGCAGCTGTACTCTCTGTCTCCAGCCTGCCTCGCACTGCTGCAGTGGTAAAGCAGAGAGAAAAGAGAGGGAGGGAGGGAGAGGAGGAATGGTAAAGGTTTGGACAGAGAGAACGAGAAAAAAAGGTGGGGCGATAGTGGAAAGAGAGACAGGTAGTCGAGGATTGGACAGAGCAGTGATTTATCCTGAATGATGTATTTGTACTTGATAGATTTACTGCTCCTCGTCCCTTTAAGGGACAGAGGTTGGATTTCTGTCCAACTCCTCCTCTGTTTGTCGCCTCTTCCTGAAGCAGTATAGACGGACAAGGACATGCCGGCTAACATGAGTAAACATGCCTCACAGATTCACACACACACACTGCACATGTAGAGGCAAATAAGACTGTGTGTACACACACACAGTCCAAACACATGTGCATGAACACGCAGACTCTCTCTCACACACACACACACACACACACTACAGGTCTCATGACTGCAGAGGTCATGGAGGGTCGCAGCCTGATGCCCCCCTTGAGACTGTAAATGAATTGAATGAGGGAAAAGGAGGAGGAGAGGGGGAGTAGTTGGGGGGCAGAGGATGAATGAGGATGAATGAGGGAGGGGAAAGGAGGTGGACACAGGGAAGTTTGTCTGACGTAAGAAGGGAAGAAAGGGACGGGGAAAGAAGGAGAGGAGCGAGGGAGGAGAATGAAACAGATAAAAGGAGGAGCAGAGGAGGATTCATGGCCTCATTGTAACGTTATCAGACTTCATCGTCTTCATGTATTTAAACTGCACGTCGCTATCAAGTATTCTGATAATTAATGAAATAAATTGTATCATTGTTGATTGATCTATTTGAGTTTTGGACTGGAAATCTTTTAAAAATATTATATCTGGGAAACTTCCTGACATTTATGACTTTCTAATCAAATAAACGTTTGATTTGTAAATAAAAAATAGTTAATTTATCAATATCAAAAATAATAATTACTTAATAATTATTTTTGTAAGTAGAACCTGCTTCAGGCTTTTTAAGATATTCCTGCAAACACTTCATAATTTAGTGTTTTTATAAAACCAGACCAGTTTCATTCGCGCATCTTTAAGCATCAATCATTAAATTATGCTAATGATGAATATCTGACCTGACAGAAGAAAAGCACAAACAGACATAGTTACTTTGCATGTGCTGTTTCTGTTATACAGAGCCGCACTATGTTTAGCAGTTACACATCCCTGAAAGAGACCAGCAGGTGAATCGAGGCAAAAAGCTTCAGTGCGAGTTCACCTCTTCAGTACGTCTTAGTCCTGAAGATGGAGTTGTATTGTAGATAAGAGAAAGAGACGGGTTGAAGAGGGACTACTGAGATTATATAAGAGAGGAGAAATATTGTGGTTTTTTTTTAGATTCTGGTATCATTCACAACAAGCTTAGTCACAACTTCCAGCACATTGTTACCTGTGACTGTTTACAAACCTCAGTGTACTGCCGCTGTATTAAAGATTAAAATATTTATTTACAACATTTAAAAATCAGCTCTGCTCAGCATTGATACTTTATACTTGATTTTTAATAATGAAAGTATTTCTAAAACAGCAGCTCGATCTTTGAAGTGTCTTACAACTCCCGTAATACAATACTACTCTGCTGCAGGACAAAATCATTTGAACCTCGTTTGAATCCAACGTAACGTAGGACTGAGTGAGTTTGTGGTGATCATGGTAAGGAAGAGCTCAGTGTTGGCCAGTGGATGCAGCCTGGACGAACAGAGGAACACACCCTGGCAGCTGAAAGCTCAGGTTCCTACAGACTGACGCAGTGTCACTCGCCCACACACACACACACACACACACACACACACACACACACACACACACACACACACACACACACACACACACACACACACACACACACACTCCTCATGCATACTGTATTTATACAGACACACATAACATATGAGCAGACAGATAGATGCATATGACTGACACACACACACAGACACTCATGTACACTCTTCCTCCTTTGAATTAGTGATGAGGAGCAGCGCTGCTGAATTATTCAGCAGAGAAAGAGAGAAAGTTGCTGAAACTAAACAAGGTTTTGGCTCACAACGAAGGCTGTGACTCCGCAGGGTGAGAGAGCAAAAACTGCAGAGCAGAGGTGAGCTGAGTGCAACACAGCGGGCGATACATGAAGTGTGGACCATGTCGATGATTCCAGCTTCCAGAAAGAAAGATCACGCATTGATGTGAGTAAAACAGTATGTATAGTACTGGTATAAATACTAGTATTATGTATGCACACCATCATCAAATTTCTAAGGACTCTAAACATTCAGAAAAGTGACTTCATCGCAGCACGTCATCGTGACACCAAGCTGTCAATGCTTTCTCACATTCATGTAATGTTTTTAAGGCCATCGCCAGGAAATCTTAAACACGCTCCGATAAAAGCGATCCAAACTTTTTAAATATACATTTCAGACCATTAAACAGCAGCTATCACTGATAACACAAGTCTAAACTGCACAACGGCTAAACCTTCAGCCAAAAACATTTTCCTCTCATCGTAATCTAAAGAGGTCAAACGAGTGGAAATGAGGTCAAATGATGATTTCTGTGAAATGAAGCTCTAAAAGGTGAAAACAGTTTTCCTGCACTGCCACTAGAGGCCACCAAAATGTGAAGATGGTTATGGCACCAAAAGAGACAAAGAGATTACTACTGCTGAACGAATTTCATTCACTCTGTCGGAGACCTTCCAGTATACCCAGAGTGTGCGCCTCTTACCTCATGACAGTCCTGAAGAAACCTCTGAAGTTCCCACTGGTCATTCAGTTTTTCCAGCCACTGCTGGGCGAGCTCTCGGTTCTGGTTTCCCCTGAAAGAGGAAGAGACGTGCAATTTAGGTTCAAATTAGCTAAAAATTAAATTACATATACTACATTCAATATCATCACTACCTGTATCAGAAAGTAACAAAATTAATGTCATAAATGTGAAATTATTGATTACAATGCGAGAATGTGATACATTGAAATAATGCTGTTGTCCTGTTCACTTTCATTTGTCCCAGTGGGAGAAAAATAAATGTCCAATGAGTTAATTCATGTAAATTAAATCTAAAAACCATATGGTTCTTCACGTTGCTATTGTTGGGAACATACACACACACACATAAAACCCCAACCCCCCTCCCAGCACACACACACACACACACACACAAGCCCAGTTATCACACAGATTTCATGGTCAGACGTCAGTTTTGGACTACACAGACTGAGCTTCTGTTTTCTGTGTTTTGTTTCATTCACACGATTTCTCTGCTTCGAATTCTTCGGCAGCTTTTATTCTTTTTATTGTTGTTGTATTGTGTTCGGGCAGCTGCTGAAGTCTTTGTGATTAAAAATCAGCTCAACGTACAGCCAGGACAGAGTGTGGTGCTGCAGTTGGTACTCTGCAGAGAGAGAAAACTACATAAAGAGTAAATCTCTCTGTTTTCTTTTTTTAAATGCCAGATTCTTTAGAATATTTGCTTACTTCTATATTCTTTTTATTTCTTTTGAGAGCCTTTAATCTTCTTGGTGAAATTAAACTGACAATAGCACAAAAAAAACACCAACTGCTAAATAGCAGCAGATGTTTTTGTCTTCTGTTTCAGACCTTTGGCCTCTTGTTAGTCTTTGCCTTCATTTTCTTTATTACTCCTTCAATAGATTGTGTTTGTTATGATTGTATGTTTGTACCTGTTGGCGAGGGTGTCAATGCGTTCCTTGATGCGTTCAGAGTAGATGTTGCTCTGGCTGATCAGACTCTCTCCGGCCTCGATCACAGCTTTGATCCTGTGCAGGTTCAGCTCCATGGTGGTGGTGAAGTCTTTGTGTTTCTTTATGGCGGCTTCGACTGTTTCCACCGTGGTGGGCAGCTCCACGTGAGCGAGGGCCGACTCCTGGAGAAGGAACATGGGACATATTAACGTGATTTCTGAGCTTTTTCTTTGTCTTCTGTGATCTGCACAAAACAAATAATTTAAAGACCCTAACCCCCAACCCTGACCTTCAGGAAATGATTGACTAAATGACTGTCTTACATTTGTTCTGTACTGTTATGAGAAGGTAACAGCATTTATTCCTCAACAAGTTGCTTATTTTTTCTCTATCAATGATTTCAGATCAGGAAATCTTTAATGATGCTGTGTTAAACAAAACTACTCCCACCAACCACATCATTACATGTATGTAGTGTCTGAACACGGAGGAAATAAATTAAATTAAGGGAGAAACAACAAGGAGAGGCAGACACAGATCTATGGCCTGAAATGTCTTTGATACTTATTGAAGAAGAAATGCTGCTCTCTAAATCAACCCCCCTAGGCTAATAACGAGAGCTGGACCCTGGTAAAGATCTATTATCAAACTAAAAGGAACACACACACACACTTACACACACCGGAGTCAAGGGCAGCTCTGCCTGTGACATTTCAGATTAGAAAAACAAACCACTGCACATGTGATGCTGAGATTAAATACAGCAATGTAGCCTGCAAGACGAGGTCTAACGCAGGCTGACCCGTAGAGCTGGGAATGTGCAAGAATACTTACATTATATTAAACTACCCAGCTAATATTCTTAACTTGAAAATGAGATGGGATATTACTTCAAAAACATAATATAATATTAATTATTTATGCTGTTTAATGTCTGTCAAAATAACTGGAGCATCACGTTTTGTAGTAACATGTGCCCTATATGTACAACAGTCTCACTTCATTCATGACACTGTTGCATAAATCCAGTTAAGGTCGGAGGTATGATCTCTGCAAACCAAATTCTTGCACAGTAACTTAAGAATCACGGACAGGATTTAGCCAATAAGAAGCAAGCATCATTTACACAAGTCTATAAATACCATTGTACTGTATATTGTTAACACACACACAGACTTCAGCATCAGGAGGAGGCTGCCAACAATTCCTCCTCCACAATGTAGATCTAGAGTTACTGGAGGCTGCTGCCTCAACAACTCCTGCTCTAATATCACATAACACAGGGACACACTGCAAAAAGACACCTGCTGACGCACACACACACACACACACACACGCTCCCACTCTCTCTCTCTTCTTTTCTCTCTCTGTATCTCAGAGCTGGCAGCGCTCAGACGACCACACCCAGCAGTCCAGTTGACACTCTGCAGCAGTCAGAAAACAACATTTGGCCTGCGTTCATGAAAACACCAGGATGTCACCCAAAACGTTTCTCAGATGTTGACCTCACGTTGCACCCTAACATATTTCAAGGGCTTCGAGGAGTTAGTTTCTTTTTCTGTCTCTGACTTTGCTTCACACATGCATGTCTATTTTTAGATTCTGGCCCAAAAAGTAACATAGAAAGAAAACAGTGACGTCTTATTGACAGCTCTGTTTGAGCTGCACGTTCCTTTTCTCTACTGACTTTGTGTGCTCCCTCTGGTCTGCAGCCATCAGAAGAAAAAGGGAAAAATGGGCAAAGCAGAGGAGGATTTGTCTCTGAGCTCTGAGAAGCATCGCCAACATAAAAGCACATCATACATGTTGCATAGAGCAGCTGTCGCTCTGGCTGTCAGTCTTGATCTAACAGAATTTCTCTACATAATGTCACAAAAAAACGTTTAGTAATTTAAATTTAGCAAATAAAAGAGGCTCTGCTAATGTGTGCATCGAGTAGATGATGGTAATGCATCATCACTACAATAGTAAAGCTGTATTTCATGCTGTAAAAACTTGAAGTGTGATCACCTGCTTAGTCTGTTTGTCTCACCTGGTTGTTGAGGAAGGACTCGGCCTGTTTGACATCTCGCAGGAACAGATGGAAAATGTGAGCCTGGACCAGAACCTCTCTCCTGCTCTCCCACATTTCCAGCAGTTTGTTCCAGCCGACGTCGAGCTTCTGCAGCCACTGCTGTAGGGCGGCCTGAGGGAGAGGAGCCTCCTCGGACTCCAGCAGCTCGTTCATGGCCTGCAGGCGTTCGTAGTCCTCTTCGTACCTGCGTGGAAAACAACAGTAACCCATTCAAATATTTTCTGAACACCTGACGGGTTAAAGATTAGATTAACAGAAGAGCCTTCAGTAACCCACCGTCCGATCTCCTCCTTTAGAGCAGCGTGTTTGTTGATGAGTTTCTCCGCCTCCTCCAGGTCATTGGGCAGCTGGTCTGAGGCAGCAGCTGTCTGAGTCTGGACCAACCAGGTGAGGAACGAGTCCAAATCCTTAGAAAAGAGGGAGAGGTACATGATGAATAGTTAATTAATTCTACACTACAAAAGTTTGTGTAGGTTAACAAATCTACTTGAAAGTAAAGGCAGATCATGTGGTTTGTGTGGTTGAGGTTTACAGTTGAACTTGTACTTGTGTTTCATCATCAGTATAGTAGTTTTTTTCTTATATACGGACTATCCCTGTGTACCTGTATGAAGCTCTGCAGCCTGCTGGCCACCATCAGCGAGTCCTCACAGCCCTGCAGGGTGCGTTTCAGCTCCTCCCACTCCAAACTGATGCCATCAAACGGCACGAGAACCTCCATGGCTCGACCCGGGTGGGCTGTGGCCAGATGCTCTGCCTCTTCCTGCATCACCAAACAGAGAGAGCGTTATGATGACTGTAGCCTTTTATGTTGCACAATACAACCTACGTATGAAATCATCACATCCACATATTTGGATCTTTTGTGGTTCATCACACTCACTGATATTTTAAAAATAGGTGTCTATGCTCTCTGTCACCATTTCTGATGGACTCCTGTAGGTTCCTCTTTTTAATCTTAGTTTAATATTTCTACAGTAAATGTATTTTCCCATGATTCCATACCTGTAGATGGAGTAGTTTGGGCTCCAGGACAGACAGGGCTCCCTCCATGGTGGACAGGCGTCTCTGCAGAGCCAAGACTCCTCCCAGGTCACTTCCCATGTACTGAGTTGCATCGATGGCTTTTCTCTTGTCCTGGATCTGGGACTTGATCTCTGCACACTCCAGCAGGTAGTTCTGCAGGCGCAACATCGAGTCCAGCTGATCTTTCTTCTGCTCCACCAGCTCCACGATGCTGTTCCACCTGGCACGATGTGACAGACAGGATAGAGTGAAACTGAGTGTAGTTTGAGAGGGGAGTGTGGTAGCTGCGAAGGAGAAATGTATGATAGTGAAGACAGTCGTGATTTATTGTGGAGTTTCCAGAACAAAGAGTCAGTTCAGATCATTTCAGTCCTTAAAGCAGTTTTCATGTTCCTCCTTCATACGGTAATACAGTTTGAAAAGGTAATAACAGTAAGACTACCAGGTTTTAAAACCTCTAGTGCTCCAGTTCTAGAAATCAATCATTCATGTTAAACTCATTATCGTGATGACCTGATAAGAACTGTCTCTGTTTGCTCTGATGTGGCTTCAGCTCAGGCCTCGTTTTTCTGCTTACCATATCGTCATACAATATGTTCTCCTGATTCTGCTCCAGACCAGCAGGTCTCAATACACACCCTTTCAGCCAAGAAAACACACACATGCACAGATGCACACACACACACACACACACACACAGATACTTGTGACTGTAATGAGGTAATGGCAGAGTAGCTGAGAAGCAGACAGAGCGCTCAGCAGGCAGGCAGGAAAACAGCTCAGTGACACTGAGCTCAGAGCTGCAAAAGTCTTATAGGTGCAACATGATGGTGGTGGTGGTGATTGTTTGGGGTGTGTGTGTGTGTGTGTGTGTGTGTGTGTGTGTGTGTGATGGAGGTTGCAGCTTCAGAAAAATGTATTTGTTTTATGCATTAATAATGAAACTAAGGATCACAGTGAACGTATGCTCACATAAATCTTGACTTTAAGTCCATAAAAAGCTGTGAACATAATAACACGATGACTCTGTAGTAGATAAATTACAGAACTGTGTACTTTAGTGAGTGAAAAGATTTAACTAATAGGATATAAAGGTTAAATTTTCCATTTAAACACAATCAACTGTTCAGAGTCACAACCCCCACAAGTAACCAGGATGGTGTTTGCGACCCCCTCTCCACCATCTGCCCATCTGACAGGGGTTACTGTAATGCACCTCCACCCAGGAGGAGCACGGCTTCATCCACAAAAAGAAAAACATAGTATATTGAATATATTGTTATTTTATTCTTCATCACCATTTGGTATTGCCCAGGATAAGAACCTATGAACCAGATTAATGCACTTTGTTCCACTGAGGATTGCTGATGTGTCATTGCATCTGATGAACAAAGTTAAAGGGAATTTACACACAAAAATCCTGACACTGAAGGTAAAATATGATGCAGCTAAGGTGATGAATTAATAACCAGAGAAGGCGATAAGAAGAGATGAGACGTGTTTATTTGATCTCATTTTTGCTCTCCGCCGGTCTCGTCTCAACTGAGGCAACCAGCACAGATGGTCACCCTGAGACCGACGCCATGTGCCAAGGTCACAAGACTCATGGACACCCGGCCATCATGGAGGCTGCTGCCAGACGTAACATGTGAACATGACTGAGACGGATAAAAAAGCCAATCCAATGACAGGGTCGACCTGCCGGATGTTAGCGTAAATAAATATGTCGGCCAAACAGAGAGAGAGAGAGAGAGACACTTAGAGGAGATACATGCTGCTATTTTACATTTCATATCATCTCAGGCTCTGCAGAGATGAGAAAGCAGGTAGGTGTTCAGTCTCTTATCAAGACAGCAACTGACAGGACACGAGTGGCTTGTCAAAAGACAATTACTGAACACTGTATGAGTATGAATACCTCTGAATAATCACACAAGCCCACGAAATTTCTCTCTCTCTCATCTCTTTTCTTTCTCTATGTGTCAGTCCACCTCCCTCTCCTCCTACCTACTCCTCCCCCCTCCTGGGAGTAAATAGGACACAGAGCACTGTTTAACAGACAGGTAGCTCACAGGCTGATCTCCACAAACAGTTCAGTACTACATGTACACAAACTGCCATTTACTGAAATTTGTTCTTCAGGACTTCTCTGCAAGCCTGTCAGTGCCTTGCTTATCAGCACGTTGGCAGCAGTAATCACAAGTTACTGGCTCATTTTTGTTAGTACTGATCTGAATTCTACTTTAATTCTATTAGATTTCTGCTCTGATGTTCGAATGCTTTTCTGTGTCTCAGGTAAAACACTTTAAATAAACTAATCTCACATAGTAAATTTGTGAGTTTATCAGCAGTAGTGGTTGTAAGTGAAGTTTAGTTTTAGTGTGTATTGTAGAAGTACAAGCAGAATTGCTGGCTGAGCATTACAGTGTTTTGTAAAGTTGGTGTAATTGTTGATGTCAGCAGGAGTACATGCATGGTTGTACTTGTACTCGGAGTACTGACTGTACTTGATGGGAAGGTCAGTTTTGATTCATTACCTGGAGTTGAGGTGATCCTGACAACCTCTGACCTCTGTAGAAGATGGATGACCTCCATCCAGGAGCTGCTGAACTATCTGATTAACGTCCAGGATCCTTCCCATCAGGCTGTTCATCTCCTGGTCCAGACTCTCAAACCTACAACAAAGGACATTGTTGGCATGAGACAGTCAGCAGTTAAAGGTTTTTTATTTAAATATAATGACAGGAACTCTTCAGACCTCCTCCATTCCTCTTCTCCACTCTTTCCCTCACCTGTGTGCCACCACCTCCACGTCCTCCAGCCTCTCAGGGATCTCCATCTTGTCCAGCCACTGCTCCTTCTCATCAATCCACAGCTCGCAGGCATTGACCTCACTGAACATGCGGTAGACGGCAAGGGCGTCGTGAAGCCACTGCTGTCTGAGCACCGCTACCTCAATCACCTCTGTATACAGCTGCTCCACCTCTCCCATACGCACCTGCACCTCCTGCAGAGAGGAGAGGCAGAGGACACAGACGGGTAAAAGAATTTATGTTTTTGACAAAAAAAAAAACAGGTTACATCTTTTTCGTGTTTCTTTTACCAACCTCCTGTTCACGGTACTGCAGAGGCAGCGCCACCATGTGTTTACGCAGTGCCACTACATGCAGACGATGTTTGTCGATAGCCTCGCTGACCCCTCTGTGTTTCTTCAGCAGAGACTGGGTGGAATACTCATCATGTCCAAAGTCTTCACTGGAGACCAGCCGGTAAGCATCCTGCAGCCAGGCCACCAGGTCGTCCGTCTCCGTGGAGAACTGAAAAAAGTTTAGCGCCTCCTGTAGGTGGCCAAGACGCTGCGCAGCCTGGTCCTCCAGCCTCTTCCACTCGCTCTTCACCTCCATGATGCGCTCCTGGATCCCCGCCGTGCCGAAGCTCTTCTCACTGAGGATCTGCTTTCCTCGTTTCATGGTGTTCTGGGGGAGTGGAGGAGGATGGAGGGATAACAGAGTTACTGTGCTATGATAACAGTGTTTATGCAGTAAAGTGGAACACCAGCCAATATTTTAAACTTAATATTTTGATGTAGAGGGCTTCACTTTGACTTTCTAACTTTTTTAATTTGATGAATGATTTAATTTCTGGAGGATGGAAAAGTTTTGTGAGATTTCTTTTTTGGCACCTTCATATTTTTGATTGATAAATCTTTGCATAAAGAATTAGGTCGGTGACTTACAGAGACAAAATGAAGAGAGAAGTACAATCATAAAAACATCAACAACAAAAACTCTTTTCGCACTCTTCAAAATTATTTTAGTTAGTAAAGTTCCTTCTGTATGTGAGCTCAAAAAACTGTTTATAAATGCTAATGCATAAATTCACTGAAGTACGTGAAGTTCAGTACAGAAACTCGAGGTACTGGAGGCATCCCAGGTGCTGACTCTCACACAGACAGATAAAAACAAAAACACACACACACCTGCAGCAGCGACCGGTGAGCCAGCAGTTCTCCAGCCAGAGTTTTGTGTTTTTGTAGTAACTTCAGCACACTGCTCAGATCCTTCCCATAACCCTGAGCTCCCAAGATGGAGCTCTTCTCCCTGATCCAGGCTTCCGACTCCTCCAGCTCCTAACAGAAGAACAAACAGACAAAGAAGATTTCAGATTCACATTTAGACAAAAGAGGAAACATAAAGTCTAAACTACGCATCAGAAATATAGAATAGTTTTCCCCTGTAATCTCTCTAACACTGATGTCCGTTTCCGAGAGCTGCCCAAAAAGCAGACGGGAAATTATCCAGATTAATCAGTAATGTGATATAATAAGTGATTCAATTGTGTGAACCAATGATTCATTCCCAAAGAAATCCCACTGTTCTCATTATATACTCATTACTTTCAATAGTTCATTTAAAAAGCTTATTCACTAGCATTAACAACCCGTTCATCACTTCTGTGTCATCAAAGTGACGGACAGCTTTTTAAAGAGACAGACGCAGGCCAAGTCTGACACATGAAAGTGCTAATGATAGAACATTAGAGGGTGTGTCCATAAAAGACAGTTTTATTGGACTTTTCATTTTGTATGTGAGTCACTAATCAGGTCATAATTTTACCCTTTCTCTGCCTTTAAGAGAGACATCTGTGTTATTCATAAACACTGTAGTATAGATCTGCTGTAAAACAAACTAATGTGCTCAGGTGTGGCACAACCAGCACTGCAAAACATCTTGTTCTCATGCAAAGCAGCAAAGAACAAAGTGCTACTATTATTACAGTATTTTGTTCTGTTATTTATCACCTTTTCAGCTGACATTAGATGTTAGATCTCTCCTTTTATTATTTGGCTTACAGAGCAGTATTAACTTAAACTTAAAATCTGCTTAAGGCCTGATAATGAAGTTGCAAAGGCCAGAAACAGATGTTGATAAAAGTAGCATAGATGAATTAATGTATATTTAAACACGGGCCTGTCATGTTTGTGTAACAGATTGAGGACCTGGAATAAAAGATAAAAAACAACAAGCTTTGGTCTGTATGACTTTAAAGCTGCTGTAGGCAGGTTTGGAAAAATAAATATTCAGTTCTTTGGAAATCCAAACACAGGCCTCACACCTCTTTTTGTGTCTATTATTGCATCTAAAGGCCACACTCAAAGTCGAGTGAAACGCTGTCATACAGAGTGGCTGACACAATATTTGTTAAAATATAACAGCTAACAGTGCAGATTTTCAGACAGTCTCTCCTGTAAGGCAGTCATAGTTTGCATTTGATTGCACAGTTGAAAGGTTACAAAATAGATGTGTAAAGAGTGAAAAATGAGAGCTTGAGAGAAGTTCAGACCCCGCTCACTCTCCGGCTGGCCAGTGTGAATGATGTGAAAATTGTGCATCACATCCTACCTGGAAGAAAGCCCACAGTTGTCTCGACTCCTCCAGCTCAGAGCGTCTTTTAACTGCCAGTTGTTTCAGCTCCTCCAGACAGGAGGAGACGTGGTTGACACGGTTACAGATCACCTGTGGGTCACATGGTTGGTAACCTGGGAGATAACAAAAATGAGACACAGACATGTACACACACCGAGCAGATTAGCTTACTGATATCAAGTGTCAAAAATCTATTTTCAACTTGTCTCAAGGTCAAATCCATCTTCACTTGACTACATGAAATCAATACTGGATCACTGCTTCCATCTTGAGTCATTCAGTCAGTCTATCACAGATAACAAAAGTTCAGAGGCAGTTGTTTACAATCCAAATACCTCATATGTTTTATTAATATGTACCAACATAAATAAATAGAAGCTTTACAAAGATTAAAACGTAATAATGCAGAGGTATTATTGTTTGTTACACACTCTTATAGCCTTGATACAATGCCTGCATATTTATGTTTACAAAATAGGAAATCTCAGTGTGCATTTCAAGCTTTCTTTCCATCTACATAACAGGCAATACAAACTAAGAACCTTGAAGACTTTTGATATCAAGAGAATTTGTGATAAGAAACAAATTGTAAGATCAATGAAGTCTCCGTTATCTTATCTTGTAAGAGGCAGACAGATAAATGAAATTCATCACCAGTCATACACAATAAACAAGATAAATGTGTGTGTATATACTGTACCCTCTATAGTGGTGAATTTGAGTGCAGCGGTGTTGAGTGTCTCGACTCTCTCAGCCTGCACTGTAATGTCGGCTTCCTGCAGGCTGTGTTTCTGCAGCAGGTCGTCCACCTCCAGAAGATGCTTCCCAAAGTCCTTCGACAGCAGCTGGACCTGAGAGAGAGCAGGAGACGAGGAGAAGGAAACACAAGAGAGGTGGAGGAATGACAGAGAACATGTGAGATGTCATTAAACATCAGGATGTCTTAGTTTTTACTCATTTAAGTTCTTTTATCTTCTTCTTATAAATCAAACACAGTCTTCAGTACCTGTGTGTCCTCCATCCAGTCGATCATGTACACCATGTCCTGAAATGTCTTCTGCAGGGCCAGGTTCTTCTCCAGGCGGGTCCTCCTCCCCGCCACCAGCTCCTTCAGCAGACTCCACTGACCCAGGATGTTCTCCTTTCGTGCTAAGATACGCCGGATGTCATAGTATCCTTCTGACTCCATCTCTGAGGAAAGTTCCACCACCACCCCGATTCGCTCTTCATATGAAGCTATGTCCGCCTCGATGGCCTCGTGCTTCTTCATTGCTGCCTCGACTGCTGGTAGGTCATAGCCAAAATTGTCCTGTAGACAGAGTGAAGACAAGAAATTGAAACAAAAAGATGTAAGGTGTGAGGCTGATGAAAACACAGTTTTAGACAGTCGAGACTCCTACCTGTGATACAAGTCTCTGGTTCTCATTGAGCCAGGCTTGTCTCATAGTGGTTTTGTGGTCAAAACACTGAGCCAGCAGCTCCAGCTTCTCCTGACGAATCAGCTCCTTGCGCAGAGCCACGCCTCTCTCATGCTCTGCCTTCTCCAGCCTCTCCCAGGCCTGGACAGGAAATGACAAAAGAAATGTTCAATGTAACATAAAAAATAAAGTAATAGAAAATATAACAGTCACAACTATAATACAACTGTTAAAGAGTGATGCCAAAGTTTGAAATACTCAAGAACTCACTCATCAGCTGCCTACTCAGTTGTTTAGTAAACGGTGAAATACAGTATAAAACAAGACAGCTGATGATGTCTGACCTTGTTGATGTCTGAGATGAGCTTCCCGTCGTGAGGCACATAGGGTTTCTGGTTGTTGGCTCTGAGTTTGCTTTGGATGGTGAAGAGGAGGACCTCGAGATTCCCCTTCTCCTGAAACCTGAGAGAGAAACAGAAAACTTTATAAGGTCTCCTCTCTGTCAACAGTCCTCTCATGTGTAGGACACACTGAAAGTGACTTCCAACTTTGTTCGAGGAAAAACAGAAAAGGGGTCAAAGGAAACACTTGAAGTTACAGCTAGAAGTTGGTCATTGTTTCAGTGTCTTGCTGAAGGACACTCGCAGCATGAATGTTGCTGACAGGGAGGTCTGAGGACTCCTGGTAAAGGACGATTTCTGTGCTACCCTGCTGTCCAGTGTCATGGCCATTCATCACTCTGAGGTAGTCGACTGTATGAACATCTGGGTGTATCACATTTACCTTAGTAATGATAGCATATAATGGAATAACCTTTAATTATTTTATGATTGAAATCGATGTTCAGGCTACATATGTATCCCTCTCAGATGATGCTAGCCAAACACACACAAAAAACTGAATTAGCAAGGTGTGGAAATTCATGCTCAGTACAGGGTATGCATAAATTGATATTCACATGCATCAATGGCACTAAAATATCGAGATGTTATTTAAAAATATTCAGAAAACGCACTTGATGGGCTTCTCTATTGTGCAGTAAGTTGTGAAGGCCTGCAGCTGCTGTTGAACTCCGGTCAGCGAGTTGGCAAACTTCTGATTACTGATGACTGCGATGGTCTTTTCTATCCAGTCCAACAGGTCTGACGCCAGGGCCTCGTAGCGGTTGATGATGTTCTCTGCCTCGATACAGTTGTCTAGTACCTGACAGACAGACAGGAAGAAGCAAACACAGGAATTGAAGGACACGCAATAAGAATCATGATGTTCTTAGATCACTTTATTTTTTATCTGTCCATGTATGTTTTTGTTACCTTGCCCACCCGCTTGCCCTCCACAATAAGAGCCTTCATCTTGGAGAAGTAGTGGTAGTAGGAGACCACATAAGTGATGATGGACTTTTCATCGGGGTTCTCTGTGTTCACATCTGAGACAAACAGCAGAGAAGTTAACTTTAAGCAGCCACGCAGTAACTATTTATCTCAGTGAGTAAAATAAGAACACTATTATAGATATTACTGAATATAATTCGGTTTGACTGACATTCACCCAGAACCATCCTCACCTTCAGGGTCCAGGAGTTTGGTGAGACCCAGGTGCTGCTCAGCGATGTTAAAGGCTTGCTGGAGGTTGTGGGTTGCATTGGACCGTGTCAGCTTGTGGAACTCTATCAAGTCAGGTCTGGAGGGCACAAGACGATGACATGAAGACGATGACATGAAGACGATGACACGAAGACGATGACATGAAGACAATGACGTGAAGACGATGAAGCATGAAGACGATGACATGTTATGTGTGTACGGCTCTAAAACTAAAACTGCATGATGGCAAAACCTTTTATTCAGGAAAACTGATCAACATACAACATCTGAATCCGCAGCTGTCATTGTGTATATAATTAAACATAAGAGTATGCTATGAAGATGTGTTAGAAATACTACGTACCTGTGTCTGTGTATGAGTGCATTAAAGGCGAGGCCGTCTCTCCAGCAGGTGGTGAAATTCTGGATGTTGACCTCAGAGTACCTAAAGCACGGGGAAATCTTTAGTAACTTTAAATGTAAAGCAAGGAGCATCAACGTAACACTAACATATCAACTTGATACTGATGATGAAATTCACGTTTGTAGTTTAGAGTTTCCTGTATTTTTATTTCACTGCTCACCCTGCGGTCTTCATCTGGCACCAGAGCAGCAGGGCATCCTTGGCAGAGCGAGTTTCTCGGTTGTCCTCTGTCTCTATTTTGATCACCTGGATCTGAACAAGAACACAGCAGAGCAACAGATCAGTGTTTGTAGGAGAGACACTGTGGCACCGGCCCAACAGCTTCTGTCTCACACACATGAGGTTATTTATCTGTCCATTACAAAGTCTGTGTCTGCGTGGTGAGCTACTGAGGCTGTGTCTGAATACTAGTGACTGTCCAACATGAACTTAACCACGTTTAAGATTTGTATTAGGCTCTGATAGACTCTATTTTAATCACTTGCAAAAAGGTCAGAGTCACACTGACAGTGTTCCTGAACCCTCAACGCACACAGTGAAACAGACAAAAGCAATAAGAGCTGAGGAGGAAGTGAAGAGCCATTACAGCGCGTGATGATAGGTAACAGTGACAGCCATTCAACCAATCACATCACAGTGACATGATCCAAGGTAATTGGGGACATGACACCCTGGAATCAGCTGCTACCCATGTCGTTAGGCACAGCATTGCACGTTCACACACACACACACACACACACACACACACACACACACACACACACACACACACATACACAAAAATGAGCACAACATTTGTCTCTCTTTTTATCCTGAGAGAATCACACTGTGAAAGTAGCACTCGATGTTATTTCTGCAGCAGAGACACCATAATTCATACATAAACAATATGATGAAGCACTGTACAGGAATTACAATTTTTACACTTAATATTTATTTAGATTTTTACATGAATTCAGTGATTTATGAATGATGAGAATTATAGTTAGAGTTATCACTAATTACTTGAACATTTAAACATACCAAACATTAACTTTGGTATGTTTAAGATGTTACATACATTTACAATAAAAGTGTCTCCATTCATTGTAAACAGCAAGTAAGCTGGCATTATGCTGGGTATGCAAACACACACACACTGCAAACAACACTCAGCCAACCATACACACTAAACATTATAACTGATGCCACTGCAACTGTCTGTTACTATCTGTGTATTCTGTACATACATTAGGATGACCTCTTCCTGTGCCTGTCATACCTTCCCTCTTCTCTCTCTCTCCCTCTCCCTCTCTCTCTCCTCTCTCTCACTCCTCTCACTCTCTCTTCCTGTCTGTGTGCAGTCACTGCAGTGGTTTGGCCCTACCTGCTGACTGGACAAAGCAAAGTCTCACTTTCACCACAGAGGAAAGAGGAAAGGAGGTGGAGATGAAGGAGGAGGAGACAAAGAGCAAGAGGGAGAAAGAAACCTGGACAGGAACTTGAAAAAATCTCAGCCACCGCAACGCTCCACCCTGCATTACTTTTAGCATTTAAATGTTGTGTTAAATAAAGTTATTGCCCTTGAAAACGTGCGTTAGGCTGAAGGCCCTACCTGCTTATTTACTGCTCGTTGTTCCCCATTAGCCAACCATCTTTTCCCTCTATCCTCACTTCTTTCATAATCACACACACACACACATTTCTGGGCACATGCAAAATTGAAGAGGCCATCGACTGGTGAGCAGAGCGACAGCCAGGACCACAGTTAATGGTGGCAAATCTAGCAGTCAGCTAACATGACTGTAGCCTGAACTGTATGGCTACAAAAGGCCATATCTAGATCAGTGTTTCATTTGTCTGTTCTGGGCTACTGTGGTAACATGGCAGTTCAACATGGTGGACCATGGTGGAAGAGGACCCGCTCTCACTGTTAAGACAACAAAAACACAACAGCTCTTATTTCAGGTGATTATAAACTAATGGAAACATACTAATGAATGCTGTATTCCACTCCTGCTGAGTCTCATGTTAATCTATGCACAGTCTACTGGACTAACTGCCTGACAGCATGTGATTCAGATTAAACACTGACACTTGCTTCAACTTGCTTTGATACTACCCTGGGGAAATTCACACTTGCATCTTTGTCATGAACTAGTTTGCAACAGTGAGAATCACACAACATATTTATTCATTTATTCATTTATCAACATGTGCCCGGTGTAAAATTCAGTCCAGTCAGCCATATTGCATATTCAAAACATTCATCCTCTTTGCAGAGAGATGCTCAGCACACAACAACCCAAGTCTGTTAGGTAGCCAGCCCTAGCATGACAATACTGAGTCCCAGGAGACAGCTACTAGGCGAGCGTGCCGCGTGAATGTTGCAGAAGGGTCTGAATAATGCTACACAAAGCATTTTATGCTGAAGCCAAGCTGTAGCACTGAAGCGTAATAAAGAGCAGCCGTGGGCTTCTGCTGTACTTACATGGCAGGATCTGATCCTGTGTCACTGCTGCTAAAGCCTGGAAACCTGCAGATGTGTGTCCTGCAGGGTTTTGTGGGTATGTGCATGTCAGGGTGTTAGTATATAGGTGTGTGTGTGTGTGTGTGTGTATGTGTGACTAGATAGATAGACTGATAGATGGAGTGTATGCAAGAGAGCGAGTGCAGTCCGGGCGTGCGCGTGTCCTTGCTGAAGAGCAGACTGGAAGACGACTGCTACCTCTAGGCCGCTCAGCCCAGAGTGACATTCAGGCTTTATCCACCAAACACTGCTGTCGCTGTCGCACACTGATGATGCCGCAGCTGTGACAGCCTCCCCTGAACAGAACAGAACCGCTGGCAGCTCCCCCGAAATGAAACCACTGCTGATTACAGCATCCCGTGCTTCAGCAGGTAGCATGGAAACACATGCCAGCATCTCAGTGCACAAAGAAGCTCAGATTTAAGCCTTTAAAATCCACTCGAAGAATTAAATATAGATATAAAACAGTCAATAATTTAGCTTTTGTCTTGTGATGCTGCTGATATCTGACAACCAGGCTTCAAGTTATAATCCTAATAATGAGATTCTGTCACTAACCTAATTTGTTTGTGGCAGAGTCACAATAATACAACAACAATGACCAATGACAGTGAGCTGTCACCAACTTTACTGTGTCCTTGCACCATGTAGCATGTAATCAGGCTGCAGGTGCAACAATTTCTGACTGACTACGACAATGTGAGTTTGTTTGGACGCACCAGCTGCTTTATTGCTGTATTTCTGACAAACAGAGACTTTCTTCACGTCATGAATAACACTTCAGTATTCAGAGCACATCTCCCACACCTAGTCACAACATCACTGAGCTGATAAAAATATCACACAGTAATTGCAGTACGTTTGTTTTTACCTGGAAGCGTAGGATGATGGTCCAGATAAGGCCCAGGGTGAGGCGGTGGTTTCCATCCACAATGTCATGGGAACCGACATTTTCCAGGTGGACCCTCTGTTCTTTAAGGAACTGCAGGGCTTTGTCGACGTTCTCCAGGCAGTGGATCCGCATACGACCACGTGTGGGCCTCGGCTGGGGGAAAGAAGAGAGATTTATTACTATGTTTGATACAAAAATCCTTATTATTGAACTAGTATGTGCAGCATCATGTAACATTAACATACTTTAATTTTAAAAAAATACTAATTTATTGATGTTCAGAGAGGATGCATCCAGTCAAAAACATCGAAAAGCATCATCTGACAGATCGAGTATTTAAAAAATGCAGAAGTACAATCTGTAGCTCGAGTATCAGCCCTGGAGGCAGCAAAAGAAGTGAGCACGGAGCTCTGGGTGCAGGCAACATGGAGGGAGGTTAAAGTTGGTCATTTGCATATAATACCCCCATTGTAATGATACAAAGCCAGTAAGAGACTACAAAACTGATACAATGTGTGTGTTCCTACCAGCAGCTCTCCACTGAGGACCTCCAGCAGTCTGGTGAGCATGTATCCATCCCTCAGGTCGTTGTAGAGGTCAGATATGCGACAGGACACTCTGGAAAGATGGGAGTTAACCCACTTTGTAAAAGTCTTCTTCTGCACTGCATCTCGCTCATCTGAGGGAAACCAGAGATTCAGATTTACTTCAGGGAAGAACAATCTAGCTCTTAATGAGAAATACTGCTTTCTCCTGAATGAGACAGTTCGGATAATTGTTAATCGAATACTATTCTAAATATTCTTGTGAAGTGCTTTACCTGTGTAGGGCAAAAACATCTTTAAATAGTGTTCTTTTGTGATTTTTGACATCAATACTTGTGTAAACAGTGAACATTAGTCATGATAAAGCAATTCAAATGATCTGTGTGTGACCTCTGACCTGCCAGGGCCTTGATGCGGGAGCACTCAAACAGCTTGGAGCTGGTACACTCCGTCTCCCAGAACCCCGAGCCGATTGGCCGGTTGTTGTTGTTGAGCTGGCGCTGGGCTTCCGCGTTGTCCAGGTCTGGGGAGGCATTAGCCATCGCGCCCGACGCCCTGCAACACACATAAATGAATGATCTGCGTTGGTCTGTAGCCATGATACACACATATACTCCACATACACTCATGAGGAAATGACAGTGAGGAAGGTGATGGGGACAGGTGCCATCATTCCTTTTGTGTCCCATACAAGCATGATTAAACAGATCCCTGCAGGTGAATGGCAGTTCACACTTTATAATTAAACTCTGACTAACTTTGCACACCTCATCTGACACCTTTTAACCATATTTAGCCACAGACTGATACAAACTGATACACATGGGGGAAAAATACGAAACAGTCGCTGCAGCATCCTCGTTTTAATCAGGAGGGTTCAAATGATTTACAGCAAACAAAAATACTCCGGGGGTCATAAATAACAGTTTCCTTCCCATTCATGAGTGATGCAGCATCTGTCCTTGGTATCAGAACATTGTACAAAAGAGAAGCTCAAAATAAAATCTCTCTGATGATTCAAAGAATTGTGGGAGATGGAGAGTAAAAATTATTTGGCTCTCTCATCTCTCCCTTCTCTCTCACTGACAGCTGAAGACCAGAGGATAAAAATAACAGATAAATAATCAGAATAACCAAGAAATCACACGACACAGGGTGACAGGTAAAAAATGTAAATGTTTAAATGCAGTTTAACGTCTATCAGATTTCTGAGAAACATTAGTTTAACTGTGTTTCTTGGTGAATATTTAATACAGAAAGCTTTGTGGATAGCTTTTATGAGAGAACTCTTAGTAGAATCGTGGTAGTAAGACAAGATCCCTTCTGAATAAGGGCCCTGGTGTAAACGCTTCCATCTGAAAATTCAGAGCAGACATAAAAATCAGCGGACTGGGTGAAAATCTAAACTCCTCGTTGTATCCGGCCAGAAAAGCTCGTCAGTCACCAAACAGGAGCTTGAAATGTGTTTTTAGAGGACGCTTTTTGTCAGACTGCAGCTAAAACAATCTCGGTTACGTTATTTGTCTATTTAAGCATTTTACACTTCAGTGAGTTCACATTTAATACTACAAACAGACACATCAAATGTTTGTTAGACTTAAATGCAAATTGTGACTATTATCTGAGTCCTGATAAATATACCGTCATAGTAGATCCTCCCCCACCTTTCACACATGATCGATGGAGAACACACGTTGTCCTAGTAAAGAGCAGATGTGCCCACAGGACATGAAACATGCCATTTGGTGCTCTTCTACAAATGATGTGTAGAGATACATGTTTTTATGTTGTGCACTTATATTGCAGGTTTATTTTCTTTAAAACTGTATCTAACGATTTTTATGATGATTATGTGACTGATTACTGATTACTCTTTGACCTCATTGCTGTAAATCTCTTTGTCTTCGCCTCATCCCACCCCTCTTCTGGCCTCTCCCCCTCTCTCCACTGCAACGAAAGTCCAAGCTCATAGTTGTCATAATACCTAAAAACCACTGGAAAACAACATAGCCATATCGAGTAAATGTCAGCGAGCCCTGCAAGACAGAGAGAGGAGGGGTAGCTGTGCACTTAGCTATTCTCCCTGGAGAGAATAAGAGAAAAACATTACAGTGCTTTGTATCTGGTGATGAAGCAGATAGAGAACTGCACAGGAACCCAACACAAGTGAAACCCACAAGAAATCTGTTAAATTTATAGATCAATGTTTTAAATTAAACTAAAGTTTGTTTGAAGGCATGTGATGATACCATTACAGGAAAATCAGGAAAGTGTTATTTGAGCTGCAACTAACGTTGTTCATTAAGAAAGTCTAGCAAATTCTCCAAGAGAAGTGAAACAGAAGCTGAAACCAGTAAATATTTTCCTTGTTTTGCTTGCAGTGGATATGAGGCACTGTGATCTGCAAAGGACTGGAAATGTTGTCTTATTTTTAAAGATATTTTTTGGCCTTTTTCAAGTTTTATTTTTCACAGAGACAGCTGAAGAGTGACAGGAACGTGGGGAGAGAGAGATGGGGAACGACATCCAGCAAACGGCCACAAGTCGGATTCGAATCATGGGCCGCTGCTGAGCCTTCATACGTGGGGCAGATGTTCTACCAATTCAGCTAATCGACACCCCACATGTTGTCATCGGCCACATTTTGGTACGGTGTCCTCTAACGGATCAGGTACTGACACCAAAACATTTCCTTTACTGCTATCAAACTCTCTTACAGCTCTACTGATAATATCTTGGTCTGTTTAGTCTTTAACTCTCAGGTGAATGGCAGCCGACAAGTGATCTCAGATGTTGCAAATGAGATATCCAGATGTTTAACCTCCCTAAATCCCCGTACATGTTTCACCTATATACACAGTGTGGCAAAGCCCTCTCCATCATTTCCCTTCAGAGAGTGAGAGCTGAGATCAAGGTTTGTTGCGTGCAGTCTCACTGCAGACGATGAAGCTGGAAAAGATTCACCATGACACACTGCTGCCACAGAGAGGTGGAGGTACATGGAGAATAAGGGAAGCTAATATGAGGAAGTCTGAGTGACATTTTTAACCATGTTGTTGGAGGTAAGGTATGAGGTATAAAGAAAGACTCATAGTAGAGGTCAACAGTAGAATAAGAAGACGTGTAATATCACTGCAAGACGTGCTAACAGATATGATTATGAAATGCATCAAAACCCATCATTGGATCACAGAGGAGAAACAATAATATACCACACCAGCAAGTCGACATCAGTTACACACTGCCACACTGTCATGTCAGTCAAAATACTGTGTGTGCGTGTGTGTGTCCTCTGCCCTCCTTGCCGTGATCCTCGCCTAACCTCGCCCACCTGGTGTCTTTCAATCAATCAAACTCTCAGTTCGACTGCTCTGATGTGTGTGTGTGATTTTTCTGTGCGTGCATATGTGTGAGTGTGTGTGTGCGTGCATGCATATCTGTGTGTGTGTGAGTGCTATCACCATCATTCAAATAATCAGACTCAGCTGTTGAGGAATCATTCAGCCCCAGGCAAGAGAGTCCACACACACACACACACACACACACACACACCACACACACACACACACACACACACACACACACACACACACACACACACACACACACTCCTGGCTATCCATTTTCTGCTCTATAAGTAACAGCAGCAGTGAGATGCTTCATGCTTTGCCTTCGGAGACTGAATGCAGCCTGTGGGAAATCTCAGAATGTGGAGATAAAAACAAAGGAAAGAATGACCTCACACCAAGCTGAGATCATTTTATTTCCATTCAGAGGAGTATGAATGTAAAACCTGCATGTCTCAACATCAGAAACAGACATTCATTCTAATATTTTAATTGGGCGCTTCTCTCTCACATGCTCAATGCTTATTTCAGCATTTTTTGTATTGCACTAATGTAAAAATGGGGACTCATGAGAGAAGACGACAAGGAGGCGCAGAGGTGAGAGGTCCTGGCTTTTAGTCTGTATGAGTCAAGCTCCAAAAATGTTCCTACCTCTTGCTGCTACCTATTTGCCGCTGTCTTGGTCAGTTGTGTTATTGTGTGACTTTAATGTCATGTTAAGGTGCTATAAAACCGAAGTCACATAATGTTATTGTCAATGACGTCTTGAGAGCAATATATATATATACGCATTCAACAAAAAGGATCAAGCTCAAACAAAGGCTCTATCTCAGAGTGGACGTACTCTGAAGGCCATCGCAGCCTGTCTCGCAGCTGCTTGCTGAGGTGATCTACAGGACCGGCTCCCCAGCATGTGAAAAACAGGGCCCAGGTTTAAAAATAGTAAATCCTGTTATTATTTCACAGTCCAAGCAAAAATACAACCCTGCAACAATCTATATTATTTGTGAATCTAAACTGCAACAACACCTGAAGCAAACCACGAACTGTCTATAATGGATCATCATCATCATCATCTGCCTACATCATTGTTTATTTAATAATTTCCTTAAAAGCTCAGACAATGCTCCTCTTTGTGCTTCAGTGAGTCAGACACAGTACAGAATACGTGTATGGAATATGGCTGACAAAATGCTGTACCACGTGTTGTCCAAGTACTGGAGCTACACACAGAAAACAGCAGCTGCAACCTACAAAAGCAGCTTTAACAGCTTTAAATGTGCAGAGATCCTCAGTATCTGGCTCTACACACCACTGTGTATTTTCCACCTAGAGTTTGTTAAGGGACAAACATTAGCCACACTGAAGATTTATCAGACTTACACCAATAAACTGAAGGTGAAAATGAATTCCATAAAACGTGGCAAAACGTTGTAAAAACATCAGTAAACTGTATTATCTGTCCTGACTACAGTGTCTGAAATAAAGTGCTGAGTAATGCTGGTACTCTCACAGCTGTCAGTATAGAAAACTGATCAGTAATCAACAAATGAGACCACAGCGGTGCACGAACATGCAAATAATGGGAGTGGATCTGCTGCTGAATGCAGCATTTATACTGCTCATGGATATACTTAATGATTCTGATCTGTGAATATTGTTCATTCAAGATGACGACAATGCAGCATCTTGTTTCGTGCTGCGTTCGTTAGATCTAATTAATGTTGTTATTTAATCTCTAAGACATCTTTGTGGCATTTAAAGACAATCTGCTGAACAAACACTAAACCTGGAACACTGGATGAACCCTGGATCAGTGTAAAGGATAAAGGTTGTGTGTGGACCTTTTTGGGTCTAGTTCTGGTTCTGAGGTTTG